>JAVDOI010000024.1:1552500-2057500 GCA_032191485.1 Leptoclinus maculatus
ACTCTGTCACAACTGTTTCATGGGATTCACAACTCTATTGCATGTATGCAAAAGGTAATAATACCTGCAAAACATTTCATGCATGCTTTATAACCTAGTTGTTGTGTCAGTAAGTTGGCCAATGTCTCCAAAATGAAAAGTTGTTTTGTCATTGTGTGAGCCGTACTGGTCAAGAAGTTCACATTCAAGTTTTTTTCATCATGGCAGTCAACTCTTATATACAAATCTCTGTTTTGTTGACTCTGACAGCTTACTGTTCTCTACAAGAATGTCAGTGTTGTCTAGCTGAATGCTACTGTGTATTACACTGAGCTCCTTAGATTCTGATTTCAACAGGTAGATGTTTAATAATGTACAACACAGAAACACATATATATCTGTGTGCATGAAGTACATTTATCTGTGTAGAAATGTGTTGCATGTACTGTTACAGTAAGAGAACATTCACCTTTGATCTTTCATGTTAAGACATAGACAGTAAACAGAAAATGTGCCACAAAATGACATCCATGAAGTCCAAAAACCTGATGAAGTAAAAACATCCGGTAGAAAAAACAACAAAGTGTACCTCTTCACAGAACGTAACATCATGTCATAGAGATTCATGGAATATACATGTATATGTAGATTTTGATAATTAAACGGATCTTTCTTCATGTGTTGTCTCTAACAATGAAAGAAGTTATGAAGAACATGACGATTTCACTGAGAATCAAATCAGTTTTGATCAGCAAGACGTGCAAATGGTTATTATGCAAATTGTAAACAATTGTACTTATTCTTTTACACACGTGTGCCAAACCAAGTGCAGTGTGCTTGAATGAATGATAAATGATATGTTAATATGTTGTGAACAACAAACTAATTGTTCAGAGATATGAACTTATGTATTCTAATAAGAGTTGAGCCAAAGCTAATGAGAAATTGAACTATATTTTGAACCGTGGCCTCGCTACAAGTGATAGCCTCAAGATAATGTAATTATCAATGACTAAAGACCCTTATCATTTCAGAAGCGACTAACATTACCAAACTATTTCTTTGTCTTTCTGGGTCCCTGGGGCTGTGGCCCAATAGAGCAATTGTCATCTTTGCTGGTTCGTAATCTAGTTTGCAAGTTTTGACTCACCTCATGAAGACAGAAAGAGTCATATACTCTGTATGGAATCTGTATGAATTTCAAAATGTGCAACTGTGCCACGAGTAAGCCTCCACAAAATAAAAGCATCGCTGTCTTTGCATTTGACTTTTATTTCTGCATCTACTGACTCTCCTGTTGCTTTACTCTCAGTGTCGTCAGACCTTGTGGGACAAGAGATGAAGCAGGAGTTAAAGTGAGTGATTATATGCTTCACTTCACACTATCATGATGTATGACGTTTGTTTTGTGTGTATGAAGTGTGTATTTGTCTTGCTGTGTGTCAGTAGCAGCTGTCCCACCCCTGGATGTGATGGCAAAGGCCACGTCAGTGGAAGATACTCTCGACATAGAAGGTAGGAACCATACTGTCATCAAACGTATTTCATCATTTCATGTTATCACACATTACATATACAGCCCTGCTAGAAGCTCCAATGTTCATTACATCTCACAATGTAAAGTGTTGGCCAGAACAACAACAACAAGCTCGTGATTTTGCTGTTTTATGTTAGCATGTTAGTTGTTAGCATTCACTTACATATCCATGCTGCAATCCTCAGCATACTGGGATGCCCAATAGTGAAGAAAAGGAAGCTGGAGGAGGCGGAAGCTGAGGAGAACCAGTCTGCTCCCAAGAGGAGGAACCAGCCTGCCACAGAAGCAGGAGATGAAGGCTTCAATGCAGACAGTGATGCAGCAGAAGAGGAAGAAGTACAGAAAGAGGAGAAAGAGGAGAAAGAGGAGGAAGAGGAGAAAGAGGAGGAAGAGGAGGAAGAGGAGGAAGACAACAACGATCTCAAAGAGAAGAAGAAAAACAAAACGAAATGCAGCCCAGAGTCAACGAAAAGTGAGTGAAAAAAACCAGAAAAGTTATGGTGAAACATGAAACACAGTATCAGTGTGCAGACAGCAGACACGGCCGGAACAAGGGAACCGAGGGCCTCGCTCTCAGGTGGACCTCATCAAACCAGTTCACGGAAGTGAGATTTCCCACTCTGCTCTTTCACATTTGTTTCATTGTTAGATGCCTTTAAAATGAATCTAAACTTAATTAACATAATTAATTGAAACCTAATAACTTGCCAAAAAAGCAAAGATTATAGAAATGTCAGAATTGTTTTAATGAATTTATTTAGCAGAGCAATGTTGTTGTTGTTATTGTTCCTATCTAATTAATACCTAAGATGACAGCCATAACCCAAGGCTGGGTTAGGAGACTCATCCTTTTACCTCATTTTTAGGCTGACTAAATTGTTGCAATACGGCAGCAAACAAGAAGAATGTAAGCTGGTCTGAATACCATCAGCTGAGTGAGTCCACACTCATGCTTGCAGTGTGACGCTGTACTGTCACAATAGGACTGGACCTGAATGCTAACGTCAGCATAACATGCTGACAATGACAATGTTTGCGTGGTGATGGAGTTAATGTTTAGCATGATATTATAGTTTAGCTTGTTAGCATGCTAACATGACTACATGCTAATTAGCACTAAACAGCACATCTGGTCTGATGGGAATCCTAAAACTAAAGTATTGGACGAATTCAAATTTTGATGATGGTGCTAGATGAAAAAGATCATCATTGGGTCAAGAATCAAAATGTTGCTGGTCACTGCTAGCGTGTTAAAACACCTTTGTACAGAAACCATGTTTATGATATGAGCTGAGATACATCATCAGTCACTTTAGAGGCATGAGTGCTTTTCAGTTCAACAATAAAGTGCAGGGGAGAACAAACTAGTCTTTCCCAGTTCATCATTAATAGAAGGACATTTGTTTTAAGTTGAGTTTTAAAAGAGTGAGCACTGACGGCTTAAGTACACACAGGGAAAAGGATGGTTTGGATGCGCTGCATGTTGCAGGGAGAAAAGTATGGCATTTGGGAGTAGCAGCAGACTTGACTGATTGCCTGAACATGCTCAATGTCTTCACCTCAATAATGCTAAACAAGTCAGATAAGGTCAACTACAAGGTCAGTCCCAATGTGACCATGTAGGGATGACTAAGACAAAGCCATGGTGACAGTAACATTTGTCTTTACTTTGAATCCACAGCAGACTGCTCCCTGGTGACAACAGAGGACACAGAAACAGCAGTTTGTCCTCTGGCTGAAGTTGGCGACAATGAAAGCTTCACTTCAGAGACTGAGAACGAAACGGAAACTACTGAGGAAGTGAAGCCAGTAACAGACACTGATGAGCATCAGCAGGAGGAAACAGAGACCAAGGAGGAGGAGCAGGAGGAGGAAGGTCAGCTGGTGACAAAGGACCAGTCATCAGAGCAACCTGAAGAAGAAACGGGGGTTACAGAGCCTAAAGAAACAAAAGAAGAGGAGGAAGAAAAGGAAGAGGAAGAGCAGCAGCAAAGGCAAGATAATATCGTAGAAGAAAAGGCGATAGAAAGACATATGATGAGTCAGGAAAACTCTGATCACCAGTACTCCAGTGGAGATTACAACCATCAGGCCAAAGAATCAAAAGAGGACCAGAGTGAGGAACAGGAGGAGGAGGAGGAGGAGGAGGAGGAGGAGGAGGAGGAGGAGGAGGAGGAGGAGGAGGAGGAGGAGGAGAGGGAGGTCCACCAAGAGATTGACACTCCTTACACTTTGAGTCCACGCACTCAGGGATCTGAGGCTGAGCTGTCACTCAGGGAAGAAAAGGTCAGCACTCCTATGACTGAGGAAGAGGAGGAGGATGAAGATGAAAGAGAGGAAGACGAGGATGAGAGGCAGAGGAAGGAAGTAGGCGAGGTGATGGAGGAGGAAGAGGAGGACCGGGACTCAAGCAAAGCCTCTCCGGCAACAGTGGTTATAGAAGTCCGCTCAGAGGAGGAGGATGATGAGGATGATGACGAGGAGGAGGAGGAAGAAGAGGAGGAGGAGTATGAAGGAGAGGAGCAGGATCGTGTCTCAGAGGGCTCAGGAATCACGGATGACTCCGAGAACTGGGATATGACTCGAGGGAACCTGGGGCTGCTGGAGCAGGCCATCGCCCTGAAGGCAGAGGAGGTGAAGGGGGGGCAGGAGGCCCGGAGCTCCCCGGACTACCAACCATACAGCACCTCCAGCAAGAGCTCTGAGCCTGCTGCTGTAGCCCGCCGCACCGCTCACTACAGCAAAGGTACTTCCTGTTACTACTGCCAAACACGACAACAGTTCAAATTGCTCCTGTTTATTTTATGGATTAGGATTCCTATGTTTGGTAAATACCATACATTAGGTCTAAATGTCATATTCATCACCCAAATCCATTTATTTTGCGTAGAATTGTTGATTCAATTGACTTGACTTGCCTTCTTATCACCGGCTCCCGGTCTTCGTACAGTTCACTACTGGTACTAGTTAATGGTGTGTGGATCCAAGTATCAATACTACCAACACTTGAGGTCTTACCCTGGCTCAGTTCAGCTAGCTAGAAGATACTGGTGTCATATGAAGAAACCCTAAGAAGCTTGTCGGCTAGGAGCTAAATAACGCTCCGAAGCTGGGATCGATTTTGGCAAGGGAAAAACTGACATAGCGATTTGTGAAGCGGCCCCTTGACCTCTCACCTCATGATATATGAATGAAAATGGCTTCTATGGATACCCATGAGTCTCCCCTTCACAGACATGCCCACTTTATGATATTCCCATGCTGTTTGAAGGAAATACCAAGAGGGTTTTGCATGCCGTATAGATGTGTTATTTTCAACCTGTACTGAAAGGGGGATTTGAATATTGACAGACAGGAATAGCATAACTTATGACTGGAGAGCTGAGCCTCTTTTGGATCCAATGAGCCCAATTATCCAGTCCATAAAAGCCATTTCACATAGAGAGACCATTGTTTGAACCTTAACATCAGTGTATAAAATGACCTGGTGTGACCTCTATGATAATCACAGCCTCATGAAACTGTACCACCACAAACTAGAGACAGAGGGCATTCACAGGACGTTGGCTTGTAAGTATATTGACAATAAGGGTTATCTGAGCAGTGTGCTCACCAATCGCTGAAAAATGCAATTCGTCTTATTTACCATAAAGACTGTTTTGTATTTGAACCTGCATGGGATGCAGTCATTAACAGAGAAATCACTCAGTGGTAATAACAATGTATCAGAAGCCTATTAATGATGCATGAAAGGCATCGTTATCGATAGCAGTCCGTGAGACTCTGGGCCTGGTAGTACTTGGTAATGTTGAGGTACCTTCACCCCTTGTTACTACTGACTGATGTGCTCTCATTCATTTCTGCTGCCATCTAAATCACACCATCCTCTATTCAGAGAAGAAGGAGGTGAAGTGTCCAACCCCAGGGTGTGACGGTACAGGTCATGTGACTGGGCTGTACCCTCACCATCGCAGCCTTTCTGGATGTCCTCACAAAGACAGAATCCCTCCGGAGAGTGAGTGCACGTTACCTCTCATAACGCCGTAGACCACTAGTACAAATGTGACGCTCTTGTGCATCTTGTGTCACTTTCAGGGACACAGCAACTCAAACACAGTCCTGAGATCGCTTTTTAATGTGACATACAGACCATTGTTATTGTGATATTTAACAGCTAGCTTCTTCTTACTATTACTACCAGCATTGGTATTACTTCTACCACTACTACTTCCTTCTTTTTTAGAAGAAAATACTACACTAATACTACTACCTTTATAACCACTGCTGTTTTTCAAATGTTGTTGTTACTACTGCTAGTGTGTGAACGCAACTGACCTGAGTATGTGTCTGCTGTGTGTCTGTAGTCCTGGCCATGCATGAGAACGTCTTGAAGTGTCCGACTCCTGGCTGCACAGGCCAAGGCCATGTCAACAGTAACCGCAACACACACCGCAGGTTAATAAAACACACAAGGACACACACACACACACACACACACACACAGTAGAACACATGTGCCCAACTAGCACAACAAATATGGCCAGGGAACATATGGCAGATATTTCTGTGTCTTCTAAAGGCCAAAATTAGGGACTTGAGAAAAAGTTGAAGTTAGTATTTTTTGGTTTTGAGGTTAATGCTCAAATCTTTGGATTTTTCTCATAGTTTGGATTCAGAAATCTATGCATAATGTCAAAGACATCAATGTTCCTACACAGTCTATGGTCTGGCAGAGGTGCCGCTTTTAATAATGGTCTAACTGTAGTTTGGAGGCCTTTAGAGTCAAATTCTGGAGTAGTCACAATGGAAATGATGAAAAATGAATAGTGCACATTTGAACAAAATATTGAGTGAATCCCAGAGGAGACCCAATCTCACCTAATACTACTAACACATACTTACACTGTCTTTAGAAAGCTTATAATAATTCAAACACCTGTCTGCATATTAAATGTCTACCTATTCATGAGAGTTTTGTCCCATTAAATGCAAACATTTGGATATGTCCTCCGTCAGTCTGTCCGGCTGTCCCATCGCAGCAGCAACTAAGCTGAACAAGAGCCAGGACAAGCAGGTTCATTTACAGGCTTCACCCAGCGAACCCTCTTCCAACTCTGACAGAGTGCTCAGGTGATTTATTTCTTCACTTCAGTGTTTTAAAGCATAGATACATACAAGGTAACATAGTTCATTTATCGTCAACGAAATGTAGTTTAAAGTTCCAGCTACGTCTATGTCACCGTAGCAATAATGCATAACTGACGTCTTCTCCTCCAGGCCCATGTGCTTTGTGAAACAGCTGGAGATCCCTCAGTACGGCAGCTACCGGCCCAACACAGTGACCACCACACCTCGAGCTAACCTGGCCAAGGAGCTGGAGAAATACTCCAAGGTGTCTTTTGACTATGCAAGCTTTGATGTCCAGGTGTTTGGAAAGCGTATGCTCATTCCAAAGACACCCAGCAGCACTGAAACATCACCCAAAGCCTTCAAATGTAAGAGCCACACACGCTCCACTTCTACAGTAGATTTTGGCATGCAATGTGTTGAAGTGCAAAATGAAGCGTAACAATGAACTTTGAATTGCACAGGGTTTTGTTTTGGTTGTAACATTAACGCTGTAATATTTGAAAGTTGAAGAATCTGACAATGCAATCCATCGAAATTCATTTTTTATTGAATTAAATAATCATGATCTCAAACTGCTTAATTCAAGTTCACAAATTAAAAGAACATACATTGAATCTCTCATTTCGATAACCACATCTCTGTCCTGCTAAAGTCCACAGTCTGTATCAAGATGAAAAAAAACATTCACACAATGTCCAACGACAAAACTGGAAAACTCAATCATAAAAAACAGACAATAAAGAAGCAGAAAAGGTAGAAGCTATCCTCGACACAGTGAAATATGATGAAACAGTTGAAAGGATGAAGATGATTGATGGGTATTAATCTAATGCAGGTTGTGGTCTAATGTGTTTTGATTTTCCAGGGAAATATGTGAATATTCCTCAGATTCTGCCCACTACCTTAAATGTGTTTTAAATGACATTTAGAGTTACACATTGCTGTCATTTGAGAACATAAAGTAGTTATTATTGTTCTTAGTTTTCTCCACCTGCCAGGCTCCGTACATTACTGTGTGTTTACACAATAATGCACAACCACCACCAATGGATGAAAACAAATGTGATATTACTGTTAGCCATGTGTAGCTATAACGTTACATAGAGTGGTCTGCTCTCCTGTTCTTGTTCCAGCATATTCATTTTGCTCCATCCCCACACAGCTAAATCATTCCCTAAGGCCTCCTCCCCCAGTCACAGTGTGTCAGGAGGCTTTTCTATGAGCGCCTCGTCCTCCAGTAGCTATGACTACAGCCAAGATGCAGAGGCAGCCCACATGGCAGCAACAGCCATCCTCAACCTGTCCACCCGCTGCTGGGAGAGACCAGAGACCATCAGCACCAAGCCCAGGGAACCCTGCTCCAAGGTACACGATGTAGACTAGCTGAACAGTGCAGGGCACTCCCAGGCTCTTTTCATTTTGTTCACTTTATTTGCACTGACTGAGAATCTGAACCCTGTAGGAGTCGGACATTGAAGTGGATGAAAACGGCACCTTGGACCTCAGCATGAAGAAGACCAAGAGGGAGGGCGTGCAGCCTCCAGAGCCTTCGTCCTCCTCCTCGTCATCCTCTCAACACATCGGAGCCACCCTGTCTCAGAGCAACACTCAGCCTGAGTGGGAGGGGCCGCTGGACTTCACCAAGTCCAGTGGAGTCAAAGAGGAAGACCATGAAGAGGTACACGCCTGCAGAAATCACACCACTGTGAGAAAAGACAGACACATATAAGGAGAGCGAATGACAATGTTTGTTTGCCCCCCATGTTACCCGTGTTTCACCTTTCTCCAGGTGGAATACACGGCTCCTTCATACACCTCCTCTGATGGTGAGGAAGAGGACCAGGAGAACCTGGAAGACAGAAAGTACCCCGGTGAGGTCACCACCGGCAGCTTCAAGGTCAAGTTTCAGCCCAAAGACAGCAAAAAGGAGATTCTTATGTAAGTCACAACTCTTACCACATGTCCAATCAACACATTGCGTGACACGGTAGCTTAACCAATGGCACACTAGCAGTAAGTGTGCACCAGAGTATTGTAAATGTAGACGTGCCCTCTCATCTGTATGCTAAATGATTAGCCATTGGCAGTTGCACAGCCTATTTACAGTAGTTGATTTTTCTCCACCCACATTCCAAGAAGACCCGCCCTACTCTGCCTCTGATTGGCTAGTACTCATTGCCATCCCTGCAGAATTTGCAGAAGTTTATAGCTGATGAACAAGATTGGTGGAAGGTTGGTAGGTCTCAGATGTGGATGGTTTCATGAGGATGGCAGCCTTCTTGTACAGTTTAGTGCTCCAATGTAGGATTACAACATCCTGATTATGGGAGGAAAATGTTGCTATGCACATTGCCAATCAGTTGGAGATTTTAATTTTAATGTGGTGTCATAATTACATGTCATGTTAACCTTAATGTCGATATTGCACATTGATTAACAAGATCATAAAAAATACCATAATATCAAAGTGTTTGCTTCCCCCTGTATCCCTATAAAAGATGAATATAAATACATTATGAATGAATACAGAAACATCAACACCACTTAAAACAAAAAACCTTCAGATTTGGTCAAGGGTCTGAAGCCTGGTTACATGTGGGACAAGCATCAACCACCACAGTCCATTAAACAATTATGCAACCATATTCTGTACGTCAAATGTATTTCTCTTAAACCTAATGCTATGTTCATGTCACACAGAGTTTCTGTAAATATCAGTTTCCAACTCATAGATAGCATGTGTGATGGCCAACCTCAGCCGGGTCTTTGGATTGGTTCAGCTCTCTTGTGCCTTCCAGGCTATGAGACCGTCTCTCCCTTCACCCCTAAACATCCCTTCTGCACTATTGGCTTTTGGTTTTGCACCTTCAACACCTCCACAGCCCACATACCACACATCCATGCACTGCCTCCATGACTGATCTACACACACTTAGTTTACCAATGTTTGTAGAGTTTGAGCATTTCATACATTTTAAAGTTAGTAATTAAACCCACATGTAACGAACACAATGCACTGTATTTTTAACAATATATTTTGAACAGTTGTACAACCTCCTTGAGTCGTTAGGTGATGTGAACTCTCAAATCTTTCCCATCTCTACCATCCAACCCATATGACACAAACACAGCATTAGGTTCAGAGTTGCCCCAATAGCTGTATAGGAGCAAGTGATATTAAGTATGGTGTTTTTATCTGGCGTGTCAGTACAAGCATCCTCTTCAAAGGCAATGGGCTGATGTGTGAGTGTGTGTCTTGACCATAGATGTCCCACCCCAGGCTGTGATGGCAGTGGACACATCACTGGCAACTACGCATCACACCGAAGGTAAGACCTGCACTCTGACTGGGAAATGATAAGTGAAGTATGTTTGCTTTACAAATCTATAGTGTGATCACATTACGCAGATTTGATGATTCTGACCGGAATCATTTTAGAAGGAAAAGGGGAGTGACTGGTAAATTTGATCGCATTTTTCCAGTTGTATGTGGAAACACTGAAGAAATTTGTCAAAATTACAAGCTCTATGAAATCTTACTTCCTGGAAAGACTCAACAAATCTGTTACCAGCCTGTGGAAATGTAGATAAGCATGACGCAGAGCTTATATGAGTCCTGCCCCGTTAGATTTCCAACCGAGTACCACTGCTTGTCATTCAGTACGGCCACTTTCTAATGAATGTACGAATGTAATAATATAGTTACTGTAAGTGTTGGATCTAAATAGATCCCTTTTCTGCTCAAACAAGCCACAAGGAGGCCAAATGTGCAGCTGTGTTAAGTACAATATGTTGGAAGTTGGAAAGCTGGTGGATAAGAGCATAGACTTCTGCTTGAGCCTGTAAAAGCCTCTCTCCATACATCATGGCCTGAACAGAGGCTGGCAGGTAGCAGAGATATGTCTTAATATCATTTATGCACATCAATTTCTACTTGTATTTCATATCACAAATTAAGCCGTCAAATTAATAATTCTTACACTTGCTCATCCCCCCAAATTCTGCATGTACATGATTTGTAGGCTGAGTCGAGTACAGTTTAAGCACTGGCATGACAGCTGCTCTCTGGTATTTAACCCCTTAGGAACACATAAGGAACATTCATTCAAAACAAATGTTTTTCTAGGTATGAAGATCTGCAACAAATAAACCCTTTAAAAAGAGCCAGACTATTTTCACATTATTTGCTATGACTGGTGTTCAGATGACATGGGTCCAAGTCAAATAATCTACTGAAAGTTGATGATGTTTCACCATTCAAATGTGGCCTCTTGAGTTCTAATGAGAGGTCTGGAGTACCGCCTGGTGAAGGAACATGAGTCTAAGAACCATATGACCTGCAGAAATGCTGTCATTAGAATGAAAGAGGCCTTTCAAATCAGCAGCAAACATCAGCAGTGGATTGTTTCATTTGCACCTGATATCATTCTGCCTCGATGACTGAGAAGACTCGACACACACACACACACACACACACACACACACACGTTCATCGCTCATTATTTTTCCTATCCAACTACTCCACCACTGTAGAGATCAGATAATAAAATAACTCCTGTCCTCCCTGTGTGTGTGCTGCCCAGTCCTGTCCTGGTTCTGTAGTCCAGTTCAGGTTCTGGCTCTTTCCTTCACTCATACTCAGACATCCTGTTCTCAGTCTGGTTTCTGACGCTCTCTCTCTAACCTATCTTCCAGTCTGTCAGGCTGTCCTCTTGCTGATAAATCACTTCGGACCCTCATGGCTGCCCACACAGCTGAACTAAAGTATGTCTGCTTTCTCCTGTCTCTCACCTCCAACATGTTCACTGAGCACTCAGTCTGCAGCTACAGCTCTGTCCCTGCTCTCCTTTTAACACAAATATAAAATAGTCAGAATCAATCATAATTAAGTCCAATATTGAAAAATCAAAACCCAAAACAATGAGCCCTAATGATTTAGTGAGAAAAGCTGGTTTCTGCCTGCAGTCTGCTGATAATGTAAGCCTGTGGAGTGAAAGAAGGTCTGTGTGTGTCATAGGTGTCCCACTCCAGGTTGTGATGGATCAGGCCACATCACAGGAAACTACGGCTCACATAGAAGGTAGGAGCTCTCCTCCTGTTCTGCCTGCAGTACCATCAGTCACTCTGTGCAGACGGATACTGTGATTGGTCCTCTTTGTTCCTTCCTGCCAGTCTGTCCGGATGCCCTCGAGCCAAGAAAGGCGGGGTCAAATCAACCCCCACCAAAGATGACAAGGAAGACTCTGAGCTCTTGAGGTGAGCAACAGAAGCTCATTGGCTCTTGCAACCAAGCAAGACATATCTAACATTAGACTGTCACTGTACCACGACTGTTAGAAGATGAGGGATATATATAATCAAGTGATTAACAACAGTTGCTCACTTTTCATGAAACTTATTGTGGATGTTCATACACTCTGGAGGAGGAATCCTAGTGTTCTGCGTGACCCCCTGACCTTTCAGTCAACACCACCATCAGGACAAAATGTGTACTCATACACGAGAAATACATCTAACAGGCAGGTTGTCATGACATTTACTGAACACTTTACCACCCTCAGAACAAAGGCAGATTACCATCCACTGTACCATTCATGTTCTGAAGGTTTTAGTTCAGTCATCTGTTCTATAGGGAAAGAGATCAATGATAGATTTACACTATTGAGAAAATAGGAAATGTTAGGTCAATCAAAAGTAAAGGAGAGTGTCAAATAAGCTTATTTTTAATTAACTGAGGGGTGTAAATGTAAACTTTTCATTTAACATATTTAATTATTTATTTTGTATTCATGTAATAAATCGTACATACGTTTGAGGACATTTGTCTTATCTGGAACCTTCTGGGACATCCCAATTGACTCCCAATTAATTCCTGGTGCATTTTTCTTGAGCACTGCTTTCTATTATAATTCTAAAACTAAATCACCACATTTGGCCTGATGTGTCTTGTGCTGGCCTCTTGACATCTCCGCTGTCCATCGGTGAGAGTCTAAACAGTCACACGATGGTCTCTGCCTATCTCCAGGTGTCCAGTTCCTGGCTGTGACAGCCTGGGCCACATCAGCGGGAAGTATGCCACCCACCGCAGTGCCTACGGCTGTCCGCTGGCAGCCCGCCGGCAGAAGGAAGGTCTCCTTAATGGCACTCCCTTCTCCTGGAAGGCCTTCAAGACTGAGGGCCCAACCTGCCCGACGCCAGGCTGCGACGGCTCCGGCCACGCTAACGGCAGTTTCCTGACACACCGCAGGTATCCTCAACATCTGAGGGTGTCAGCACACACAGTGTTATCCCAAACCTAGCTGAGAGTTTCATCTCAGACTAATAATCTCAGCCTTGTTAGAATGTTAGAGCTCTTGATCCTGATCTGCTGCTCCTCTCAGTCTGTCAGGTTGTCCCAGAGCAACGGCCAACAAGAAGAGATCCAAATTCCCCGGAGACGAGTATATCACTGCAAAGTTCAGAGCCAGTGATGGTAAGAGACAGAACTTTCCACTCTACCTGATAGTGTGTCCCACATGTCCCCCAAACTACTAATAATACCAAAAGACATGGAGACATGAAGACATAAAAAGTCCCTTAGGTTTGTCAGGGACAATACATAACATGCACAGACTCAGAGACAGATGTGTAGCCCAGATGTAATGTCCTCTACACATTGATAGACTTGTTGCCACTGCATGCAGCACCACTATGCTGCAAATATAAGTGATGTCTGTGATAAAAATGTGTGACAGTTGTCTTGATGCTCTGTTTGCTAACTGTGTGTTGCTGCTTCCGCCCAGTTCTTGACAACGATGAGGACATCAAGCAGCTCAACAAGGAGATCAACGAGCTGAGCGAGTCCAACTCAGAGATGGAGGCTGACATGATGAACCTGCACACTCAGGTGAGCTCAGCTGCTCAGCTCGCTGCACTGCTGCCAGCAGGAAGAGGATGAGACACCCAATGCCTTTTAAAGTACATCAAGGAGACACTGCCATGTGATGGGAGGCTGTTTGAAATTGATCAGAGGCAATAACTGACTGTAGAGAGAGATGGAAGCTGTACAGACCAGCTTCATTGATGCATTAGTAGAGCTGGATACGGTGCAGCCAGTAAGTCTCTCTGACAGTTTGTCAGTGGTACTAAAACTGAAAACCCCCTGCAGCCCAAAATCATGGTTCTATTGTCAAGCTCTTTGTTTTGCTGCTTCAAGACTGAGTTCTGTGTCTGTCTCTGCTTCAGATCTCTTCAATGGAGAAGAACCTGAAGAGCATGGAGGAGGAGAACAAACATATCGAGGAGAGGAATGAGGCCTTATTCCTGGAGCTATCCGGCCTGAGTCAGGCCTTGATCCGCAGCCTGACCAACATCCGCCTGCCTGCCATGGTGAGAATACACAATGTCTTTTGGTTTGTTTGAAAGGACATTGGGTTCTCCATCGTATCGAGACTATCTCTCCACACAGTTACATATTCCACATGTTCGGGGGCTGACCCCACTGGGACAGTTAGAACACACCACTACGTGACCCATGCTCGGGCTTATAAAGCACAGGTGTGCATGCATTCATCCATTAACATTGATTGGAACGGCCTCTTAGCGGCCTTGCACTGGAGAGAACCAAGGTTACAATGTAACCAAGCGTTACCTTACAGTTTCTCCCATTTTAGAATAGAAATACTGTATATAACTAAATAATTAAAGAATATAAATAATACTAAGTATGTCAAATATGTGCATTATACTACAATATAACAACATACATATAATAAATAATGTATAAAACAATAAATAAAAAAGAATAATTCAGTGTGTAAAAATGCAAGAATAAAATAAATAAATAGGAATATTGGTTCAAAAGAACAGTATAAAAAAAACACAGTCTTAATGTAAACCAGAGTGTTTGACTAAACCAGAATATTAAACAATTGCACTAAATGATTGTACTGTTATTGTTATGTCAATATTGCTGAGTATATATAAGCTATAGGGTTATAACTGCTGACTTGAAGTTTACACGTGACCTGCATAACAATGCCCTTCTCAATGAGGTGTGGGTGTTATTCCCGTGGGACCCGGGCTGACCATAACCACTTAGTGTAACTAGCATGGAGAGTGGCGCACATGCACGTGGGGCTGAAGGAGTCTCTGGGAAGACAGAGGCTGAGGGTCTTTTCAATGGAAGCACATTCAGGCCCCTTTTGGAGAGTGACCATGTGGGCATGTGTTGTAACTGAGCAAACAAACAGCCTCTTTAAACTGGGATCTGTGAAGGCCTATTAACGTTCCCAGTTACTGTTAGCGAGCCAAACTAAGTGAGCTTAGAACCAGAGCACACAGTTCAGAGTGGCAGTTCTTACAAAGTAACAGTACAAAAGCCTCTCAGAACTGAGAGCACTAAAGCTGTTGGCTGTAACTCATGTAGATAAACCCTTGTGCTCAAACTCTGTTCTGCTCAGTTTATAATTGAAAAATGAGAGTGGATGAGGTTCTTGTCTTGTTTGTTTGACCCATGAACCTTCCCTCCAGCCTGCCCTGTGTGAGTTATTTTGGTCATGTACTACGTCATCCCAATAATGACGCGGATGGGCTTACAATGTAGTCATTTGAACGCCCTGAGTGTTTCATTCAGATGCTAAAGGATGTCTTGTGCGTCCTATCAGACACCGAGGGGCGGGACCAAGCTCTTGTTTTGACGCCCTGGGAATGATGACAAGCTGTCCTTCATCAATCTGCTTTTCAAGACTAGCATATAACCTTTGTGTCTTCAGACAGCTATATTCTCATCTCAGAGAGAACTCCTCCTACCACGAGTTTCATCTTCATTCATATTGAGGGGGAAATGTGCAACAGCACATTATGTGCTCAACTGATGATTGTCATTTTGTATTCTATGAGTCAGTAATACGTAGAAGTTTACCATTCAAACTCTGACTCTGAATAGACTCAAACTTTCTGACTTCTGAACTTGTGTGTGTTCAGCAGGAGCCGCTGTCAGAGCAGAACTTTGACAGCTATGTGGACACCCTGACCCACATGTTTACCAATAAAGACTGCTACCAGAACCCTGAGAACCGGGCTCTGCTCGAGTCCATCAACCAGGCAGTGAAGGGCATCGAGGTGTGACGGACAGGAGGACAGGGAGCGGGGCATCACAGTGACTACACCAATCTTTCTTTCCAAACCCTTTAGATACTGTATGTAATTAATTCTTCTCATTTGGAACTTTGTCATCTGTTCTTTGCATTAGTTTGCTGTTTGCATGTTGCTTTATGATGGTATGAGCGTGAACAGATTAGGGTGTGGACGTAAAGCGTGGTACAACACTGGAATGAAACTGTTACTGTAAGCAAGGGCATCTCAAGGTATACGCAGACAGGCAAGAGTGCAGAACAAAGTCAGGAGTGCAGTATACAGCCTGAGCTGAGACTCTCTTAGTTAGTGAACATATCCCATCTCCACTTAATAATGTTGATAGTATTCTACTGTATATGAGCATAGTGATGTTGCACCTCCAGGACTAGTTTGTAGATTCATTCTTACTATTGCTGTGTAACTAGTTAAATCCTTTGCAAATGTTGGTTTAATAACTTATTCATTCATGTCTGCTGTATTATTTTTTATGTATGCCTATTTATTATTCATTATATATTTATTATTTTTTTTTATTTCCAAATGCTACCTGAGAAGATTTTAAACGGTAACCAAGAGAAGGGAATCATTTCCTCTGCATTGTTGAACAAAGAGGAAATATTTTAAGATATCAACTATAAATTGTTTTATATATCTTATTATTTATTTAAAATACTGGGATCTTTTTAAGTGCAAATATTTTGTAACCGAAAGTTTTTTAATCATTTTCTAAAAAATTCTTTTTTGGGTGCTTCTGTTTATATTATTTCCCTTTTTATTTTCACAAACTATTTTGAGTACATTGCAATACACTGGGAATATTGAGCTACACATATTTGGTATTTATTTGGTGATGAAGAACAAAGTGATGGTGAATATTTATTTTGTATCGTCTGTGTGTTAATGACTGTGTAAGGATTAGTCTTTAAGTTGCTCTTGAAATAAAGGTTAACCCACAGTATAAGTGGACTGGACTGATCGTCTATTTGTATTGACTCAAACTTACTTTCTTTTATTTTTTTAAATTTAGGACTGTTTGATTCAACAAGAAAAAAACCTCCCTGTACGTAATGCAAAGTTTGAATACAAATGCTAAGAGAAGAAGCAGGAGAAGCTCTTACCAGGGCCGGTGATGTACACTGAAGGACATGTGCACAGCTTCCCACATGCAATACCTTCCTCCTGATGTACTGTAGGCATGTGTATTACCCATTTCCTTCCTGCCTCCCTTTGCAGTCTTTCATCTGGACTCCAGCCCAGACTGTGCACAGAGGTTTGCCAAATCCCTCCAACTTGGTGGTGCTGTATCAGTGTGTGCTGTTCCAGTCTCCCAGCAGCGTTCCTCCATAATTTAGGAGTGGGCAGTCCACTAATACTTGTATCGATACTACTGATCATGAGTGTTGTGTCGAGTATCAATAACAAAAGGGAATATACAAAACTCTCCCCCTAGGACACAAAATAAGCATTTACCATGCATGTGATTAGGTAATCAACAACTGCAAGACATACTAAATGTTTGGTCTGCTATGCATCAATCATGAACTCACCTAATAAATGACACTGCTCTCCCCTTCAAGTTGTGCATTAGCTGCCTTTAATAATAAAAATGTATTGGCGATTGTGCCCTTGTATTACATGGCATGGACCACAGCTGTCTTTCACAGAGGAATCTTCATACAGTCTGCACCAACAGTAAAGGCCCGTCTGGGTCAGTATCTGTGATCACCAAAGGTCGTTCAATGATCACTTTATTTGGTCATCGTACTTCACAGACAGGAGTTTAAGGGATCCATGAAATGAGTCAAAACACAAACCAGTGAAACAATGTCATTTACTCATTTTAATGGTTAAAAAAATACTTCTTTGCGGAAAGAGACAATAGGTCCCCGTTTGCTGAGAAAACGAGGGGACCAAAACAATGACACCCACCAAATGATGACTGGTGGAGCGAGATAAGATGAGGTAAATGTTTTTGAGGAAACAAAACAAAAAAGGCACAATTTACAATCAACCATGCCCAAATTCACAATAATAATAATAATGATAATAATAATAATAATAACAATAATATATAAGTACAGCTAAAAAAAAATCTGAAAATTTGCAACAACGAAAATACAGACCACTTATATTATACAAGACAAATCTTGCCCGTCAGGCTCCTCCTGTGTGCTCTAGCCTAATCAGGCTTCTGTACACCCTGGAGTCTCCCAGTCCTGCTGCTGATACTGTACAGGGAGCAGTTCTCAAGTGACAGGGGCTCCAACATACTATCTCACCACCAGACATGACACGCACAGTTTGGAGGGCCCGATGCAATCGTCATGGCAGAAGGCACCGCAGCCTTGGCACATGATCATGGCTTTGAGGCGGCACGAGCACTTGAGCGCCACCTCCTCAGCCGTACTGTCAGTAAAGGCCTGGATACTGAGGGTGGTCTGGCTGGAGGCCAAGCGGGGGCGCAGCTGGAGCACACTGTCTGCCATGCTCCGGGAGAAACCGCCATTGTCCATCACTGACACATTGGCTGTGTAGCTTACTCCTCCAACACCACTATGCTTGGGGAACTTCCCATACAGCTGGAAGGGAAGGGCGGAGGGGGAGGAGGAGGGAGAGCCAGAGGAGTAGGTAGCTTTGCTGTGCTCCTTCTTTGCCATCCTGGCTAAAGTCATCTCCATGTTGAGGAGTCCTTCCATCGCCCCTCCGCTCAGGTAGCCGTCCACAGAGCCCCCCGGCTCCTTTTTGGTAACACTCATGGGTTTAATGGGGAACGATTTGGCAAGAGCCTGGCAAGAGGGCCGTGCACCTACTTCATTCTTTACCGTGGGTGCAGGAGACAGCTGCAGTTGGTGTGAGGGGTGGGGCTGAGTATGTGAGGGCCGCCAGTTGATCCTAACAGTAGGCACCACCTCTGTGGGACAGGGGTCTGCATGGGGAGGAGAAGGGCCATTAGGCATGGTTCGGTGGGTCGGCTGCGGCCTGTCTGGAGTGACCCCCTGGGAGGGCTGAGGACCATGTGAGTCTTTTATAACGGCAGACTCCACTGCGGTCTGAGAACTACGGTCTGACTTACTTCTGAAGGACGAGGAGGGTGGCAGAGAGGTGATGACCGGGACAGCCCCGGGAGCCTGCTGAGACTGATACTGCTGCGCAGCTGGGGCCTCCATCAAACAGGACACTGGGCAACCTGTTGGAGACTGGTTGTGGATCTGAGAGGCTGCACACAGTTCTGGGCTAGGAGACTGGGCTGTGACCTCAGGCCTGTTGCGAGGCCCTAGGGTCCTTGCCATTTGTGGTCTGGGTTGGGGTCCTGGCAATCGGCTGATCTCCAGCCTGTTGGCAGAGTGTGAGGGAAGAACTTTCTCCAGGGGCAGGCTGCCCTGTAGTAGCTGAGTGACCAAAGGGTTGTTGGCCTCAACACTGGATACTGGTCTGACTGAGCTGGCCAGTCTCTTGGAGGCACCTGCAGCAGTTGGGTGAGTGACAAAGGGCTTTAAACTTCCACGACACTCGTCTTCAGTAGAGCTCTCTCTGGAGGCTCTACAATCATCTCCGGGCTCCATTTTGACAACAACGTTGGTGTCAATGATCCCATGTGGGTGGGCTGTGGGGAGAGACTGGTGGTCCTGGTAATGAGGGCCACTGTGCTGAGGGTTAGGCAAGCCATTGGGAAAGCAAGGCTGAATGACAGTCTGACCTTGACGGCTGGAAACGTAGGCCTGGATGACTGGATGCTGGTTCTGAGGAGGAGGGCTGCGGATGACCAGCTGGCCGTTTCTCTTGATGCTCACTTGGGGGCACCAGTCCTGGTCAGGCTGCTGCTGCTCATCCTCCTGGATGTCATTCTCACAGTCTGAAGCAGTTTCCGTGGAGTCGCTATGTGTCCCAGCCTCGTCGTCTTTCTCTCCACCAGAGTCTGCATGTTGGGGAGAGGATGCGTCTGTTTGCAGTCTCTCTGCAGCTGAGTGAGAGAATACCTCGTGGGGTTCCACGTGGTAGGAACCATGCTGGATAACGCCACCCAGCCCAGCCTCCTTCCCTTGTACCTGCTCTTTGGACTGACAGGAGCTTGCCAGTGTCTGAATAACATCCACACCCTGAGCCCCGAACCTGGGAAGGGAATCTGGGATGGAGGTTGGGGCCAGTGAGGGTTTTTTAGAACCCTGGTCAGCCATCTCTGTGGGGGCAGCAGCAGACTCAGGCACCTCAGGCTTTGGAGTGGGCGAGTCAGCTGCCTTGTCTGTGAGCCCATTGGAGGAACTCTGGACACTGGCTGACGCTGTTTCTACTTCCTCTAAAGCCTCTGATCCCCCAGCTGCGTCCTCTCGAGGAGGGCTTGGGGTCTGTGGGGGCTCCAAGGACATGGAGGTTGAGGTAGTGGATAGGGAAGGGGATGGCTGGGGCGTCGGCTCTACATTGAGAAGCTGTAGTTGTGTTCCAGACGAATTAGTGCCTGAAGACGATCCCTGCTCCTCCATCCCACCACCTCCCCTTCTTCCACTTCCTCCTCCTCCTCCTCCTCCTCCTCCTCCACTTCCTCTTCCTCCTCCTCCTCGTCCTCCTCCTCCTCCTCCTCTTCCTCTTCCTCTTCCTCCTCCTCCTCCTCCGGGCTCGATAGGTCCTGGATGCTCTCGCGCTCGTCGTCCATTGCTGCTATCCGGTAGCCCAGAAGCAGGCCGCAGCCTGACCCCGGCCGGCCCTGCCCCTTCGCCAGTGGCTGCAACAGCAGCAGCGGCCTCGCGCTGGGCCCGGGCTTGCTGGGCACGGGCTTTGATGTCCGCCAAGGTGCGCGCGCCCCCCGTCCCCGACCGCCGTGAGCCCTCGCCGGGGGGCACGATCCGGGGACAGATCTGGTAGGTGGGGTGACCTTTGACCCAGGGGGGTTTGATTCTGGACAGTTGAATCTGGGATAGAGACACAAGGACAGGGAGTCAAACTTTATCTGGACAACAACTCATTGTTGAACAGGCAAATTATTTTTGTGCACAAAGTCTTACCCGGATAGGTGGCACCTTGGGCTCCTCTGTTGTTGGCTGCGGCTTCTCTGAACGGACACTGTCAATTGTGGTACGAAAGGACTGACGGTCATCAAGCCGCGGCCTCTTTTCGGGGAAGCTGGAGAAGGCCTGAGTCTCATCTGGCCTTCTCTTCTGCTCCTTGAGCTGAGCACTGGACACAGGGGTGGTGGCTGGGCTGGCTGAGGGGCTACTCTCACGGCTGCTGGTGGCGGTACCTCCTGTAATAGAGGTGACCACAGAGGCTGTGTCATCCAGGGGATCGGCAGCGACTGCGGCACTGGAGGACGCTGAGGAGGATGAGGAAGAGTCCAGGCCTGCGGCAAACGCTCCCTGTCTATCAGAAGGTGAGGAGGGTGAGGAAACAGGCGAGGAGGCTGACGAAGAAGAGGAGGAGGAGGAGGACGAGGAGGAGGACGAGGAGGAGGACGAGGAGGAGGAGGAGGACGAGGAGGAGGAAGAAGATGGTGAGGAGGTGGATGCCAGTACAGGTGGAGCCTCCTCTGGGAGCAAGCGGGCCGCTGCTTCAGGCTCTTCGTTTGCGCTGGTGGAGGCTGGGCTGGGGCTGGGAGTGGGAGTGGGAGTGGGAGTGGGAGTGGGAGTTGGAGTGGGAGTTGGAGTGGGAGTGGGAGTGGGAGTTGGAGTTGGAGTTGGAGTTGGAGTTGGAGTTGGAGTTGGAGTTGGAGTTGGAGTGGGAGTGGGAGTGGGAGTGGGAGTTGGAATTGGAGTGGGAGTTGGAATGGAAGTTGGAGTGGGAGTTGGAGTGGGAGTTGGAGTGGAGGGTGGCAATGTGACTGGCTCTGGAGTGGGAGAGGGCTTTGGCTCTATGGAGGCACTCTCAACTGGGAGCTCCACGCCACACTCAGCCTGCAGCACCACCTCCCCTTGAACAACCGTGTTATCGGACATGGGAGAGCCAATAGAAACTGCCGGGCTGTCCAGTGCGGCACTGGCCTCAGCTGCTTCTGCAGACTGCAGGGCTGGAGGAGTGGCCTTGCAGAGGGTCCGACGGGCCCGCCGACGCAGGTCCGCCCGTGTGCGTCTTCTCATCCTGCCGTCTCTCCTCCGCCGACCCACGCTGCGTCTCTTGGGCGCACCAGTTGCCACATCACTGTCCAGCACACTGGCTGCAACTTCACTGGCTTCACTCATGGTAAGCTTTAAAGACTCCTCTTGTGTCAGGCCAGACCTACAAGTACACAAACTACGTTTTAGTGCATTGTAGAAACACTGTGATTTGTCTGCATATCGCAGTAGCCTTATCTGATGTAGGTTATACCAGAGTTGTCTAAATTACATGGAGGACAGAAAAAAATGGAAAAACAACCTAAAACAAGCGGTCAAAATGAATATCTACATCATGGCTTTTCTAAGTAATACTATTGATACTAGCAGTCAACTAATAAATGTTAACTTTAAAGGAACCGACCCAAATATGACAAACTAATATGGCTGTTGTGTGAATAGTGGATTCAGACTTGGATGAAATGGGTTGGCTCTTACTTTTGCCCATGGTACTCTTCAAAAAACTTTTCCTTCCACGCCTCTACCTTCTTCTCTTTCTCCATTTCCTGCCGGAAACGCACCTGCATCTCGTGGGTGAACTCACCTAAATGTGTCAAACACATGTGAAGGTTTAAAAAAGTAGCTCCAAAACTGAACCTTTTGAAGTGTATAACCAGTATAATTTTTGTTAAAAACCTGATTTAGCCACCCTTCAGCTGTTAAAATAAGCAGCTGGTTTTCAGTTGCAGTAATGTTCCGGGACAGTGCTACCAGCAGCAATATAAAGACAGGACATTCGCTGAATCACATCCCTGAATGGACTGATTCACCAAGATCATGCAGAAGTGTTTGTTATTGTGTACTTCTACACTGTATGGCCTACTTCTCATTCACAACATCTTCTGAATATTAAAGCCTGGCAGAATTCTCAGATAAATGTCGCAACTTGTCCATGATTGACCAATCACGTACCCTCGGACAGCCTTTCTTTCCAGCTCTGGGAGGCATGGGTGAAGAACTCATTGTTGAGAGCCGAGCTACTCAGTCGAGCCATACCATCTGGTCCAATCTGCAAGAAAGTGGACACAATGCATAAATAGCAGTAAAACCATACACCAGAGGAATGGAGTAGCATATACCTCACATGCATCATATTGACTCATAAAATGACAAAAACAGTGTTTGCCAGAGCTCAGCCTCACAAAATTCTAAAATACAAAAAACTAGGCTAGCACACTGCAACAATATCTGACAAAATGCATATTTCTCTTCTAATAGCCGTTGCATTGCCCAACAATTCACAGATTGCAGGTCAGCATTCTGTCCACACTACAGACTAATGTGTGTACATTACACATCACAGGTATATGCAAGCAATGCTTCATGTTTTAGCTTTTTTCTCTTTTAATCAACAACAATTGCTACCTATTTAGCTATTAATTCACAATCTTCAATGAATCTGGCAGCGGTAAAAGGCACAGAGCAATGGCCTGTGATGTTGATTCCTACTACTACACTTTTTCTTGATTCTAACTCAATTCATGTTTGGTAGTTATTGGGGTATCAAAGCTAGGGATAAACTGGAAGGACAGAAACAAAACATACCTGACGGTCCACCTCTGGCAGCAGCTGCAGAAGCTGCTGCTGCGAGTGTGTGGGGAAGGCTGAGAAGGTCCGCACGTTGATGAGGGCTCTAATGTTGGTGTTGACCAGGATGGAGCCTGGTGTTTCAAAGTCTACATCCACTCCTCCCCGACTCCTCTTCATGGGCCCTGACACAGCAAAACCACACGTTTCATTTAGCCTCTCAGCCAGATGCTAAAGCTATCTGCAGGTCTATGCTGCTAAGCACAAAAGACCACACACACACGGGGACATTTTTCTGACCAGTGTTTGGCATTTTAACAAATTTTAATCTTGCCTTCAGATAGTGCCTTCATCTTCTCTGTATTCTTACTGCTGGTTGAGTTTATCAATTAGGACAATGTTGAGGTCTGACCAGTCAGGCCCATAGGCATTCTGAATTATTGCATTGATTACTTGCGTGTTGTTAACCCAGGTGTTCTCAAGACAAAAAATGGTTCTTACCTGAGGGGACATGCTCTCCATTCACTTTAAGAGGGGTGAGGACAACACGAGGCATCATGACTGCTTTCTTCCTCTGCCTCCCTGACTGTAGCAACACAAATAGTAGGATGGACAGGTGGACACGGTAGACAATTTTACACTCGGTATGTTAAGCAGCACTGTCCAAATGAATGGCATGACAGGGACACATGGATAATATGTTAAACTTGTCAGGAGCTACACTATTCAGATCCATGAAAACCAACAGAATAACACTGTAGAACTGCTCTAAAACACTGAACTACTGAACACATGTTGTAAACTCACCTCTTCAAGAAGGCCTACCCTGAGCCTTCCACTTAGCACTTATTGTATTCATACTAGCTTGTTGCACTTACTGCATTCATTTGTTTCTGCACTGTACATTTGCTCTGGTTTATGCTCTTAGATGCTTGTTTGAAAAAAAAGGAAATGCACTTATGACTTCTGGTGACTAGTAGTTCTCTTGAAAACCGATGTTGAATTCACTTATTGTAAGTCGCTTTGGATAAAAGCATCTGCTAAATGACTGTAATGTAATGTAATTTCCACTGTAAACATGGAGCAGCTTGTGGCCTCCTGCATGGTGCTGACCTGTCTTGAGCGGCTCAGTCTGGTCTGGGTGTGTTGAGCATGTTGGTTCTGCTGTGCGTCTGTGCGTCCTTGCTGTCCTGCTGCCCTGCTGAGGCGGGTCTGGGGCTGGGTGCTGAGAGTCTGCAGTTCTGTGGAGCAGGATGCGCTGGACGAGCTCTCATCCACCGAGGCTTCAGGTCAGAGAAAAACACATTTACAACTCCACTCCGTCACACCCATATAACATTATAGGCCGTTTGTGATGTGAATGCATTGAACTTGGCAGTTCAATGCCAAGTTCAATGGTGTTTGACTGCACCAGTCTAACAGAGAACAACACAAGCCTACAACCTAAGGAATGATTTAACTCAATATTTATAGAATAGAGGAGTTAATGAAAGGCCATTTTTGACTATGTATGTTCACACTGTTTTTGCATGTACAAAATTATACAGGTATTTATGCACATTTGTTCATTCATTAAGGCCACTTTTATGCACAAATAAGTAGAAGCTGGAACAGATTTAAATTGCCAAGACGTTCAGTAAAAGAATGACCCACACTGGCATTCAAATACTATAGACATACTGAACTGTTGGAAACATCAGGCTGAGCCTCCCCTTGAGTCAATTTACGGTCCAACCCTCAGCTATGACCATGAGCCCTGGGCACCAACAGAAAGAGTGAGACGGTGTAAAGACTACGTCCCCAAAATTAATACTTAAAAAAAATCAATACACTTTTAGGAAATATGCCCTCATCTTCTAACTTAACTGATCGTGAGAAGAGGTACTTCAGGATCTGGGTGGCTTACCACCCTTACAATTTTCTTGGGGAAAACATGAAAGTGGTTGGAATGAGTTTTCTTCCCGGGGTCTGTGGGCTCAGACATCCAGAGGCATGGAGCAGCAGGTGTCATAGGATACCAGTCGGAGGATGAGGAAGCCCTCTGTTCATAATCCATGCCGCCCCATCAAGATATGGGACACTGTAGGAATCAAGTCCTTTCTCTTAGTTACTCTTGCCAGAACTAGAGTAGGCTTGAGAATGGAAGGATACCAGTTCTATCCATAGACTGTATACAAGAAGTGGACGTAGCTGCTGTGGTGTCACCCACTGGATTGTGGACTGCGGTTTAGAAGCCTTATATTCGACATTTAGGCCATCGCCATCTGTGATTTTGGCCGTCACCATATTTGGACTGTGCGGTAAAGACGCTGTATACGGCTCTGGTAGAGACCTGTCAATCACTGTGTAGCCCCGCCCTAAAGCATCCCCTGCTTCATGGTCTGTTTGACTCTAAATGGACCATAACTTACTAAATGAACATCATGCTGTATTGAAGAATACTTGAAACTAGAGATTGAGACCATAAACTCATGTTTACAATGTTTACTGAGGTAATAAATCAAGAGAGAAGTAGAGTCATTTTCTCATAGACTTCTATACAACCAGAGGAGTCGCCCCCTGGTGGTTAGTAGAGAGAATGCAGCTTTAACACATGAAGCATTGGCTTCACTTTTCAGAACCGGATGTTTTATCCCAAGGCCAGCAGGATCAACAGCACTTGCCTCTCCCACATTAACACCACTGAAGTACCCTTGAGCAAGGTGATCCAGGCTGCACGATTAAAGTCTTAAAGAGGGAAAGGAGGCAACTGCAGCAGGAGACAATCATTGTGGTATTTGACATTGTTTCATGCTGTATATTTGTCCCTGTACAAAAAACATGAAATCATTAAATATACAGAACGTGACTCTATGGTCGATAATCAGTTTGAGGAGAACATAATAATGGAGGTATGCTCAATCACTGCCAGCACAAGCACTGCACTGGTGTTGGTATTCTATAGAACTCTGTCCTAGTACTCTGGTACCAGAACACGATCTGAACTATTCAACCTTTGGAAAGGTGAATGTCTTTAATATACATTCTCCCCATATGGGTCTCTGCCAGTAAACACGTGAGGCCACATGTAGGTCACCAATGACATGAAATACCAGTAGGGTTTCTCCATGGGTCTGGGAAACAAATCCAATGGAGTTGTTTTCCTAATAGTCATAATCTTGTGTCTGTTGAGAGAAACCCACGTACCAACGCATAACACGGAATTAACAAACAAGAAGACAACAGTGTGTAGAAACACAGCCAAGTCAGTGAGGAGCATGGTAGGCTACGTCTTATACCGCACCTCCGCTTGGTAATGGGAAAAAAAGAGTTGAGTGTTTCATTGCATGGCTTGGGGAGACTACCCCACCGTAATGGAAAAAACCCCATTAGAGAGGCATCTTGTGTGTGGTGTAGTATTACCGTCATTGTCTCCACTGGCAGCAGCGGTGGTCTCAGTGGAGTCGCAGCTTTCTTGCTCAGTGGCCTCGGTAGGGCCGACAGAGGCCACCACCGTGCCTGCTGCAGGTGTGCTGCTGCTGGAAGCTGGGGCGGCGGTGCTGCTGGCCGGCTCGGCTGGAGTCTCAGACTCTGACGTAGTCTTTGTCCACTGGAGGGCGTTCTTCTACAGAGTGTGAAGAAAAACAATGTTCTCTGAATGTGTGATGCGCATCAGACGGATTTCTCCTATCAATTGATTTTTGTGGTTGTGCATCAAGTATACAAAACAATATGCGATTGAACAGATTGGGATTACCCTGTGGTGTATTTATCCCTACAAGCAATTACAGTCACCCATCAATACTGGCTTCCTTTGGTGTCCATACTGTCCCTGTGAACAAACTCCTTAGCAATAGATTACCTGACTAGTCCTACAAAAAACAAGTGAGCCAACTGTTTGTCTGCACAGGAGCATCATGAACTAGAGCATCTCATCAATAAGTTGGTCAGCGGAAGGACTTCACAACAAAAAGATATTCACTGTGGAACTTGTGTACTATATTGAGTAATTGTCACATATTTTTTTCAAATGCAACTTTTTGGATCAATATATACGACTGCCACCCATTATGATGGTAATGTAAAGTGACAAAAAAGCGCTGAGAAAGAAGAGGATCGTGTTTGTGTACCTTGAGGGTGAACAGGCTCATCCGACCAGGCAGCTTGAAGAAGATGCTGTTCTTGACTCGGTCTCCCCTCACCTGGGAGTGGAGCATGGTGACCAGGCATGCCAAGGGTGCTGTACCACTGCGCACACACAGTTACAATTCATGTGACTGGACACAATGGACATAAAGCCACATTCAGATCAGAAGACGTGCTAGTTCTACCTGGTGCTCACGTCTGCATTACAATAAAGTTTGCAATAACAGTCCTCCTCTGTGAAATCACTGAAAGCTAATGGGTGATATGACCATACACTGCACACGGTGGAAGATATCAACATCTCAACTGTCAGGGATTTTGCCACAACGTTTCTATTGTGGTATCCATCTTTCAAATAATTATGGTTGTATTAGTCATTTTTGGCCAAATCCTTAAAACGGACTGTTTGATGGCAATATTGGATTTTTGCATCAATGTGATTTTGTTCTTGCTATACAGTGTATTGCAGAGCACTCTCTCTTTTATCAATCAACAGTCTCTAAACTTTACTATATATGACATGCAACATAATGATACAACACTAAACATTAACATACAAACTTGTATGTTACTGTAAATACTCAAATCTTCCATAATATTATACAATAATGTCAAACTACTAATAACACCAGTGGAGGAACATAGAACCAGGCTCCTCCTTAGAATATCCTTTTAAAATGACATGTCCTTGCCTGAATGTCTTTTCTCTTTGACATTTTATCACGATCCAATTGGAATTCAATTCTGTGAATGGATGAAAAATGGACTGTACTCGTATAGCGCTTTTCTACTAGTGGTGCAACAGATCATGAAACTCACGGTTCAGATCGTATCACGGATCAGAGTCACGGATCACAAATCGGATCAGCACAAAAGAAAAAAAGGAGCAAATATAAGTTTCAGAGATCACTGATCAAGTGTTTTTTTTTGCCGCTGATACTAATTGATCATTGATGATCCATATGAACAGACACAGATCCCTTTGTTTGATTATAGCAGCTGGTCTAAAGGGATCCAGACTATTTATTTCTTCATGCCACCGGCCCAAAAATACTTTCAACCACTCTGAAGTCTGTAAACCTTCAACTATTCTAAATGTTATCCTTTTAGGCATCTATAGGTTGTTTTTTTCTTCATAGAAACACAATTAAAATGATATGGAAATAACAGCCGCTGTTGCAGGTCCACTCACTTTGCAAAACAAGTCTAACAGTTCTGTGTCTGATATCATTTTATATAATTTAATAACCAAAATATTAATGAGTAAGTGGGGAAATGATAAGAGTATTTACCCTGTGGTGTTATCAGTGTAACATTTGGCATTTTTTATACTCTATTTTACAATATTACCTATTGATTTGATTATAGATGTCACCAGCTGTAGCTAACCAATGTTACAGTCGCCACCTGAAAAACCACAAAATTGAACTTGAAATAGTACTTTGATTTCGGAGTGCTTCTTTTTTTCTTGAACAGCAAAAATGCCTCTCTGTATTGTTTTGCTATTTGAAAACACAGAAAGTGTTTTTGCAATTAAATGCGACAAACAGAACCGTTGCTAAGGTAAATGTTGATTGCATCACTTTTCTGTCTGATACCAGACCTGATTATTATGTTGGGAAAGTTACAATTAATTTGCATATTGTGTAAAATGAAAATAGGGCGAGCACATGAGGAACTGTGTGCCCTCTAAATGACTGACAGAGTGCCCCTCCCCCGAATAATCAGAGACACTTTAAATCAGGACCCATGGCAAACATTGTATCCATCTATTCTATCTAGTAAAACTGCATATGGCTGCAATTTGGTGCATTTGACTGGAGTCCCCCAAGACCCCAATACATTGGTATTTCAAATTATTAAAAAATGTAAGCATAAATTAAAACAGAAACAGAAAATGATGATATAAAGTCATTAGGAACTTTGGATTGACAAAGTCGTGAACATTTGGAATGATAGAATATAGCACCAGTGAGATATGTTTTAATTGTGTATTGTATTATTTACATTGCCAGGCTTTTGCTCCATGTTAGCGCATGGAGTGCATGTGAGCGTGCTCCACTGGTTAGATTAGGCCGACGCTCTGCTCCGATACGCCGGTTACAGCTGATAACGCCGTCCAGACAGACAGCGCCGCCGCTGAAGCGTAGCACCCTCTCAGGTTAACACGGTTTACTCTGTCAGCACTTTCACCATAGTTAGAGCCGTTAGCATCATTAGCTGTGAGACGCCTGCCATGTTGAGAGCCAATCATAGTGCACCCATTCTCAGATCTTGCACCTTTAAGGTGAAATGGTGACCGTGACATTTTCCAGAATTACAGTATTGTGTCCATTGTGTTTGCCTTTACCATGAAAGCACACTGTGCCAAGAGCAAGCATAGGCCTTAGAGATAAAGAGAGCATGAAAAACAGGACAAGTGCTTGGTTACAGAAAATAAGTTATTAATATAAGTAATGAAGATCTCGGATCCTCCAACCTACCTCCTGTTTAGGCCAGCAGCAGGACAGGTGGTCCATGTGGGAGGAAATAAAAAACATCAGTTATAACCACACACACACACGTTCAGTTGATGCGTGTGCTGTGAGATCAGTTCACTGACTGCTTAAAAGACTAGACAAATACAAAAGATAATCAATAACATTCTTATATTTGATAATCAATCAAATGCAATGATCTACTCTGGATTGAATGATGAACAAAAAGCCACAGTGTCACTGTGCTGGACTTATAGTTCTACACTTAAGGTACAGCTCTGCCACAGAAGACTCCTAACATTAGTTACAGCAGTCAGGTGTGTTTCATAACAGTTGATACCACTTCAACAGCAGCAGCTGACACTACTACAGTGTGTGTGTGTGTGTGTGTGTGTGTGTGTGTGTGTCTGACCGCATTTCCTTCAGCCCCTTGGTCTGGATGACGTGGAGGATTTGTTTGGGAGTCATGGGTGCATCCGAGAAGTTCTCCAAAACCTGAAAAAACATCCACATTTATTTTTTACCGCAGACTGACGAATACTTCTGCACTGCCAAGAAAAAAAGCATGAACACATGACAAATGAAGATCTATCTAGATCAGGGGTGTTAAACTCATGTTCACTCTGGGCCACAGCAGCATCACGGTCGCCCTCAAAGGGCCGCTTGTAAATGTAAGACTGTGTAAATGTAACTACTCCTAACATATTGGTAAATAACTGTCTCTGCATTTGATTATTGTTTATTCAAGTGTAAAAATATTGTACATGCAGTTATATAAATGTAAAAATATATTTCAGCACATTTCTGTTATTATAACTTAAATCCTTTTAATTTAGGGTTAAGAAACCCACATTACTATCAAACTAGTAAAGAAAATATCAAAGACAAATATCAAACAAGTTATTACAATAACTTTGTTCAAAGCTTAAAATCCTTTCAAGGGTGCGTTTGTACAATCCATGTGAAGTATTTCATGTGTTGTAAAGACACGTTTAGAGTATCTTCAATGTACTCTCAATACATTTACATGTAACATGTAGAGTAACCTGTGAAGAGCTGCTTCTGACTGTGTGTTTAAGTATCTCATCATTATGACTTTCTATCTCATAACTTCGACTGTGGGGATATTTTTATTATCAAGTCTAACTTTAAATTTATTTAATTTTTAAACTTTATTTTTTTTTTGCTGGCGGATCCGGCCACATAAAATGACACCCCTGATCTAGAGCAACGTGCCTCTGCTGAGGCACCTCAATTTCTCCTAGTGATTTAACCTGGTGGTGTAGGAGACTAACATCTGGGCTAGTCTTTGCAGCAGTTTGCTCATACTGACATACCAGACGCAGGTGCAAGTCAGAGAGAAAGAGCGCAAAACGCACAAAGATTCACAATTCTGATTAGAGCCCAGCTGATACGGAGTGTTTGTTGAGTTTGATACGAATATTGATATTTGAAAGTAAGAAAATGTATACACACTTCTAAAAGCATTTATAAGTACATTTAAGTAGTAAATGAACTTGACTGAAAATGATATCAGCACATGAACATTAAGGGAATTTGTAATAGTTAGAATAACATGTCATCCAGGATTCATCTTTTTGTATTTATCCTTCATTTACCTGAACTCTTTTGTTTCAGCCCATTTCATGAGAGTAAAAAGGGAAATCTTTTCCAGCATTCATGTCAACAGATTGAATGCCAATTCAAAAGGTTTTGTTACAGACTGGGGCCACGTAAGCAAACCATGATAGTGATGAGCTAAAATTGCCTGATAATATCTGCACAGCCGGTACAGGCACAGCTATTTACTTTTTATTAGTGCTGGGCAAGTTAACGCGTTATTATCGCGTTAACGCATTCATTAATTAACGCCGACAATTATTTCATCACGCGTTAACGCATTTTTTAAAAATTATTATTTTTAAAGTGCGTTGCTCACTGGCAGCGGTGGAGGAAGTCTTCAGACTACGTTGATGCAGCGTGTGGAAGAAGTAGAGATAAACTAAAGACAAGCTAACAGATGCTACAGAGAAGTGGAGACAAACTGCAGCAGGTTAGTATTGTGGAAGATGTCGGTCTGAGGAACGTTCTCAAGGTGCGTTCGCGTCGCGTTTGGTGTGAACGCACCTTTAGGATCAACGAATGACGTCACGTATGAGCCTCAAGACGCACCGTCACAAGAAGAAGACACGAGTTGTATTAAAGGAGAGGACTACAACAGCGACGGCGTTACAACGAGCACCAGCTGTTGCTCTCACTGGAGACTACTGGACATCGCTGGGTAACCATCATCACCTCGGAGTTACAGCATTATATTGATGAACAGTAGAGCTGCATTCACATGCTGACTGTCATGAAGACAGAAGACACACATTTAGATGAAACGTGCTGAAACATTGGATTCATGTTCACAGCAGTGGAACGTTTCACATACAGTCAGCACACTGAGCACAGATAGTGAAGAGATAGAACTGCTACTGTGTAAAGGGAATACTGCTGTTAAAAGAACCGGATTTGTTTAAAGTGTTTGCAAACCAAATGTTATTGCCCTTTGTTCATATAGCAGTACTTTTAAAATAAAAGTGCGCAATACACTTATTGAACTTTGCCATAACAATGCGATTAAAAATTGTAATCGTTGCCCAGCACTAATTTGTATCCATGTCAGGTCATGTCATGTTTAGAGGGACGGTGTGTAGGATTTAGTGACATCTAGCTGGCAGGTTGAAGACTACAACCAACTGAACACCCTATGCTCACACCTACTTTTCCAAGCAGGTCTGAGAACTGAAGTGGCCTTCAGGTAACGCCACAACGTGAACCGCTCTCTGGAGATCACTGTTTGGTTCTTCTGTTCTGTAGAAACATGGTGGACTCTGAAGAGGACCTGCTTCCTATGTCAATATGAAGGGCTCATTCTAAGCTAATGAAAACACAATGGTTCCTAGTTTCAAGTGATTGTACACGAGTGAAAATATAGTTCTGAATATCATATTCCATTTCTGCTAATAGATCACACAACACACAAATGTGTAACAAAGCAGATTTAAGAAGCAGTGACGCACATTGTTGTATTTAACTTATCCGATAGAGTTTTTTGATATTTATTTTTCTACACAGTTGTTGCACTTTTTGCAGTTGGTTTTTCTCCATCACTGTGTTTCAAATTTTCTTTAAACTCTTTTAAAAGAGTTTTGGGAACATGATGGATCTCTTTTAATGTACCACAATAAATTAATTAGTCAAATTGAATTAAGTTATTATATGTAACAACAATAACAGGGAGAATATCTAATCCTATATTTGCCTTTGAGGGTCGAAATTGAAAGCATATTTCAATCTATTTTCGATTTTTAAATGAAATCGTGACACCCTTACTTACTCGTGGTTGATAACGCACTGCTCTTGATTTAGGAGAGTTGCCGTAGCACTGCTACACCTGTTTATATGTGAAGCCTACTTAACCATACTTTAGAATGAAATGTAATGTCAATTTGCAACGCAGATTTTAAGCAAAAAGAGTGATGGTATTGCTATCAAAATCTGCGGATATGCAAATTCAGATATTGGAACAGAAAAAAAGTAGATTGATGCATTGCCAGTTAAAATATGAACACACTAATATCCTAGTAACAATGCACATTCATACCTCATGAAATAGGCCTCGATGCTCTCACCATCTACCTCAACAAACATCCAGGTAGGATATTGCCTCATAACTGATTCCTACCAATCATATGCTTGTCTTGGGTTCTAAAGGAAGATAAATGCATTCTAAACCCACTCCCAAACACATTGTTTTCCAAGGTTGCTTTGTGGAAAGGATTAGTTGTTTACATTGTAACATTATCAGAGATAGGCAACTAGAAAAGCATAAATAATGTCCTGATCGCATATTTTACTGAATATTGGGGGTCAGTAAATAATGTTATTTCACACTGTGATGGTTAACATTAAACTGTGTCATTAATCTGCGTGAGGGGGGATCCGTATGAATCACAGATCGACAATGGTCCGTTACACCACTATTTTCTAGTCTTCTGACCACTTTAACATTCACAAGCTGATAGAGGAGTGCGGGCTGATTTTCTGAAATATACAAATTCTACAACTACTGCTGCCTCGGGGCGATTGGTTGCCCCGTCCCTCAGAGGTCCCTGCGGCCGATCGACCCGGTCACGGCTGTTTTCTGTCCTGGCCCCACAGTGGAATGAACTCCCCACTGACGTCAGGACAGCAGAGTCGCTGCCCATCTTTCATCAGGCTGAAAACTCACCTCTTCAAGAAGTACTACCCTGAGCCTTCCACTCAGCACTTATTGTATTAGTATTAGTCTGTTGCACTTACTGTATTCGTATTAGTCTGTTGCACTTATTGTATTCATATTAGTCTGTTGCACTTATTGTATTCATATTAGTCTGTTGCACTTATTGTATTCATATTAGTCTGTTGCACTTATTGTATTCATATTAGTTTGTTGCACTTATTACATTTGTTTGTTTCTGCACTGGACATTTGCTCTGGTTTATGCTCTTAGATGCTTGTTTGGAAAAGGAGATGTACTCATGACTTAGTAGTGGTGATTAGTAGTTCTCTTGATACCTATGTTGAATACACTTATTGTAAGTCGCTTTGGATAAAAGTGTCTGCTAAATGACTGTAATGTAATGTACTATCTTTGTTTCACTATGGGACAGCAGGAAACTGAAATACCCTTTCTAGACTAAGCTTCTACAAGGGAAACAACAGTATCATTGAGGCTAAAATCTATCTCAAACCCTTGAGCAGAAACTCCCTTCTAAAAGCCGAGAATAATCCCCTATATAATTACCCCTATAGCAGAATGCTAATAGATGCAGGCAAACCATTGTCCAGCACTGACACAGCGTTGTAGAGATGGATCTGGCTATGCAACTATGTACAGGATAACCAGGGCTCCACAACTTCATATTGGATTCAACACAGTTGAGCCATTTGGTCTAAAGTGAATTTGTCATGTTTCCTCTAATTTATTACACTTGATGGACGCAGTACATGTAGTTTGTTGTACTTCAATCTTTGTAATTTTAAGATAAGTCTGTGTTCTTTTGTTTCTGATGTGACCATAGTGCACAGGGAGGTATTTGGCTGTGACAACACCCACCTGCATCATATTGAGAGGTGAACTAATGTTCTGCCCACCCCATTTTGCTAAAATGAGGGGCAAAGAATACCAAAATCTAATTTCAATATAACCACAGGCTCAGTAAGAAAGACATAGTAAAGGTTTAAGCACAAATGTGTCACTATACGCTTCATAAAAGCAGAATATGTGGCTGAGCTTTTGTACTGAATTGCACATACGATTGTATTAGTGTACCTAATGAAGTAGCCTGGAGTGTATATGGTGAGCAGCAGCTGTGAGACCACTACAGGGAATATGAACATAGACCATGAAACCAAATCCTTCCCACGTACTTCATCTGCAGTCACTATAAAATAGGGATGTGCTTTAAAAATACCCAACTACTCCTTTAATTGACTTTCTAAACAAGAGGAGTGAATAGAACTCATTCCGTGGTATACAGCCCCTTCGTGGTTTGAAATGTATGTAACTGTACACAGCTAAGACAGTGGATGTGGTTCTCTTCTATACCAGCTGTAGTAGTAGAAAGCCAGGGCCTATCCGGCCAAAACAGACCCAAGTAGCTAGTGAACCCATCGCCCTCACACTGGGGATCAACACTAAACACACTTGACCATTATTTTACACAATCCTAAATGTACTTATCCAACAAGTAGCCAACTGCCCAGATTGTCCGTGCGCTTTCAAATAATTTTGTATATATTTAGCGATACATTTTGAAAATAATCCCACCAGTTTGCTAGTGGTTAGCGTTTGTCTTCAACTGTTTCATGTCACAGCACTGCTTTCATAAATATCCAATTGCTTTCTTGCTGATTTTCCTTAGGAGCCCGGTTGATTTACTCTTTTATTTCCCTGCAGCATTCCGTGCCCATCTGTATTCACAATACAGCGGAGTTAGCTAGTGTTTAACGATAGCTGTTAGCTTTGCTACCGGTAGCGTGCATTGTGGTCAGCATAATCATCGAACGCTAATAGCGACTTTTGCAGAAAGTTAGCTGTTCCAGTAATGTTACGAGTTTAACAATGCCACGTTGTATTGCCTGGTTTGTTTACATTAAGTGCATAAACTTATCGTGTATCTTCAGATGCTCAAGTTGCTCAGACGGTAATTAGCGTAAGGCTAGCTAGCCTGCTGCCTAGCAAACAAAGAGCTCAAAACATAGAGGTGGATGTTAGCATGCTAGCCAGCGTTAGCATGTTGCGTTACGTAGCTCTTTATGTCAGCAGCCAGAAAGACATACAGCACATGTAAAATGTACCCCCAGTTACATTTAATCCAAACATAACCTGCCTGCTGACTGGGCTAGCACTGCTAACAGCTAGCCTAGCTGATTTTACAGCAGAGTACAAGCAGTGGTCGTGAGAAGAATGAACACAACAACACACCTGGATCCATCACTTCACATCAATCCATTCATAATTTACATGCAGCTAGTTAAATGATCAAAATAGACCGTTTACCATGCGAGCTGCCTCAGCCCAGGTCCGCTCCTTCTTTCTCTTTTGTTTGTCCTTCATTTCCTCTGCGCTGGTGTCTGCGGCTATCCTGCTGTGTGTCTACAAAGCAACCTCAATGCGATGGCGGTTTAGCTGCTTAGCAAAATGGCTAACTACGTTCTAGGTTAACTGTGTAGACCCAGAACAAGGCGTTCCTTTTACCTCAGGACGATGCTATGGTGTCTGCTGGTCTCTGATAATTCTCGCTGGAGTGTCCAGTGCCTCGTCTAAACTAGCTCAACACACATCGCCTCTCTGTAGCACAGAAGCAGTGTGAGTGCAGGGCTGGTGCTGCTGCAGGACAAGCCTCTTTGGAATGCAACAACCAGGTCAAAGGTCAAACACTCCGCAGGAATGCAACAAAACAACGGCCAACCATGCAAATAATACTGTACATTTTAACAGATGCTCCTTACACATAATCATTTTATATTATTTCAGATTGAGCCCTCCATCACCCACCACACACATATTATATATTAACCACATACTCTATAACAATAGAGTCCATCTGTTAGAACACCAAAATGTTGTGTGATTCGTAATAATGTAAAAATGAATACAGAGCTTAAGCTGACTGACCCCTGGATCTACTTTCTCTCTGTGTGAAGCTGTTTACTAGTGGATGATATGAGACAACAGCAACATTTGATATGTGGAAAATAAACACACCTAGCAGCCACGACACATTGAATACAATGACATATAGCCATTATAAGTCATTAATAATGTAGCAAACATTCAGGCCTTTTTTTGTCAAGTAGGACAAAGATTTCCAACAAGGCTGTTGCATGGGGATTGAACTGACCCTATAAGAATGTGAAACATGAACACAATAATAGGCTATCAATGTATTTTTGACTTAATAACTTGGTATCAATAATGTTAAATTGCTTTATTGCTTTCACACAATATTTAATCCAAACTAGGGCTTGGTGATATGTTGAGATGAATGTGATGACCGAGAGATGACTGGTGACAAAATGAAATCTCAGACCCTTCTGTTGGTGCTGCGCAAACTCTATCTGTTGATGAAGGTTCTGAGATGTGTTTGAATGCCAGCTATTTCCATCAGGAATGAACTTTCATACTCAATAAGAAATACATTTCATTACATAGATTTTTTTTCAATATTATTTTCATTCAAATATATTTTTGCAGAACTGTGACAGTGTGGTAAAATATATATAATATCTCCAACCCATGCAGACCTTGATGCGGCCGCTAGCAGGATACGTCCCGGTACATGAGGAACAGTGACCCCTGTTATATTATTGGCTGTGTCTAATAAATCTCCAACACCCAACATGACCAAACATGTAAGGCGTTCAGACAGATGCCTGAGAATGGGTTTGATTCCAGCCTCAATTTAGAATTTTATAGTAGCAAAGTAATCAAATCTTGCCTCCACCACCGCAGAAATATCACCACAATCCTTTCAGTTTTGTGTTTTAAGAATTACATTTTTTACTGTATTATTTTATGTTTGATTTTTGTGAATCACTTTGTACTTTTTGATTTTGATAAATGCTGCATATAGTAAATAAAGTAAATTATTATTGTAATATCATTTTTATATATATCATGGTCTTTGTGTGTGTGTGTGTGTGTGTGTGTGTGTGTGTGTGTGTGTGTGTGTGTGTGTGTAGTACACCTCACAAATATTTACGAAAATCCTTTTAATGTTTGGAAATCAATAAAATGTTCATTGTTCAGTTACGTTTTTATATAATCTGAAGTGGCCTACTGTTTGAAGAGTTAACATTGGAAATTACTTTTGTGCAACACCTTTCAAAGATAGACCAACTATTTGTTGTTTCACTAGCTAATAATATTATGGAGGGACATGATACGTGTCAAACTTAATTACTGCTGTGAGAAGGAGACATGCAAATACTGCATAGGTAAAGATACGTGGATTTCACGGATCTTTGGACCTCAATGCTTTGCAAAACATAGAATATTTTAACATTGTTTTATTTTAAGGTTTACTTTATTCAGTTTTTTACAATACGTGTATTAGAATGTGTGTGTGTGTGTGTGTGTGTGTGTGTGTGCGCGCGCGCTTACGTGCGCGTGTGGATGGATGGATCGGGTGTGACGTCACTCTCCCAGAATGCACGGCTTCCAGCGCGGCGCCCAGCAGTCCAGGCCCGAACTCCAAGAAACATCTTTAAAACTTGTTCCAAAATGTCGATATCGAAACGGAATGGAGGCTGGACGGAGAGCTGGACCGAGGTTCAATCGGTAAGTAGCGTTGTGTCCGTGTCTGTTGACCTGAGCTGGAGTTTTACCCTACTCAGTAACATATACAGGAGTTAGCTCCCGTAAGACGAACTCCGATACAACTTAGTGAACCGCTCATCTTTTGTTTTTTAACCAGCATGCTGGTTTAGCGAACTCTCTAACTTCACCCACAGCCATACCGACCCTAGTATGCGGGTTCTCTCCACATAAAACTATCGTTATATACACTCAAACATCTGAGCATTAAACCTAGTTTCGCCTCCGCCGCCGAATTTAGTGAACAGAGCCCGGCTAGCAGTGAAATGTAGCCCGGTCTGGTAATGACCCCGTCCCACCGCTCTCTAACGCTACCAGCGGAGACTTCATCATTTCAGTCAAGTCCTATCAGCCTGGCTGACGTTTTCCCCACTTCATTCGGTTTCAACGGGACAAGCATTTCCGCAGAGTTTAACACAAGGGGAGAGGGTTAAACCAGAAACGGTGTGGGGATTAAAGCCTTGTGGCAGCTCCATGCTGAGGACCCACAAGATGGCACTACCAGCTCCCATCACCGTGCTTTGGGTGCACAGTCGTCCTTTAGTCATTGTGTCCAGACTTCCACTGGCTGTGCTTCTCCTATAATGACATGGAGAACATCCACTGGTGGCAAATGTCTTCACACTCTACTCCAGTGAAAGTGATGTGACAGAAGACTGGGCCATTTTAAAGTGAAAGTCCCATATGCAGATATTTCTTACGTGAAATAATAAAGGTATTTACAACAACTATGAAACGTAAAGGCATCATTCTGAAGCATGGTCCTGTTCAGAGTGTTACATTATTGATACAACCGCTGGTCCAGCTCATGGCGGGTCTAAAAACTGGATGGACACTCTTGAGTAGTTTAAAATACATGTAAACATATTACATTTATGAAGTAAGATTTGATCTTGTCAGTCAAATTAATTTCACATCCATAGCCCCAAAACCCAAGTTTGTCACGAAGAAAATTCCAGTACTAAATTGAACAAGTGCAGTTGTCAGGTAGGCTGCTTTTTTAGATAGCTTTCTCCCCAAATGTAGTTAGGTTGTAGGATTAGTCTGATGATATTCGGTATTTGTCTTCTTGACAACAAATGCCATGTGAACCAACAATCTATCGACTACCAAGTATAGTGTGTGTGATATATCTAATCCCTCTGTGCCATAGAGCTCACTGTTATCCACAAACGCACCAGAGAGCCACACTGCACACATGCCGCACTTCATTTTGACTCAATTCCACATTCACTGTCCTGCAGCCTCAAATACTCAATAGAGTGCCAAATGTGGATTAATCTGTTGCTGAAAATAGTTTCCAACAAATGCACTATTTCATTCTGTTTGAATAACGATTACAAACTACAGTGACCAGCTGTAAAGGAAATTACTGAGCCTTTTGTAAAGATGGAATTATATATTGGTGAGGTGTTTTTAAAAAGTACATATGTATACTTTAATCAGACGCGTTATTATGTACGCCATGTTAGTTCCGGTTTGGACCCCCCTTTGCCCTCAGAACATCAAGGGGCTGGGAAAATTCCTCAGAGATTTTGGTCCATATTGACATAATGGCATCAGTAGTTGCACTTGTTGCAGATTTGTCGGCTGCACATCCATGACAGGGCTGTACAATATATGTTTTCAGCATAGACGATGCGATGTGTCCATGTGCAAAAGTCACATCGCAGGACGTGCAATGTCGGCAAATTAACCCAAACACACCATGCTACAAGTTTTTTGCTGCTTGATACGAAAGGAAAACTTGCAAGGTTCTCGTTTTCCATGACCAATCCCGTGTTTCCTGTTTCTACCTACAGACGAGGTAGGCTACAGTTGATATAAAAAGTCTACACACCCCTGTTAAAATGCCAGGTTTTTGTGATGTAAAAAAATGAGACCAAGATAAATCATGTCAGAACTTTTTCCACCATTAATGTGACCTATAACGTGAACAATTCAAAATAAAAAACTTACAATAACCTGGTTGCATAAATATGCACACCTTCTTATAACTGGGGATGTGGCTGGGCTCAGAATGAACCAATCACATTCAAACTCATGTTAAGTAGTAGTCAGTACACACCTGCCATCATTTAATTAAAGTGACTCTGATTAATCCCAAATAAAGTTCAGCTGTTCTAGTAGGATTTTCCTGACATTTTCTTAGTTGCATCTTACAGCAAAGGTCATGGTCCGCAGAGAGCTTCCAAAGCATCAGAGGGATCTCATTGTTGAAAGGTATCAGTCAGGAGAAGGGTACAAAATAATTTCCAAGGCATTAGATATACCATGGAACACAGTGAAGACAGTCCTCATCAAGTGGAGTAAATATGGCACAACAGTGACATTAACAAGAACTAGACGTCCCTCCAAAATTGATGAAAAGATGAGAAGAAAACTGGTCAGGGAGGCTTCCAAGAGGCCTACAGCAACATTAAAGGAGCTGCAGGAATTGCTGGCAAGTACTGGCTGTGTACTACATGTGACAACAATCTCCCGTATTCATCATATGTTTGGGCTATGGGGTAGGGTGGCAAGACGGAAGCCGTTTCTTACAAAAAAAAGCACCAAAGCCCGGCTAAACTTTGCAAAAACATACATGAAGTCTCCCAAAAGCATGTGGGAAAATGTGTTATGGTCTGATGAAACCAAGGTTGAACTTTTTGGCCATAATTCCAAAAAGTATGTTTGGCGCAAAAACAACACTGCACATCACCCAAAGAACACCATACCCACAGTGAAGCATGGTGGTGGCAGCATCTTGCTTTGGGGATGTTTTTCTTCAGCTGGAACCGGGGCCTTAGTCAAGGTGGAGGGAATTATGAACAGCTCCAAATACCAGTCAATTTTGGCACAAAACCTTCAGGCTTCCGTTAGAAAGATGAAGAGGAATTTCACCTTTCAGCACGACAACGACCCAAAGCATACATCCAAATCAACAAAAGCATGGCTTCACCAGAAGAAGATTAAAGTTTTGGAAAGGCCCAGCCAGAGCACAGACCTGAATCCCATTGAACATCTGTGGGGTGATCTGAAGAGGGCTGTGCACAGGAGATGCCCTCGCAATCTGACAGATTTGGAGCGCTTTTGCAAAAGAAGAGTGGGCAAATATTGCCAAGTCAAGATGTGCCAAGCTAATAGACTCCTACCCAAAAAGACTGAGTGCTGTAATACAATCAAAAGGTGCCTCAACAAAGTATTAGTGTGTATATTTATGCAGCCAGGTTATTGTAATTTTTTTTTATTTTTTAACCCTAACCCTTTTTCAATTGAATTGTTCACGTTATAGGTCACATTAAAGGTGGGAAAAGTTCTGACATGATTTATCTTGGTCTCATTTTTTTACATCACAAAAACCTGGCATTTTAACAGGGGTGTGTAGACTTTTTATATCCACTGTATATAATGAACCGCATATATTTTTATACTTCTCAGTGGGAGGGGTTCACTCAGAATCAGAATCGCCAAGTTTGTGTGCACATAGGACTTTAACGCTCTCTTGATGTACTCAGACAGAAATAGAAATAACAGCTAGGAACTAGGATAAAGTAAAGACTAGACAGGACAATAGTGAAAAATGTGTTAACTTAAACATATATATATATATATATATATATATATATATATATAAAATGCACCAATGAACAACAATAACATAAGAATTATAACATCTATATACAATTTAAGGGTTGTGTAAATTGTAAATAACATAAATAGTGCAAAGAAATATTGTAAAGATCTTTAAACTGTATGCACAGTGTTTAGGATTGATATTGACAGTGACATTTATGTAGCCTACTTATTAAAACAACTGTACATATAATCTATAAAGGCAGTAGTAAACATGTTATTGATTGGTTCGACTGATGTTGGCTGTCCACCAGAGTGACTGAATGAGGAGATATCTATAACCTAAACCTAAGTAAGGTTCAGCTGGCTGGAGGGGGATCGCCAGAGAGCTGACAGTATCTGACTTGCTGTTTAATATTGCCATATTTACTGTAAATATCAGTAACATAATACAATATAGACGTGTGTTATTTGTTTAAAAAGTACAAACGTCAGAAGATAGCAAGTACTACTCACCCATCTTTTAAGTGGTAAAGTCTCCAGTGTGATCTGGAGCGCACAGCTGATAGGTATGTGCTCTGTTTACATGGCGTAACGTACCGCCGTGTCTCTCTCTCTGTTCTCTGCCATCGTTGTGGCTGTTATTCAGTTATTCCTTGTTCCGCTTGACCAATTCCCACTGAAAGCGCTTTTTACGTTCGACTACTCATTCATTTAAAAAAATCCTCCTTCATACGATGACCTGTACTAGTCATTCAAACTCTTTCCTTCATACAGTAAACCGTACAAGCACTAGGATCATAAGACTCGCGGTTCCAATCATATCACGTTTAGATAAACAAATAGAACGCTGAGAGACGATGATGTCTTTTTGCTGCTGTTACTAATTGCCTATCATCGATGATCTGTACTAGTATGCATACTGATTGTTTATTGTTTTTTTTGTTATAGCAGTATACAAGTCACCAGACTATACAAGTCACCAGACTATACAAGTCACCAGACTATACAAGTCACCAGACTATACAAGTCACCAGACTACTATATAAGTCACCAGACTACTATACAAGTCACCAGACTATACAAGTCACCAGACTACTGTACAAGTCACCAGACTATTTTATTTCACCACTGTCCCAAAAATAATTTCAACTGCTCCATCAGTGTAAACTATAAAAAATCTAAACGTTACGTTTTTACTATTTTTAAGTCATCTATATTGTTTATTTACATAAAAACACAATTCAAATGATTAGGTAATAAATAATTAGGTAATCTTGTCATTAGTAGTTTTAATGATGTATTATAAGCTGCTTAGAGCTAGTGTTAGGAAGTTAAACATCTCATAATTCATCTCTAATATTTTATATTGCTGTGAAAACATCTCCTTTAAACAACAGCTTTTGCCCAAAATTTTATTTTGCAAGATTACATTTGAACATAATATAAATACTTTGCCCAATACTTATGTATGCCGAGTAGAGCATGAACGCATCATAATGTAACTGGATGGACCTCAAATGTTCTTCAGCCCCCATTCAGCCTTCATTATTGGATTTAAAAAATATATATATATATATTAATAGTTTTTATTTTGGTGATGTCATTAAATTAAACTATTGTTTCTCACATGGACAAGTTATTTATAACTAACATGCTACATATGTGCGTGTGTTCTGGTTTGTATGTTTTCTCCCCTTCAAATTACAATCCAATAGCCCGGGGGTCGCCAATAGGCGGACCGCGGTCCGGATCCGGACCCAGACGCTGTCCTATCCGGACCCGGACGTATAATTGATGGATAATTGAGAATTATACATTTTGGCGGAGCGCTTCTGTTTTAACCTGCGCAGCTTTTCTGGCCTTTACGGCACTCATTCAGCAGTTCAGGAAACACACCGACCAATTACATACATTGTAAATAATCTCACGTGATGCTACTCAGCCAATCGAATGTTTATTCCAAAATGCATCGTGAGTCGAGAGAGATCACGCAGACAGGCGGGAGACGGAGCGAGAGCAGTGAGAGAGAAGCAGTGAGAGAAGTGAGTAAGTCGGAGAAGCAAGTTAACATGGCGTGCTCTAAAAAGAGAAAGGTGGACCTCGAAAACAGCTTTAACAAAGAATGGACGGACTCGTATTTGTTCATTCTTCCTGCTGGCGCTACTAAACCACTCTGTCTCATATGTTCAGATACCGTGGCCATTATTCAAAGTTGTTGACTACACAGAGACGTTGTTACTACTACTAGACTTCTTGAATGTATATATATATATATATATATATATATATATTAGTGGTGTAACGGATCACGGGTCGATCCGTGATCCGTTCGGATCACCCCTCACGGTTCGGATCACTCGTGAACCGCGGATCAATTGAGTATTCTTTTTCTTTTTTTTACAGTGTAATCATCATAGTGTGTAATAACGTTTTACTGCTGCTGTTCCTTTACAAGTAACAAGTCCCCGAATATCAATGCAAAGTGTCAGTGAACAGATATAAAGCAGTAGTGTGTTCACGTCAACGGAGCAGGTTAGAAGCATTTAACGGCGAAAGTCACGGCGAGCGGAGGAACTTGAGAAGCTCCCGGCGTCATTTAAGTCGCAAGTTTGGGATCATTTTGTCTTCCCTGTAACTTATAATGACGGATAAGGGTGGTGGACAAAACCGTTACGGTATGTAGGCATTATTTAAAGAGAAAGACATACGACAAGGAAAAGACTGTGACCGCTTTCACCACGGAGGAGTGATTCATAGTCCGGTGCTGCAGACACGCCTCCTCTGCGAGGGTCACACAGACACACACCTGGTGCAGGTGCTGACAGAAGCATCAGAGTGGAAGCTAGACAGGCCCAATAGTAACAGTCACTACAGAAAGGTCGACCCTCTCCCCAGACAATATCTCAGACAATGGAGATATTCTCATCTTTTTGAAAATAATGTCACAGTAATGGTGAACATTATTGTGTATTTGAATGACATAACCTGACAGGAAGTAAACACAGACCCAAGTTGTTGCCGAGCAGTTCAGTTCAGTGTAAACAGTGGAAGCTAGCTCACTGGCTGTTTCTTTCTTTCAATATTGATCAAAGGACGAGGGTCTCAACTTGGACAACTTCAAATTGGACATCTTCAATATTTTAGTTTTCATGTAAGACTATAGCCCAAAGTTCTTTGCTTTAAGTGTTCTTGAAGTTCTTTAATTAATAAATGGAAAGCAAAGTTATATTTGTCTCCTCCCCTTTACTTTGTTGATCCGAAAAATTATCCGAACCGTGACTCAAGAACCGTGATCCGAACCGAACCGTGAGGTTTGTGATCCGTTGCACCCCTAATATATATATATATATACATATGGCACTAAGTGGCGCGAGTTAGATATTATTGTAATGTTCCGGACCTTTGCCCGAGGAGATTTTCTCAATCTGGACCTTTTGGAATTTTAATTGAAGCCTATCATCATACTTAACGATATAAACCCGGGCACTAGGACCTTGGGGAGGCTGCTGCGCTGGCTTTCTCACTCTGCCAAGTAACGTCAGCCAGGATTATAGCCAAGGAGTTCAGCTCAAAGTCAATGATGCACGGAGTGACATTGTAAGTACAGGTAGTTACAGAATGTGGCTATCTGTAGTTAACGATTGTTTTCTTTCTTTGAATCCTAGAAACGCCCCTTATGGACCTGAATAGAACCTCCGTACGTTAGCGGTTAGCATCGGTGCTGCCAACGTTACTAGCTGTTCACAAACATGAGCAGGGATTAGTGACTAGAAAGCATTAATGCCGATCTCTGGATCGCATATTTTTACTGGAAACGCTATGATGGATTCATCATGCATGTGAACCGTGAACCGAGGATCCATGCGGATCAAGGTTCAACTACGGTCCGTTACACCACAAAGTAGTACTAGTTATTCATTTCAAACAGCCTCCTTCATACAGCGAAACTATTAGCAACATTTTCTCTCCATCTCTCTAATACTTTAGCTTTCTTTGTGAGCATTGAGGTTAGAGAAGGCTAAGCTAAATCTCTGAAACGTTTCGCTGAAATTGTAGTTTGCCTCAAATCGCAGGTTATCATCTCAAAAGTATGCGACAAAATTTGAAGTTGGAGCCATACTCCCAACAATACAGCAAGAGGACATTTTCCAAGTCTAACTGTAGCCCACTACTCTGAGGTGATTCCAGCCTTTCTTTAGTTTTGCCTCTAACACTTTGATGTAATTGTGACATGGAGACGAAAAGGGTCTGTAAATGGAAAGGAAAGCTTGTACACATTTCTGTTGTTGTGCGTACACAGTTTTAGTTGTGAATCTACACAGTTTCATGATAGAATTTACATTTCCATCACTTTATTTTAGTACATTCAAAAGTAATCATGCTTTTTTCAAGATGTTGTAGTAACATACAGGCGTCTGTCACAAGATTGCAATAGCTCCATTTGAAGTACCGTTCTTTACCATTATAACCATGTCAGGACAAACTTTAGAGGGCTTTTCATTCAAAACAAATGTATTAACATCATGCCGTGCAAAAATGTTACAGGGCAAACATCAGAATAGAAAGAGGCTTCATATTAAAATCCGAACAAATATACCTGAGTGAATAGAATATAAAAGACTGCCTCAAATGAACCTCTCACTCTGCGGCACATAGATTTCTGTTCAAAAGCTTGTTCTGAACCGGTTGTTTAGGACTACCCAATGTAACAAAAACAGATTCAAGACATTTCATTAATATACTGTCCAAGGAAATGAGAAGCTATGCTTCCATCCAAGAGACAAAATTCAATGTCATATTAACTTCCACTTCTGGAAGTTGATATGACAAATACGTGATGGAATCATTTTTATAGAATAAATGATGATGTAGCAGTCAGTTGTTCAGTCTGAGTACATTGCTCAGTCAGTCAAATGCACTGCTGCACCCAAAGGTAGACCCTGTGGGCATCCTCTCTGGCACCATCTTGCTTTGGAAAGCAAGAAATATGGTCTCGTATGAGCTGAAAAAAGGTCCTGCCCGATGGCAGTGAGGTCTAGACCGCTAAACTCTTTCACCGTGTTTTTTTTTTCTTGATGTTGGGACCTTGTGCTCAGACCATTTATTTGCCTCAACCCAGCTGATGCAAACGCACATAATTCACCTTCCATTTGTTGCACATTTCTAAAGTGGCTTAAAATTCACTTGATTGTGGTCAAATAATCGTGATCAGGCGATCATGTAATGATTGAACAGGCCTGGTTAATAATCAAAAAATATGATGTATTAAGCCTGGGCGATAAAACAATAGCAATATATACTGCAATAGTTAATCAATAGTAATACGTCAAATTGTTCAATAGTTTCACTTTCACTTGGAGCTGTAGTTTAGTTTAACCATATGCGTACGTCCATGTAGAGTACATGCTTTGTTTGACTAAAGTGGCAGAAACAAGAACATGAACGGGAGCAGCCCCCCCTGCTCTCTGCTCATCATTTTCTGTGTTTTTTTGTCAAAGCAGCAGGTATACAAGGCTCCAGACTAACTTTTTTGTGGACTTGTAGAGTCAAATGTGTGAATTATGTTTTGCTCTTTTTATAGTTCTTTAAAGTCAGCTCATACAGCATGCCTCTTACTACGCCAAAGTATTGACACTTTTTTTTGTTTTGCAGGTCTGTAACGATATCACGCTGCCTCTGTGATTCAGCTGCTGTGACTGTGGCATTCAGGGCTGCTGAATACTAAAATAGACTGTGGGCCAACACAAGAGCTCTTCTCAGGAAACACACAGACCCAGTCAGAGCTTCCACAACTCCTCATCACTGCAGCCCTTTTGGGGTTGCTATGGCAGCTGCTGTCACAGAAACCAAGTGCTGGACACAGGCTTGCCCCAGTGAGGCAGGACAGACCACTAGTCATTGCCACAAGAGACCATCAAACGGTCAACAAACAGCTCTTAGCATTAATTCTAGCACTCTAAGTTAACAAAACGACAAGAGGTCTGTAGGCTGATGGTCAGCTCTCTGGAGGATCCTCATGAGTCTTGCCTGTGTCTGCTCCGGCTCTTGGCCAGAGTCCCTGTGCAGCAGCAGAGCCAGTACTGTTCCTTCTGTTAGACCATGTTTCACCAGCAGGACCATCTGAAGAGCCAGCTGCAGGAGAGCCACCCAGCCAGCAGGCAGCTCTTCCACTGCCAGGAGTGTGGAAAGCAGTACAACACCCAGCTGGGTTATAGACGCCACCTGGTGGCAGCCCACAGTGCTGCATCAGGCCTGCCCTGTCCAGAGGGGTCGCCATCCCTGCTGGAGCACCTGGGCAGTCATATTGACAGGCCTCCACCATCAGAGGGCAACTCGAACGCTACTGTGCCTGTGAGAGAGAGAAAGTACTCGTGTGAGCGATGCGACCGCCGATTTTACACCCGTAAGGACGTGCGACGTCACGCTGTGGTGCACACTGGGCGCCGTGACTTCTTGTGCCCGCGCTGTGCACAACGCTTTGGCCGCAGAGACCACCTGACTCGCCATTTGAAGAAGAGTCATGCCCAGGAGTCAGGGTTGATGCCACCCTGCACACCCAGCAGCACTCCTGTGGCTACACCGACCCCTGCCACCCAGTGCCCAGTGAAGGAGGAGCCTAGCCCTGTGGTGTCTGATATCGGCTCCAAGGAGCCCATGGAGACTTTCTCCAGGGACATGTACAACTCCTACCCCATGGCCAATCCTGTCCCTGGGATGGGCCACCCTCATGGCCTCATGCAGGGCTCCTTGTCCTCGAGTATGGGTGTGGCTCGCCACATGCCCCCTCAATCTTCTCACCCCCACCACCATCACCTTCAGCCCCCGGTGGCTCCGCAGCAGCAGCCCTACAGCAACATGGCCAGGTACCAGCACGGATCTACCTCATACCCTCGCGCAGACGTGGACAGTTTCCTGCTGGACCTGCAGAGTGCACCCCCACCTCACCTGAGTGCAGTCAACTCCTCTACCTCTACTTCTGCCTCCCCTCAGAGGGAGGTGCTAGGTGAAGGCGTGGGTGCTGGCGGTGAACCCCACCTGTTGTCCAGGAGCCCCGCTATCTCCTCAACCGAGCTGTCCTGCACCACTAACATGGACCTGGGGCCTCTGCTGGGCTTCCTTCCTTTTAGCCTGCCACCCTACAGCCCTCACATGGGGATGGGGGGGTTAGTGATGAGCTATCCACCCACCACCACCACCACTTCCCCTCCATCATCTTCCTCTGGGCTGTCCTCCCAGGCACCAGGGCCTTTCACCTTCTTCCAACCGCCACAGGCTCATGTACCACAAGGCCCCGGAGCCCATAACCACAGCCAGCTACCTCAGGCATACAGCAGTCCTGCTATGAGCACTTCCAGCTCCCTACCTCACTACTACCAGGCCTTTCAGCAGTAAGCAGCTCTGTCCCTACAAATGTTGCCTTCACACGTGCTCATGCCTTTTTACAAAAAGGGTAAAACATGAGAACGGCATCTTTATTGTAAAACAAGTGTGTGACTTTAGCCTGTCAGTGCTAATTATGCTAATCTTAGTTTTTTTTTGTTGAACACAACAAATCACCTCATCAGTATTACCTCATTATTTAAAAGGAAGCTTGAACATTTGAGGAAAGGTGGTGTCACTTCAACCAAAGTAGAGAAGTACTTCTTTTTGTCAGACCTGTTACCAACAGTGGATGCACTTAACACACTCGTCACAGGTGCTGCACCGTGCTGAGAGTTATCCAGTTTTAGGTTCTCATCGAAGATGCTACTGTTTTAAGGAAAGTCACCTTCCTTATGGATGCTGACTTGAGATGTTCTCATTTTAGAATATTGGATCATGAGCAGCCTTACAGAGTTGAAGAGAAAAGTTGATGTAAGATGTACTCTGTTTCATTTAGTGAGTATGTGCAAAAAACAATAGAGAATGCAAACGGCACTGTCCGTATTTCATATCTGGCGGTTAACTCACTAAAATATGCAGTAAAGAGCTTACCATCCAGCATCACATCCACTGATGTGTCCAAGTATATCAGTAGACGGGAAATGACCGTTGATGAAATAACCAAATATTATCATCAACCATTGTTTCAAGTAATGGAAATCTAACCTTTGTCTGTCAGAATGTGGCCTATTTTGAAGTGTCTGTAAGTGCAGTTACAGTAAACAATAACTGTAAAGCTTGACTGCACTTACTATTATTAGAAAAACTAGTAAATCGAAAGTGTAACACAATGTTACTGAAAGTGAACTGCAACAGCGTTTGAGTGTGGGTAAACCTTTTAACAAAAGAAACCGATTCCAGTGTTCTGTTGAGTGAACAGTTAACACAGTAGTTACTGTTCAGACAGAGAAGTGTGGCTTAGAACCTGTTCTTTATGTTTTTACTGTATCTAATATACTGCAGTTTTTGTGACACTTCATGGATCACCTGCTAACTGCAAGTGGCAACCAATGGGTATACCAACGAGGGCTGTTCGATATATTTCAGCATCGACATTGCGATGTTTGCAACACGTCATGCTACAACTTTTTTGCTGCTTGATACAACAGGAAACGTCCCACAGTTCTCATTTTCCATGACTAATCCAGTGTTTCCCATTAATTAGCTACAGGTCGCGTAGGCCCGCCACAGTTTCATAATCAACTGCATATATTTTTACACTTCTGTACTAGGGATTGTCACGATTTTGATTCTAAATCAAATATCTATCGAAATGAGCTTTCAATTTCGACTTTTCGAAGTGGAAAGCAGGATTGGCGATTGGCCCAGTATTTTTTGTACCTCCATCCCCGCCTACTTAGCGCGTCCAAAGAAACAACAACCAGTAAGACACTTGATAGACGGCACAGAGTAGCCCACCAGTTGCCGGCCCTGCAGCTGCACTTTTCGAGACACCAAGGCTACTCATCGAGTCACAGATGACAGAGAAGCGACAGAAGTGTAAAATCCTGCTTCCCTGAAGTCACGTGTTGCATTTTTGCCAACATGTAAAGAATAAATGTGTTTGTGGGTTGCAGAGGATTTATGGACTGCAGCAACCAGTCTGGCTGTCCCAACTCCTCTGTCAAAAAAGTCAAATCAAACCGTGGATTTGGAGAATTGCCTTATCCCCCTATTCTTACAAATTTGGGTCTGCTTTTGCCTGGGGGAGTTAACTCAGTGGGTCAGAGATGGCCGTTGGGTGTGCGAGGATCCTCCTCCATGACGGTGTTGAATGGCCCCGGGTGGAGGCGACTGGTGGCTCCAGTTGTGAGCTATTTAGCACCGTGGACTTGGTGCTGGTTGGGCCCTCTCCTCAGCGTGAGGGGTCTGCGTGATGCGGTGATCACACCTTACCGGTCTTGAAACATGAAGCCCGTCTCGTTAACAATACATTACAGGTGTGACTTTTGTGCTGTGTCATCACCATTCATATCTCAACAACCTATGTGTTTTGTAATTAAATTGTTTAGGCTACTAGAGCACAAAATTGTTTACAAGAGCACAACATTGTTTATCTAGCCTCTTAAAATGCACCAAACTGATGCATTCATCTTTAAAATGTATAAAATTGAGGGTGAATATTCCTGTGTTTTTACATATCACAGTATATATCGCTGAAAAATGAAAATATTCCTTCAGATTTTTGCTTTCAGTCACAACTCGTCTCTCTCCTCCGGCGATACTGTAGCATCCTCAGTGTGTTTCGGCCTCAGAGAGCAGTCCTCAAATCCATTCAATCCGCCGTGTTAAAAGGTCAAACCGTGAACTCTGAAATGTACATTTGCTGACACTGCAAACCAGGTCACTGATCTTAGAATGGCTGCCTGTCCCACGAAATGCATAAAAACACTCGTTTGAGACTGTGGGAAAAAGAAAATATAAAATGTTTGTCACATTCTAGTTCACCTGTTTGCTCACATAGTAAGAAACAAAAGCGCTTTGCAATATGCTGATCGAGCTGTTTTTGAGAAGAGGTCATCCAGCCCTTTTCACATATTTTCCATAATGGAAGGGGGCAACCCTAGCTACACAATGTGACTTGAGAACAGCATTGTGATGAGGCAAAAAGAAGTCTCAAAGCTCACGCTGTTACCGGTTTTGTTCTTTACAAACTGGACCACTGGATCTGAGCAGGTTGTAACTGTGATGTGCTTGCTGTGAATTTCTGACTTTATTCCTAAATAGAATGCAGCATAGATTCCACAAAGGCCTTCAAGAGCACTTGTTCCTATTTCCTAGCTTTTACTATGTATTGACACTAATTTCTCCACAAGGTTGTGGATCTCAAGAGTATCTGATGTAATTAGGACTAAAAGGTGACCCCCCCCCCCCCCCCATCCCAGCCCAGCCCAGCCTCCTCTTTGCTGCAAAGGCTCAGGAAAGCCAGAGAAGGGAAGCAGTTGAGGGAGTGTTGGTCTGTTGAGATCAAGGTTCCTTTACCAGAGTCACAGTGCAGCATGGCAAGAATAATTCATCTAAACCAGCAGCCTTCCAACAATGGATGATCAGCTCAAGAAATTGGTCAAGTGTAGTGGAGATGGAGAAGTCCTCCAGCTGGAAGTTGTGAGTGATGGATGTGATATTGGAAAGACGATCTTTGAGAGAGAGATTCAGATGATTCTCCTTTCTGCCTTAATTCCAAGAACTGTATGTTGAAGGACTTCTTTCATTGTAACCATCCAAGTGTTGCACCAATGTCTTAAAATACTACTGTTGTGCCTCTCTAAGAGTGTCTAATCTCCTGACTGGGTTTAAGCACTTAATAACATTTCTAAAAAAAGATGAATTTGATCTGTACCTCAAACACACAGAACTGTGGGTTTCTGTTTTCATTTGTATTTGCTCCTAGTTATTTTGGCTCTTACCTGTGCCATTAGATTCAAACTATAAAGGTAGATTTTATGAATCTAAACTCTTTATCTAGCGACAGACATTGACACTATAATTTGGTCAAATTTTCTACCTCTACCATGTCATATATCCTTTTGCAAAAATCCTTAGTAATAGTTTTAACCTGTAACAGTTAGGCAGATTTTACCACTGCTGAAGATGGCTGTATGCTCCAAATTCAACTTTGAAGGACATGGTACACAAGTCCTAGTGGTGTATTCCAGAGTCAAACATTGTTCTCTATACTTGCCTTTAATGATATTTCTACTTACTTACTACCTCAGAGAAGAGACAGGTGACTGTCCATCTAACTGCAGAGAAAATGTCTGTGTAGAGTTTTATTTTTGTCAGAACAAGCACATGTACTTTGTAGCTCCATAGTTTTTTACTGAGGTTAGCTCACAGCAGAATGATGTCTAGTGCAACAAGTACCACATTGCCTGGCAGGTCACACTGCATCAGTCCTGTTTTCAGTGTCTCTGCCTCTTCAGTCTGGAATGTTTACTCTGTTTATGAATCTGGGCCTCAGTCTAAAGGAATTCCACAGTTGCATGTTGGAATGTACAGACAACACTTTGGCACTGTTTGTTCACTCGGAGCTCTAGGGATGGGTCATCATTTTCATTAAGTCATTCAATTGCAAAAGAAAATAGTTTGACTGTCCTGCCTGTAAAATGCTGTTTTACCGCTGCGGCCTGGTAGTAACGTTATGTGTGTGGCACGTTGGGCTCTTTGTCGAACATGACATGCGCACACACACAATGCTGACTATGTCGTGTGTGTGTGTGTGTGCATGTGCATGGCAACGCACCCAGCAGTTTGAACTGGGAGATGTGTGAATAAAACTCACCGACATTCACCGTCTTCTTTCAGGTTATGCAGATTTATCATGAACAGTCCCATGTGGCCTTGTAAATAGAATACATCAGTGTTGCCTGCCATCATACTTACTCTCCTCATGACAGCGTCTCACTGCCTCTCTGATCTCGAACAACTATTTGTTGGCACACACTTTTAGACAGTCTCACCTTAGAGGCGTTGACGGTGTTACATTCCGTTGTTCACATGAAAGTGACAGAAGTAGTTGTGTGAAGAATGAAAAAAAGAGCTTGGGAGAGACAGCTGACCAATCACTGCGTGAAGTGGCCGTGGTTGTTGGATTGTATATTTTAGAACATAACAAATATTGACGGACTCCCTCATTCCCTGCTTCAGCTCTGAAGTAGAATGGGGTGTTCAGATGCACTTAGATGATCCAACAAGCATTTATTGTGAAGCATACCGAGGTCTTTGAAATGACCCAGGTTTACATTTCACTGAAAAGGACCTCTTGTGGCTTGAGCAAGTCAGTCCATTTACCATGGTTTAAATGAACGTTTGACTCCAGAACCTTGAGTCATTAACATGTTACATTATGTGGTACATGTCTGTCGCTGCATTGCTTAGGACATATTGAAGATGTGGCAGCTCGTCTGCAAAACAACACTTGACATGTTGAAGCATTCCAGACTGAACGTAGAGAAGCGGTGGAGAGCTGAGGATGCCAGGATTCATTTCACTAAATGATCATCCAGTACTGTTGTGTTGCTTGCATTTAGGTCGGCTCTGAGAACCACTACAATGCAGGTTTCGACACCTTTAACTTAGATATATTTTGCGTTAGGTGTTTGTATTATCACTTAATAGATTTTAGAAGACAGTGAAAAGAAGTTGTCATTTTCTGATTGTCTGAACATAAAGTAATAGAAAATAAATTAATCTTTTGATTTCTACTGTGTCCCTGTGTTTTACTGAAAGTGTTGAAGGTGGTTTATAATATCCCTAACCCATAGAAGCAGTGAAAAATGAAGAGGAAACCTGTAAATCCAGACACATTCAACCTCCCATCAGCACATATTGTATATCCTGTCGTCGGCTTGGATCAGTTTGTGAATATCTTATTGATGTCTTTTCATGTCATGAAAATTGAGGGGAAAAACTGAAGACAAATCTTGAAATATGATAGATCTTGTTAGCCATATATTCAATATAGTTTTGGTCTTATTCAGCTTGCGGGTGAAATTAGGCTGTTGGCACTCCATTACGGTCTTACCAATATGAATACCTAGTATATGTAGAGGTATCTGCCAGTGGTGGGCCGTCAGGGCCTGCAAAGCCTTCTCTGCTGGCCTAAACAGAATCACAAAGTTATAGCTATTGTGGTGGAAAAAACTATTCATTAGTACCGAGTGAGTCCTATAAGAGTGAATACTGAAACAAGAAATATTGAGAAAAGAAGTTTGTCCTTAAAGTATTTATTCTCTGTGCAGAGAAGGCTTCATCGTCATACTGACTGCAACGCAGTCTGCAGAGGATGGGCCAAGAATCCAGTGTCTCTCTTGCTCTTAAACATCTCAGCACACAGCGGGGGGGGGGACATCAGATATTTACATTACAACAATTGATCAGCAGTTTCAAGCTCCCCATTGACACCTTCCGTCAGCCCCTTCCTCTTCTGAGCCTTGTCACACAAAGACATGTGTCTCTGTTACCTTTGATTAAATTAGGATCTTCACACCTAAACATTAACCTGCAACCCCCATTTGGTTACTTCCCCTTATCAAAGCAAAGGCAGACATAACCCATGTGGTCCTGTTCCCACTCTCTCAGTACACAATCATATGTCACAGATAGTTTTGTTAGTGAGTAAGGCACATAAACTAAATCACAGTATAAATGTACTAGCATACTAACATTTCCCATCACAATTCCCCCTTTGATCATTATCAAATAGATCACTCATACGTATATAAAATACACTAGTGTACATGTGAAACATCTGCATTAACAATGTATGAGGCTAGTACATTTGAAAAGCATCTTTAACTGTTTTTGTGTAGCATTACTGAGATAAGTACAAGCTGTGGGGGGAACGGATCATTCTTTACACATAGGTGTCATCATGATGTGTAAGCAGAATAGGTGTTACAATTTACATTAAATAAAAAACAGTAGACAACACATTGTGTCTCTAAGGCTACATAGTTCTGAAGTGTGTATCATTGTCAAAAGGTTCAGGTGAGTCTGTGAAGTTCTGTTCTTCAATTTGGTCAAGATTTTGATAAATTAAAGAAAGGGATTATAACCTGCATATAAGATTCAATCTCCTTCCATGTCCTATCACTGAGTTAGAAGACTTGGATTTTGGCCGCATTTTTGACAAAGGTTGTGGTTTTTCATGACGTTACCAAATACTAATACAAAAATGTGGATCTATCTTTACAATAAAATAAAAAATTACAGACAAAATTCCAAAAAATTACATTACATATTCAAAAATTACATTACATATTCCCCCTTTTGCCACGTTATCTCTGCATTGAGCTAAGAAAACAATGGAAGAGATCACGTGGCAATTGTCTAGGCTCATCCATACATCATTTTTTTAATTACAACAGCTGCAGCATTTCCTGTTCAAGAGAAAACAACACAGTTATGCAGCTCTCCACATTACTGTACAGATTTCCAGGACAACATGACTTGTGGTAACCTTCTAAAAATTAATTTTCATTAGAATTGTGTGCGTGTGTGTGTGTGTGTGTCTCACCCCCTTTCTCTGGTCTCGCAAGCAGGGTGTACCCCTCCCCCTACGCATGTCTCCCTTGATCTCGGGTTCAGCGTCCCTGCAGCCTCCTGGTGACTGCTGTCATCTCTTTGTGGATATGCAGCTGCCCAATGTCCTTTTTCACGGCATAAGTAACACTCGTTTCTCCCCAGCAATTGGAAACCACGACCTCTTCCTCCTTTTCTTATAAGTTCATCACCAAACTTTGTGCCTGCAGATATGCCAGGGCGTCGGTCATGTCTCTGTCAGTCCAGGGTCTATGGACCATCATTGCTCCATTTGGACCTGCCACTTGGACCATCGGGAATGAGAGTTCAAGTATTTCCTCATCGTCGTCTGTTCTTGGTCCTCGTCCACTTCTGGTGTCATATGAGTGGTGGTAGGAACCTCTCACTGCGTCTCCAGTTGTTCCCAGGTCCTCACGTGACTTGTCTGGGCTGCCTAGTTGGGAAATGGCGAGTGCGGCCTGCTGCATGAAGTTGGCGATGGAGGAGATCGTGCTTGTGATGTTGCTGGCAGGAGTGCTGGTTGGAGATGGGTTGAAGTCAGGCTTGCCTGGTGTGGGCAGGCCTTGCTGTGCTGCTGGACCAGGTGGTCTAGCTGCATGTGGTGGAGGTGGGGGAGGACATGCGTCGAGATCAGGATTCACCCTGTGCAGTGAGGGATAGAGAGAAGAAGATTTCTCATTTGTTTTATCTACTTTAGACATCTTTTTACACAATTACTTTCTTTCCCTACTTTCTGCTTCATCCTTCCACATTTTCAAACTCCTATTGTGACTTTCTATCATTTCTGTAACTTTGTTAATCTGATCTATGCTAAATGATCCTCCTTGAGGAAATCCACATTCATTCACCCATTCATTCAGATGTTGACAACTCACTTCACCATACTTATTCTTCATGAAAATTACATTAGGTCCTTCAGGTGGAGGAACCTGGTTACTCCCCTGTGCTCCCATTTTTAGGCACAGTCAGTGTACACTCATACTTATAAACACAGTCGTCACCGTGAGTCTTTAGATTTGTTATGGCACAATTAAAGTTAAGCCGTTACTTTAGACAGATTTAAAGTCTAAGCCTTCTCTTAGGTCAAAGGATTTCGATGTTTAACGTCTACCTGTAAGATATTCAACCTTTAAGGTATTTAGCGTGACTCTCAAACACTCACCCTTTTCCCCGTCTTAGGTTAAAAGACTCCAACATTTGATGTTTCTTATCAAATATTTACCTTTGTTTCCCCGTCCTCCTTTACAAGCAATATCTTTTTTTTTTTAAACCCCCTGCAAGGTAATATTCTATATCACTCTGACCCCAAGTATAAAACTTGACTCAAATATTAACAAGCAATATACATATATTTTTCCCTACAGGGTAGTTTTCTATACTACGATTCCGACCCAAACTCTCATGAACAACAGCATTTTATAAAACGAGGTCAACAAATATCCACACATGCCTGTTAAATGCTAATAAAATATTATGAACATTCTATATCCTGATTCAGTACACTTTTAAATCCCAATTTGACTTTAAAAGCAAAAACGAAAACCCCAAAACAACCGTAACAAACAAAACAATCCTTCAGAGTAAATTTTCCATATTTCAGTACCTCACCCTTTCTAGAAGTCTATCTGGACTCAATCACATCCTTTCGGATCCCAGTGAAGATGATCAGGAAACACGGAACGGTCCTCTCCGGAATTTTTGTCTACAGAGGCAGTACAATGAGTGATGTCATCTTAGACCAGTACAATGAGTGATGTCATCTGAGAACATTACAATGAGTGACGTCATGTTAGACCAGTAGGCTACAATGAGTGATGTCATCTTAGAACATTACAATGAGTGACGTCATGTTAGACCAGTACAATGAGTGATGTCATCTTAGAACATTACAATGAGTGACGTCATGTTAGACCAGTAGGCTACAATGAGTGATGTCATCTAAGAACATAGCAATGAGTGACGTCATGTTAGACCAGTACAATGAATGATGTCATCTTAGAACATTGCAATGAGTGACGTCATGTTAGACCAGTACAATGAGTGATGTCATCTTAGAACATTGCAATGAGTGACGTCATGTTAGACCAGTACAATGAATGATGTCATCTTAGAACATTGCAATGAGTGACGTCATGTTAGACCAGTACAATGAGTGATGTCATCTTAGAACATAGCAATGAGTGACGTCATGTTAGACCAGTACAATGAGTGATGTCATCTTAGAACATAGCAATGAGTGACGTCATGTTATACCAGTACAATGAGTGATGTCATCTTAGAACATTGCAATGAGTGATGTCATGTTAGACCAATACAATGAGTGATGTCATCTTAGAACATATCAATGAGTGACGTCATGTTTGACCAGTACAATGAGTGACGTCATCTTAGAACATTACAATGAGTGAAGTCATGTTAGACCAGTACAATGAGTGATGTCATCTTAGAACATTACAATGAGTGAAGTCATGTTAGACCAGTAGGCTACAATGAGTGATGTCATCTTAGAACATAGCAATGAGTGATGTCATGTTAGTGTTACGGTCGGTTTGTTCTGGACCCAAACGCAGACACCAGGACGGAAGAGTAGGTGAGAAAAAGGGTTTTATTTGGTTTTGTCTGTGGAGCCGGAGGAGCATGCAGGTGGAGCAGCGAGGCGGTGTGAGCGGCTGGCTGCGACGTGGCACGGGAATCGCTGAGGCAGAGGAAAAACACAAGTTAGCTGAAAAGTCATTAAGGTTAACTTGCTCCAGGAAAAATGGTTTAGCTCAACAGGAGCCGAGGTTATAGCTACCACTGAGCTGAAGAAACAATCTGGCGATGAGACTGCAGGAAGCCGGGGTACTTGAGCTGACGGTGATGAGGTCTAATTGTTGGCAGGTGAGGAGATGAGCCCAGGTGCCAGATGATTTCAGCCGCGCTCAAGCCACACACACACACACAGACAGAGAACAGAGGGGAGACGAGCTGAGGTCACAGCGGAGCCGTGACAGTTAGAACAGTAAAATGAGTGATGTCATCTTAGAACATTACAATGAGTGACGTCATGTTAGACCAGTACAATGAGTGATGTCATCTTAGAACATAGCAATGAGTGACGTCATGTTAGACCAGTACAATGAGTCATGTCATCTTAGAATATAGCAACGAGTGACGTCATGTTAGACCAGTACAATGAGTGATGTCATCTTCGAACATTGCAACGAGTGACGTCATGTTAGACCAGTACAATGAGTGATGTCATCTTAGAACATAGCAACGAGTGACGTCATGTTAGACCAGTACAATGAGTGATGTCATCTGAGAAGATTGCAACGAGTGACGTCATGTTAGACCAGTACAATGAGTGATGTCATCTGAGAACATTGCAACGAGTGACGTCATGTTAGACCAGTACAATGAGTGATGTCATCTGAGAACATTGCAACGAGTGACGTCATGTTAGACCAGTACAATGAGTGATGTCATCTGAGAACATTGCAACGAGTGACGTCATGTTAGACCAGTACAATGAGTGATGTCATCTGAGAACATTGCAACGAGTGACGTCATGTTAGACCAGTACAATGAGTGATGTCATCTTAGAAAATAGCAACGAGTGACGTCATGTTAGACCAGTACAATGAGTGATGTCATCTTAGAACATAGCAATGAGTGACGTCATGTTAGACCAGTACAATGAGTGATGTCATCTTAGAACATAGCAATGAGTGACGTCATGTTAGAACATAGCAATGAGTGACGTCATCTTAGAACATAGCAATGAGTGATGTCATGTTAGAACATAGCAATGAGTGACGTCATGTTAGACCAGTACAATGAGTGATGTCATCTTAGAACATAGCAATGAGTGACGTCATGTTAGACCAGTACAATGAGTGATGTCATCTTAGAACATTGCGATGAGTGACGTCATGTTAGACCAGTACAATGAGTCATGTCATCTGAGAACATAGCAATGAGTGACATCATGTTAAACCAGTACAATGAGTGATGTCATCTGAGAACATTGCAATGAGTGACGTCATGTTAGACCAGTACAATGAGTGATGTCATCTTAGAACATAGCAATGAGTGACGTCATGTTAGACCAGTACAATGAGTGATGTCATCTTAGAACATTACAATGAGTGACGTCATGTTAGACCAGTACAATGAGTGATGTCATCTTAGAACATTACAATGAGTGACATCATGTTAGACCAGTAGGCTACAATGAGTGATGTCATCTTAAAACATAGCAATGAGTGACGTCATCTTAGAACTTAGCAATGAGTGATGTCATGTTAGAACATAGCAATGAGTGACGTCATCTTAGAACATAGCAATGAGTGATGTCATGTTAGAACATAGCAATGAGTGACGACATGTTAGACCAGTACAATGAGTGATGTCATCTTAGAACATAGCAATGAGTGACGTAATGTTAGACCAGTACAATGAGTGATGTCATCTTAGAACATTGCAATGAGTGACGTCATGTTAGACCAGTACAATGAGTGATGTCATCTGAGAACATAGCAATGAGTGACGTCATGTTAGACCAGTACAATGAGTGATGTCATCTGAGAACATAGCAATGAGTGACGTCATGTTAGACCAGTACAATGAGTGATGTCATCTTAGAACATTGCAATGAGTGACGTCATGTTAGACCAGTACAATGATTGATGTCATCTTAGAACATAGCAATGAGTGACGTCATGTTAGATCAGTACAATGAGTGATGTCATCTTAGAACATAGCAATGAGTGACGTCATGTAAGACCAGTACAATGAGTGATGTCATCTTAGAACATAGCAATGAGTGACGTCATGTTAGACCAGTACAATGAGTGATGTCATCTGAGAACATTGCAATGAGTGACGTCATGTAAGACAAGTACAATGAGTGATGTCATCTTAGAACATAGCAATGAGTGACGTCATGTTAGACCAGTACAATGAGTGATGTCATCTGAGAACATTGCAATGAGTGATGTCATGTTAGACCAGTACAATGAGTGATGTCATGTTAGAACATAGCAATGAGGGATGTCATGTTAGACCAATACAATGAGTGACGTCATCTTAGAACATTACAATGAGTGACGTCATGTTTGACCAGTAGGCTACAATAAGTGATGTCATCTTAGAACATAGCAGTGAGTGATGTCATGTTAGACCAGTACAATGAGTGATGTCATGTTAGAACATAGCAATGAGGGATGTCATGTTAGACCAATACAATGAGTGATGTCATCTTAGAACATTTCAATGAGTGACGTCATGTTTGACCAGTACAATGAGTGATGTCATCTGAGAACATTACATTGAGTGACGTCATGTTAGACCAGTACAATGAGTGATGTCATCTTAGAACATAGCAATGAGTGACGTCATCTTAGAACTTAGCAATGAGTGATGTCATGTTAGAACATAGCAATGAGTGACGTCATCTTAGAACATAGCAATGAGTGATGTCATGTTAGAACATAGCAATGAGTGACGTCATGTTAGACCAGTACAATGAGTGATGTCATTTTTGAACATAGCAATGAGTGACGTCATGTTAGACCAGTACAATGAGTGATGTCATCTTAGAACATTGCGATGAGTGACGTCATGTTAGACCAGTACAATGAGTCATGTCATCTGAGAACATATCAATGAGTGACATCATGTTAGACCAGTACAATGAGTGATGTCATCTGAGACCATAGCAATGAGTGACGTCATGTTAGACCAGTACAATGAGTGATGTCATCTGAGAACATTGCAATGAGTGACATCATGTTAGACCAGTACAATGAGTGATGTCATCTTAGAACATATCAATGAGTGACGTCATGTTAGACCAGTACAATGAGTGACGTCATCTTAGAACATTACAATGAGTGACGTCATGTTAGACCAGTACAATGAGTGATGTCATCTTAGAACATTACAATGAGTGACGTCATGTTAGACCAGTAGGCTACAATGAGTGATGTCATCTTAGAACATTACAATGAGTGACGTCATGTTAAACCAGTACAATGAGTGATGTCATCTGAGAACATAGCAATGAGTGACGTCATGTTAGACCAGTACAATGAGTGATGTCATCTTAGAACATTGCAATGAGTGACGTCATGTTAGACCAGTACAATGAGTGATGTCATCTTAGAACATAGCAATGAGTGACGTCATGTTAGACCAGTACAATGAGTGATGTCATCTTAGAACATTGCGATGAGTGACGTCATGTTAGACCAGTACAATGAGTCATGTCATCTGAGAACATAGCAATGAGTGACATCATGTTAAACCAGTACAATGAGTGATGTCATCTGAGAACATAGCAATGAGTGACGTCATGTTAGACCAGTACAATGAGTGATGTCATCTGAGAACATTGCAATGAGTGACGTCATGTTAGACCAGTACAATGAGTGATGTCATCTTAGAACATAGCAATGAGTGACGTCATGTTAGACCAGTACAATGAGTGATGTCATCTTAGAACATTACAATGAGTGACGTCATGTTAGACCAGTACAATGAGTGATGTCATCTTAGAACATTACAATGAGTGACATCATGTTAGACCAGTAGGCTACAATGAGTGATGTCATCTTAAAACATAGCAATGAGTGACGTCATCTTAGAACTTAGCAATGAGTGATGTCATGTTAGAACATAGCAATGAGTGACGTCATCTTAGAACATAGCAATGAGTGATGTCATGTTAGAACATAGCAATGAGTGACGTCATGTTAGACCAGTACAATGAGTGATGTCATCTGAGAACATAGCAATGAGTGACGTCATGTTAGACCAGTACAATGAGTGATGTCATCTTAGAACATTGCAATGAGTGACGTCATGTTAGACCAGTACAATGATTGATGTCATCTTAGAACATAGCAATGAGTGACGTCATGTTAGATCAGTACAATGAGTGATGTCATCTTAGAACATAGCAATGAGTGACGTCATGTAAGACCAGTACAATGAGTGATGTCATCTTAGAACATAGCAATGAGTGACGTCATGTTAGACCAGTACAATGAGTGATGTCATCTGAGAACATTGCAATGAGTGACGTCATGTAAGACAAGTACAATGAGTGATGTCATCTTAGAACATAGCAATGAGTGACGTCATGTTAGACCAGTACAATGAGTGATGTCATCTGAGAACATTGCAATGAGTGATGTCATGTTAGACCAGTACAATGAGTGATGTCATGTTAGAACATAGCAATGAGGGATGTCATGTTAGACCAATACAATGAGTGACGTCATCTTAGAACATTACAATGAGTGACGTCATGTTTGACCAGTAGGCTACAATAAGTGATGTCATCTTAGAACATAGCAGTGAGTGATGTCATGTTAGACCAGTACAATGAGTGATGTCATGTTAGAACATAGCAATGAGGGATGTCATGTTAGACCAGTACAATGAGTGATGTCATCTTAGAACATTACAATGAGTGACATCATGTTAGACCAGTAGGCTACAATGAGTGATGTCATCTTAAAACATAGCAATGAGTGACGTCATCTTAGAACTTAGCAATGAGTGATGTCATGTTAGAACATAGCAATGAGTGACGTCATCTTAGAACATAGCAATGAGTGATGTCATGTTAGAACATAGCAATGAGTGACGTCATGTTAGACCAGTACAATGAGTGATGTCATCTGAGAACATAGCAACGAGTGACGTCATGTTAGACCAGTACAATGAGTGATGTCATCTTAGAACATAGCAACGAGTGACGTCATGTTAGACCAGTACAATGAGTGATGTCATCTTAGAACATAGCAACGAGTGACGTCATGTTAGACCAGTACAATGAGTGATGACATCTTAGAATATAGCAACGAGTGACGTCATGTTAGACCAGTAAAATGAGTGATGTCATCTTCGAAAATTGCAACGAGTGACGTCATGTTAGACCAGTACAATGAGTGATGTCATCTTAGAACAAAGCAACGAGTGACGTCATGTTAGACCAGTACAATGAGTGATGTCATCTGAGAAGATTGCAACGAGTGACGTCATGTTAGACCAGTACAATGAGTGATGTCATCTGAGAACATTGCAACGAGTGACGTCATGTTAGACCAGTACAATGAGTGATGTCATCTGAGAACATTGCAACGAGTGACGTCATGTTAGACCAGTACAATGAGTGATGTCATCTGAGAACATTGCAACGAGTGACGTCATGTTAGACCAGTACAATGAGTGATGTCATCTGAGAACATTGCAACGAGTGACGTCATGTTAGACCAGTACAATGAGTGATGTCATCTTAGAAAATAGCAACGAGTGACGTCATGTTAGACCAGTACAATGAGTGATGTCATCTTAGAACATAGCAATGAGTGACGTCATGTTAGACCAGTACAATGAGTGATGTCATCTTAGAACATAGCAATGAGTGACGTCATCTTAGACCAGTACAATGAGTGATGTCATCTTAGAACATAGCAATGAGTGACGTCATGTTAGAACATAGCAATGAGTGACGTCATCTTAGAACATAGCAATGAGTGATGTCATGTTAGAACATAGCAATGAGTGACGTCATGTTAGACCAGTACAATGAGTGATGTCATCTTAGAACATAGCAATGAGTGACGTCATGTTAGACCAGTACAATGAGTGATGTCATCTTAGAACATTGCGATGAGTGACGTCATGTTAGACCAGTACAATGAGTCATGTCATCTGAGAACATAGCAATGAGTGACATCATGTTAAACCAGTACAATGAGTGATGTCATCTGAGAACATAGCAATGAGTGACGTCATGTTAGACCAGTACAATGAGTGATGTCATCTGAGAACATTGCAATGAGTGACGTCATGTTAGACCAGTACAATGAGTGATGTCATCTTAGAACATAGCAATGAGTGACGTCATGTTAGACCAGTACAATGAGTGATGTCATCTTAGAACATTACAATGAGTGACGTCATGTTAGACCAGTACAATGAGTGATGTCATCTTAGAACATTACAATGAGTGACATCATGTTAGACCAGTAGGCTACAATGAGTGATGTCATCTTAAAACATAGCAATGAGTGACGTCATCTTAGAACTTAGCAATGAGTGATGTCATGTTAGAACATAGCAATGAGTGACGTCATCTTAGAACATAGCAATGAGTGATGTCATGTTAGAACATAGCAATGAGTGACGTCATGTTAGACCAGTACAATGAGTGATGTCATCTGAGAACATAGCAATGAGTGACGTCATGTTAGACCAGTACAATGAGTGATGTCATCTTAGAACATTGCAATGAGTGACGTCATGTTAGACCAGTACAATGATTGATGTCATCTTAGAACATAGCAATGAGTGACGTCATGTTAGATCAGTACAATGAGTGATGTCATCTTAGAACATAGCAATGAGTGACGTCATGTAAGACCAGTACAATGAGTGATGTCATCTTAGAACATAGCAATGAGTGACGTCATGTTAGACCAGTACAATGAGTGATGTCATCTGAGAACATTGCAATGAGTGACGTCATGTAAGACAAGTACAATGAGTGATGTCATCTTAGAACATAGCAATGAGTGACGTCATGTTAGACCAGTACAATGAGTGATGTCATCTGAGAACATTGCAATGAGTGATGTCATGTTAGACCAGTACAATGAGTGATGTCATGTTAGAACATAGCAATGAGGGATGTCATGTTAGACCAATACAATGAGTGACGTCATCTTAGAACATTACAATGAGTGACGTCATGTTTGACCAGTAGGCTACAATAAGTGATGTCATCTTAGAACATAGCAGTGAGTGATGTCATGTTAGACCAGTACAATGAGTGATGTCATGTTAGAACATAGCAATGAGGGATGTCATGTTAGACCAATACAATGAGTGATGTCATCTTAGAACATTTCAATGAGTGACGTCATGTTTGACCAGTACAATGAGTGATGTCATCTGAGAACATTACATTGAGTGACGTCATGTTAGACCAGTACAATGAGTGATGTCATGTTAGAACATAGCAATGAGTGACGTCATCTTAGAACATAGCAATGAGTGATGTCATGTTAGAACATAGCAATGAGTGACGTCATGTTAGACCAGTACAATGAGTGATGTCATTTTTGAACATAGCAATGAGTGACGTCATGTTAGACCAGTACAATGAGTGATGTCATCTTAGAACATTGCGATGAGTGACGTCATGTTAGACCAGTACAATGAGTCATGTCATCTGAGAACATATCAATGAGTGACATCATGTTAGACCAGTACAATGAGTGATGTCATCTGAGACCATAGCAATGAGTGACGTCATGTTAGACCAGTACAATGAGTGATGTCATCTGAGAACATTGCAATGAGTGACATCATGTTAGACCAGTACAATGAGTGATGTCATCTTAGAACATATCAATGAGTGACGTCATGTTAGACCAGTACAATGAGTGACGTCATCTTAGAACATTACAATGAGTGACGTCATGTTAGACCAGTACAATGAGTGATGTCATCTTAGAACATTACAATGAGTGACGTCATGTTAGACCAGTAGGCTACAATGAGTGATGTCATCTTAGAACATTACAATGAGTGACGTCATGTTAGACCAGTACAATGAGTGATGTCATCTTAGAACATTACAATGAGTGACGTCATGTTAGACCAGTAGGATACAATGAGTGATGTCATCTTAGAACATAGCAATGAGTGACGTCATGTTAGACAAGTACAATGAGTGATGTCATCTTAGAACATTACGAGTGATGTCATGTTAGACCAGTACAATGAGTGATGTCATCTGAGAACATTGCAACGAGTGACGTCATGTTAGACCAGTACAATGAGTGATGTCACTGAGAACATTGCAACGAGTGACGTCATGTTAGACCAGTACAATGAGTGATGTCATCTTAGAACATAGCAACGAGTGACGTCATGTTAGACCAGTACAATGAGTGATGTCATCTTAGAACATAGCAACGAGTGACGTCATGTTAGACCAGTACAATGAGTGATGTCATCTTAGAATATAGCAACGAGTGACGTCATGTTAGACCAGTAAAATGAGTGATGTCATCTTCGAAAATTGCAACGAGTGACGTCATGTTAGACCAGTACAATGAGTGATGTCATCTTAGAACAAAGCAACGAGTGACGTCATGTTAGACCAGTACAATGAGTGATGTCATCTGAGAAGATTGCAACGAGTGACGTCATGTTAGACCAGTACAATGAGTGATGTCATCTGAGAACATTGCAACGAGTGACGTCATGTTAGACCAGTACAATGAGTGATGTCATCTGAGAACATTGCAACGAGTGACGTCATGTTAGACCAGTACAATGAGTGATGTCATCTGAGAACATTGCAACGAGTGACGTCATGTTAGACCAGTACAATGAGTGATGTCATCTGAGAACATTGCAACGAGTGACGTCATGTTAGACCAGTACAATGAGTGATGTCATCTTAGAAAATAGCAACGAGTGACGTCATGTTAGACCAGTACAATGAGTGATGTCATCTTAGAACATAGCAATGAGTGACGTCATGTTAGACCAGTACAATGAGTGATGTCATCTTAGAACATAGCAATGAGTGACGTCATCTTAGACCAGTACAATGAGTGATGTCATCTTAGAACATAGCAATGAGTGACGTCATGTTAGAACATAGCAATGAGTGACGTCATCTTAGAACATAGCAATGAGTGATGTCATGTTAGAACATAGCAATGAGTGACGTCATGTTAGACCAGTACAATGAGTGATGTCATCTTAGAACATAGCAATGAGTGACGTCATGTTAGACCAGTACAATGAGTGATGTCATCTTAGAACATTGCGATGAGTGACGTCATGTTAGACCAGTACAATGAGTCATGTCATCTGAGAACATAGCAATGAGTGACATCATGTTAAACCAGTACAATGAGTGATGTCATCTGAGAACATAGCAATGAGTGACGTCATGTTAGACCAGTACAATGAGTGATGTCATCTGAGAACATTGCAATGAGTGACGTCATGTTAGACCAGTACAATGAGTGATGTCATCTTAGAACATAGCAATGAGTGACGTCATGTTAGACCAGTACAATGAGTGATGTCATCTTAGAACATTACAATGAGTGACGTCATGTTAGACCAGTACAATGAGTGATGTCATCTTAGAACATTACAATGAGTGACATCATGTTAGACCAGTAGGCTACAATGAGTGATGTCATCTTAAAACATAGCAATGAGTGACGTCATCTTAGAACTTAGCAATGAGTGATGTCATGTTAGAACATAGCAATGAGTGACGTCATCTTAGAACATAGCAATGAGTGATGTCATGTTAGAACATAGCAATGAGTGACGTCATGTTAGACCAGTACAATGAGTTATGTCATCTTAGAACATAGCAATGAGTGACGTAATGTTAGACCAGTACAATGAGTGATGTCATCTTAGAACATTGCAATGAGTGACGTCATGTTAGACCAGTACAATGAGTGATGTCATCTTAGAACATTACAATGAGTGACGTCATGTTAGACCAGTAGGATACAATGAGTGATGTCATCTTAGAACATAGCAATGAGTGACGTCATGTTAGACCAGTACAATGAGTGATGTCATCTTAGAACATTGCAAGGAGTGACGTCATGTTAGACCAGTACAATGAGTGATGTCATCTTAGAACATAGCAATGAGTGACGTCATGTTAGACCAGTACAATGATTGATGTCATCTTAGAACATAGCAATGAGTGACGTCATGTTAGATCAGTACAATGAGTGATGTCATCTTAGAACATAGCAATGAGTGACGTCATGTTAGACCAGTACAATGAGTGATGTCATCTTAGAACATAGCAATGAGTGACGTCATGTTAGACCAGTACAATGAGTGATGTCATCTGAGAACATTGCAATGAGTGACGTCATGTAAGACCAGTACAATGAGTGATGTCATCTTAGAACATAGCAATGAGTGACGTCATGTTAGACCAGTACAATGAGTGATGTCATCTGAGAACATTGCAATGAGTGATGTCATGTTAGACCAGTACAATGAGTGATGTCATCTTAGAACATTACAATGAGTGACGTCATGTTTGACCAGTAGGCTACAATGAGTGATGTCATCTTAGAACATAGCAATTAGTGATGTCATGTTAGACCAGTACAATGAGTGATGTCATGTTAGAACATAGCAATGAGGGATGTCATGTTAGACCAATACAATGAGTGATGTCATCTTAGAACATTTCAATGAGTGACGTCATGTTAGACCAGTACAATGAGTGATGTCATCTTAGAACATAGCAATGAGTGACGTCATGTTAGACCAGTAAAATGAGTGATGTCATCTTAGAACATAGCAATGAGTGACGTCATCTTAGACCAGTACAATGAGTGATGTCATCTTAGAACATAGCAATGAGTGACGTCATGTTAGAACATAGCAATGAGTGACGTCATCTTAGAACATAGCAATGAGTGATGTCATGTTAGAACATAGCAATGAGTGACGTCATGTTAGACCAGTACAATGAGTGATGTCATCTTAGAACATAGCAATGAGTGACGTCATGTTAGACCAGTACAATGAGTGATGTCATCTTAGAACATTGCGATGAGTGACGTCATGTTAGACCAGTACAATGAGTCATGTCATCTGAGAACATAGCAATGAGTGACATCATGTTAAACCAGTACAATGAGTGATGTCATCTGAGAACATAGCAATGAGTGACGTCATGTTAGACCAGTACAATGAGTGATGTCATCTGAGAACATTGCAATGAGTGACGTCATGTTAGACCAGTACAATGAGTGATGTCATCTTAGAACATAGCAATGAGTGACGTCATGTTAGACCAGTACAATGAGTGATGTCATCTTAGAACATTACAATGAGTGACGTCATGTTAGACCAGTACAATGAGTGATGTCATCTTAGAACATTACAATGAGTGACATCATGTTAGACCAGTAGGCTACAATGAGTGATGTCATCTTAAAACATAGCAATGAGTGACGTCATCTTAGAACTTAGCAATGAGTGATGTCATGTTAGAACATAGCAATGAGTGACGTCATCTTAGAACATAGCAATGAGTGATGTCATGTTAGAACATAGCAATGAGTGACGTCATGTTAGACCAGTACAATGAGTTATGTCATCTTAGAACATAGCAATGAGTGACGTAATGTTAGACCAGTACAATGAGTGATGTCATCTTAGAACATTGCAATGAGTGACGTCATGTTAGACCAGTACAATGAGTGATGTCATCTTAGAACATTACAATGAGTGACGTCATGTTAGACCAGTAGGATACAATGAGTGATGTCATCTTAGAACATAGCAATGAGTGACGTCATGTTAGACCAGTACAATGAGTGATGTCATCTTAGAACATTGCAAGGAGTGACGTCATGTTAGACCAGTACAATGAGTGATGTCATCTTAGAACATAGCAATGAGTGACGTCATGTTAGACCAGTACAATGATTGATGTCATCTTAGAACATAGCAATGAGTGACGTCATGTTAGATCAGTACAATGAGTGATGTCATCTTAGAACATAGCAATGAGTGACGTCATGTTAGACCAGTACAATGAGTGATGTCATCTTAGAACATAGCAATGAGTGACGTCATGTTAGACCAGTACAATGAGTGATGTCATCTTAGAACATAGCAATGAGGGATGTCATGTTAGACCAATACAATGAGTGATGTCATCTTAGAACATAGCAATGAGTGACGTCATCTTAGACCAGTACAATGAGTGATGTCATCTTAGAACATAGCAATGAGTGACGTCATGTTAGAACATAGCAATGAGTGACGTCATCTTAGAACATAGCAATGAGTGATGTCATGTTAGAACATAGCAATGAGTGACGTCATGTTAGACCAGTACAATGAGTGATGTCATCTTAGAACATAGCAATGAGTGACGTCATGTTAGACCAGTACAATGAGTGATGTCATCTTAGAACATTGCGATGAGTGACGTCATGTTAGACCAGTACAATGAGTCATGTCATCTGAGAACATAGCAATGAGTGACATCATGTTAAACCAGTACAATGAGTGATGTCATCTGAGAACATAGCAATGAGTGACGTCATGTTAGACCAGTACAATGAGTGATGTCATCTGAGAACATTGCAATGAGTGACGTCATGTTAGACCAGTACAATGAGTGATGTCATCTTAGAACACAGCAATGAGTGACGTCATGTTAGACCAGTACAATGAGTGATGTCATCTTAGAACATTACAATGAGTGACGTCATGTTAGACCAGTACAATGAGTGATGTCATCTTAGAACATTACAATGAGTGACATCATGTTAGACCAGTAGGCTACAATGAGTGATGTCATCTTAAAACATAGCAATGAGTGACGTCATCTTAGAACTTAGCAATGAGTGATGTCATGTTAGAACATAGCAATGAGTGACGTCATCTTAGAACATAGCAATGAGTGATGTCATGTTAGAACATAGCAATGAGTGACGTCATGTTAGACCAGTACAATGAGTTATGTCATCTTAGAACATAGCAATGAGTGACGTAATGTTAGACCAGTACAATGAGTGATGTCATCTTAGAACATTGCAATGAGTGACGTCATGTTAGACCAGTACAATGAGTGATGTCATCTTAGAACATTACAATGAGTGACGTCATGTTAGACCAGTAGGATACAATGAGTGATGTCATCTTAGAACATAGCAATGAGTGACGTCATGTTAGACCAGTACAATGAGTGATGTCATCTTAGAACATTGCAAGGAGTGACGTCATGTTAGACCAGTACAATGAGTGATGTCATCTTAGAACATAGCAATGAGTGACGTCATGTTAGACCAGTACAATGATTGATGTCATCTTAGAACATAGCAATGAGTGACGTCATGTTAGATCAGTACAATGAGTGATGTCATCTTAGAACATAGCAATGAGTGACGTCATGTTAGACCAGTACAATGAGTGATGTCATCTTAGAACATAGCAATGAGTGACGTCATGTTAGACCAGTACAATGAGTGATGTCATCTGAGAACATTGCAATGAGTGACGTCATGTAAGACCAGTACAATGAGTGATGTCATCTTAGAACATAGCAATGAGTGACGTCATGTTAGACCAGTACAATGAGTGATGTCATCTGAGAACATTGCAATGAGTGATGTCATGTTAGACCAGTACAATGAGTGATGTCATCTTAGAACATTACAATGAGTGACGTCATGTTTGACCAGTAGGCTACAATGAGTGATGTCATCTTAGAACATAGCAATTAGTGATGTCATGTTAGACCAGTACAATGAGTGATGTCATGTTAGAACATAGCAATGAGGGATGTCATGTTAGACCAATACAATGAGTGATGTCATCTTAGAACATTTCAATGAGTGACGTCATGTTAGACCAGTACAATGAGTGATGTCATCTGAGAACATTACATTGAGTGACGTCATGTTAGACCAGTACAATGAGTGATGTCATGTTAGAACATAGCAATGAGTGACGTCATCTTAGAACATAGCAATGAGTGATGTCATGTTAGAACATAGCAATGAGTGACGTCATGTTAGACCAGTACAATGAGTGATGTCATTTTTTAACATAGCAATGAGTGACGTCATGTTAGACCAGTACAATGAGTGATGTCATCTTAGAACATTGCGATGAGTGACGTCATGTTAGACCAGTACAATGAGTCATGTCATCTGAGAACATAGCAATGAGTGAAATCATGTTAGACCAGTACAATGAGTGATGTCATCTGAGACCATAGCAATGAGTGACGTCATGTTAGACCAGTACAATGAGTGATGTCATCTGAGAACATTGCAATGAGTGACATCATGTTAGACCAGTACAATGAGTGATGTCATCTTAGAACATAGCAATGAGTGACGTCATGTTAGACCAGTAGGCTACAATGAGTGATCTCATCTTAGAACATAGCAATGAGTGATGTCATGTTAGACCAATACAATGAGTGATGTCATCTTAGAACATATCAATGAGTGACGTCATGTTAGACCAGTACAATGAGTGACGTCATCTTAGAACATTACAATGAGTGACGTCATGTTAGACCAGTACAATGAGTGATGTCATCTTAGAACATTACAATGAGTGACGTCATGTTAGACCAGTAGGCTACAATGAGTGATGTCATCTTAGAACATTACAATGAGTGACGTCATGTTAGACCAGTACAATGAGTGATGTCATCTTAGAACATTACAATGAGTGACGTCATGTTAGACCAGTAGGATACAATGAGTGATGTCATCTTAGAACATAGCAATGAGTGACGTCATGTTAGACAAGTACAATGAGTGATGTCATCTTAGAACATAACGAGTGATGTCATGTTAGACCAGTACAATGAGTGATGTCATCTGAGAACATTGCAACGAGTGACGTCATGTTAGACCAGTACAATTAGTGATGTCACTGAGAACATTGCAACGAGTGACGTCATGTTAGACCAGTACAATGAGTGATGTCATCTTAGAACATAGCAACGAGTGACGTCATGTTAGACCAGTACAATGAGTGATGTCATCTTAGAACATAGCAACGAGTGACGTCATGTTAGACCAGTACAATGATTGATGTCATCTTAGAATATAGCAACGAGTGACGTCATGTTAGACCAGTAAAATGAGTGATGTCATCTTCGAACATTGCAACGAGTGACGTCATGTTAGACCAGTACAATGAGTGATGTCATCTTAGAACAAAGCAACGAGTGACGTCATGTTAGACCAGTACAATGAGTGATGTCATCTGAGAAGATTGCAACGAGTGACGTCATGTTAGACCAGTACAATGAGTGATGTCATCTGAGAACATTGCAACGAGTGACGTCATGTTAGACCAGTACAATGAGTGATGTCATCTGAGAACATTGCAACGAGTGACGTCATGTTAGACCAGTACAATGAGTGATGTCATCTGAGAACATTGCAACGAGTGACGTCATGTTAGACCAGTACAATGAGTTATGTCATCTTAGAACATAGCAATGAGTGACGTAATGTTAGACCAGTACAATGAGTGATGTCATCTTAGAACATTGCAATGAGTGACGTCATGTTAGACCAGTACAATGAGTGATGTCATCTGAGAACAAAGCAATGAGTGATGTCATGTTAGACCAGTACAATGAGTGATGTCATCTGAGAACATAGCAATGAGTGACGTCATGTTAGACCAGTACAATGAGTGATGTCATCTTAGAACATTGCAAGGAGTGACATCATGTTAGACCAGTACAATGAGTGATGTCATCTTAGAACATAGCAATGAGTAACGTCATGTTAGACCAGTACAATGATTGATGTCATCTTAGAACATAGCAATGAGTGACGTCATGTTAGATCAGTACAATAAGTGATGTCATCTTAGAACATAGCAATGAGTGACGTCATGTTAGACCAGTACAATGAGTGATGTCATCTTAGAACATAGCAATGAGTGACGTCATGTTAGACCAGTACAATGAGTGATGTCATCTGAGAACATTGCAATGAGTGACGTCATGTTAGACCAGTACAATGAGTGATGTCATCTTAGAACATAGCAATGAGTGACGTCATGTTAGACCAGTACAATGAGTGATGTCATCTGAGAACATTACATTGAGTGACGTCATGTTAGACCAGTACAATGAGTGATGTCATCTTAGAACATAGCAATGAGTGACGTCATCTTAGAACTTAGCAATGAGTGATGTCATGTTAGAACATAGCAATGAGTGACGTCATCTTAGAACATAGCAATGAGTGATGTCATGTTAGAACATAGCAATGAGTGACGTCATGTTAGACCAGTACAATGAGTGATGTCATCTTAGAACATAGCAATGAGTGACGTCATGTTAGACCAGTACAATGAGTGATGTCATCTTAGAACATTGCGATGAGTGACGTCATGTTAGACCAGTACAATGAGTCATGTCATCTGAGAACATAGCAATGAGTGAAATCATGTTAGACCAGTACAATGAGTGATGTCATCTGAGACCATAGCAATGAGTGACGTCATGTTAGACCAGTACAATGAGTGATGTCATCTGAGAACATTGCAATGAGTGACATCATGTTAGACCAGTACAATGAGTGATGTCATCTTAGAACATAGCAATGAGTGACGTCATGTTAGACCAGTAGGCTACAATGAGTGATCTCATCTTAGAACATAGCAATGAGTGATGTCATGTTAGACCAATACAATGAGTGATGTCATCTTAGAACATATCAATGAGTGACGTCATGTTAGACCAGTACAATGAGTGACGTCATCTTAGAACATTACAATGAGTGACGTCATGTTAGACCAGTACAATGAGTGATGTCATCTTAGAACATTACAATGAGTGACGTCATGTTAGACCAGTAGGCTACAATGAGTGATGTCATCTTAGAACATTACAATGAGTGACGTCATGTTAGACCAGTACAATGAGTGATGTCATCTTAGAACATTACAATGAGTGACGTCATGTTAGACCAGTAGGATACAATGAGTGATGTCATCTTAGAACATAGCAATGAGTGACGTCATGTTAGACAAGTACAATGAGTGATGTCATCTTAGAACATAACGAGTGATGTCATGTTAGACCAGTACAATGAGTGATGTCATCTGAGAACATTGCAACGAGTGACGTCATGTTAGACCAGTACAATTAGTGATGTCACTGAGAACATTGCAACGAGTGACGTCATGTTAGACCAGTACAATGAGTGATGTCATCTTAGAACATAGCAACGAGTGACGTCATGTTAGACCAGTACAATGAGTGATGTCATCTTAGAACATAGCAACGAGTGACGTCATGTTAGACCAGTACAATGATTGATGTCATCTTAGAATATAGCAACGAGTGACGTCATGTTAGACCAGTAAAATGAGTGATGTCATCTTCGAACATTGCAACGAGTGACGTCATGTTAGACCAGTACAATGAGTGATGTCATCTTAGAACAAAGCAACGAGTGACGTCATGTTAGACCAGTACAATGAGTGATGTCATCTGAGAAGATTGCAACGAGTGACGTCATGTTAGACCAGTACAATGAGTGATGTCATCTGAGATTATTGCAACGAGTGACGTCATGTTAGACCAGTACAATGAGTGATGTCATCTGAGAACATTGCAACGAGTGACGTCATGTGAGACCAGTACAATGAGTGATGTCATCTGAGAACATTGCAACGAGTGACGTCATGTTAGACCAGTACAATGAGTTATGTCATCTTAGAACATAGCAATGAGTGACGTAATGTTAGACCAGTACAATGAGTGATGTCATCTTAGAACATTGCAATGAGTGACGTCATGTTAGACCAGTACAATGAGTGATGTCATCTGAGAACAAAGCAATGAGTGATGTCATGTTAGACCAGTACAATGAGTGATGTCATCTGAGAACATAGCAATGAGTGACGTCATGTTAGACCAGTACAATGAGTGATGTCATCTTAGAACATTGCAAGGAGTGACATCATGTTAGACCAGTACAATGAGTGATGTCATCTTAGAACATAGCAATGAGTAACGTCATGTTAGACCAGTACAATGATTGATGTCATCTTAGAACATAGCAATGAGTGACGTCATGTTAGATCAGTACAATAAGTGATGTCATCTTAGAACATAGCAATGAGTGACGTCATGTTAGACCAGTACAATGAGTGATGTCATCTTAGAACATAGCAATGAGTGACGTCATGTTAGACCAGTACAATGAGTGATGTCATCTGAGAACATTGCAATGAGTGACGTCATGTTAGACCAGTACAATGAGTGATGTCATCTTAGAACATAGCAATGAGTGACGTCATGTTAGACCAGTACAATGAGTGATGTCATCTGAGAACATTACATTGAGTGACGTCATGTTAGACCAGTACAATGAGTGATGTCATCTTAGAACATAGCAATGAGTGACGTCATCTTAGAACTTAGCAATGAGTGATGTCATGTTAGAACATAGCAATGAGTGACGTCATCTTAGAACATAGCAATGAGTGATGTCATGTTAGAACATAGCAATGAGTGACGTCATGTTAGACCAGTACAATGAGTGATGTCATCTTAGAACATAGCAATGAGTGACGTCATGTTAGACCAGTACAATGAGTGATGTCATCTTAGAACATTGCGATGAGTGACGTCATGTTAGACCAGTACAATGAGTCATGTCATCTGAGAACATAGCAATGAGTGACATCATGTTAGACCAGTACAATGAGTGATGTCATCTGAGACCATAGCAATGAGTGACGTCATGTTAGACCAGTACAATGAGTGATGTCATCTGAGAACATTGCAATGAGTGACATCATGTTAGACCAGTACAATGAGTGATGTCATCTTAGAACATAGCAATGAGTGACGTCATGTTAGACCAGTAGGCTACAATGAGTGATCTCATGTTAGAACATAGCAATGAGTGATGTCATGTTAGACCAATACAATGAGTGATGTCATCTTAGAACATATCAATGAGTGACGTCATGTTAGACCAGTACAATGAGTGACGTCATCTTAGAACATTACAACGAGTGACGTCATGTTAGACCAGTACAATGAGTGATGTCATCTTAGAACATTACAATGAGTGACGTCATGTTAGACCAGTAGGATACAATGAGTGATGTCATCTTAGAACATAGCAATGAGTGACGTCATGTTAGACAAGTACAATGAGTGATGTCATCTTAGAACATTACGAGTGATGTCATGTTAGACCAGTACAATGAGTGATGTCATCTGAGAACATTGCAATGAGTGATGTCATGTTAGACCAGTACAATGAGTGATGTCATGTTAGAACATAGCAATGAGGGATGTCATGTTAGACCAATACAATGAGTGACGTCATCTTAGAACATTACAATGAGTGACGTCATGTTTGACCAGTAGGCTACAATAAGTGATGTCATCTTAGAACATAGCAGTGAGTGATGTCATGTTAGACCAGTACAATGAGTGATGTCATGTTAGAACATAGCAATGAGGGATGTCATGTTAGACCAATACAATGAGTTATGTCATCTTAGAACATTTCAATGAGTGACGTCATGTTTGACCAGTACAATGAGTGATGTCATCTGAGAACATTACATTGAGTGACGTCATGTTAGACCAGTACAATGAGTGATGTCATCTTAGAACATAGCAATGAGTGACGTCATCTTAGAACTTAGCAATGAGTGATGTCATGTTAGAACATAGCAATGAGTGACGTCATCTTAGAACATAGCAATGAGTGATGTCATGTTAGAACATTGCAATGAGTGACATCATGTTAGACCAGTACAATGAGTGATGTCATCTTAGAACATAGCAATGAGTGACGTCATGTTAGACCAGTAGGCTCCAATGAGTGATCTCATCTTAGAACATAGCAATGAGTGATGTCATGTTAGACCAATACAATGAGTGATGTCATCTTAGAACATATCAATGAGTGACGTCATGTTAGACCAGTACAATGAGTGACGTCATCTTAGAACATTACAATGAGTGACGTCATGTTAGACCAGTACAATGAGTGATGTCATCTTAGAACATTACAATGAGTGACGTCATGTTAGACCAGTAGGCTACAATGAGTGATGTCATCTTAGAACATTACAATGAGTGACGTCATGTTAGACCAGTACAATGAGTGATGTCATCTTAGAACATTACAATGAGTGACGTCATGTTAGACCAGTAGGATACAATGAGTGATGTCATCTTAGAACATAGCAATGAGTGTTGTCATGTTAGACAAGTACAATGAGTGATGTCATCTTAGAACATAACGAGTGATGTCATGTTAGACCAGTACAATGAGTGATGTCATCTGAGAACATTGCAACGAGTGACGTCATGTTAGACCAGTACAATTAGTGATGTCACTGAGAACATTGCAACGAGTGACGTCATGTTAGACCAGTACAATGAGTGATGTCATCTTAGAACATAGCAACGAGTGACGTCATGTTAGACCAGTACAATGAGTGATGTCATCTTAGAACATAGCAACGAGTGACGTCATGTTAGACCAGTACAATGATTGATGTCATCTTAGAATATAGCAACGAGTGACGTCATGTTAGACCAGTAAAATGAGTGATGTCATCTTCGAACATTGCAACGAGTGACGTCATGTTAGACCAGTACAATGAGTGATGTCATCTTAGAACAAAGCAACGAGTGACGTCATGTTAGACCAGTACAATGAGTGATGTCATCTGAGAAGATTGCAACGAGTGACGTCATGTTAGACCAGTACAATGAGTGATGTCATCTGAGAACATTGCAACGAGTGACGTCATGTTAGACCAGTACAATGAGTGATGTCATCTGAGAACATTGCAACGAGTGACGTCATGTTAGACCAGTACAATGAGTGATGTCATCTGAGAACATTGCAACGAGTGACGTCATGTTAGACCAGTACAATGAGTTATGTCATCTTAGAACATAGCAATGAGTGACGTAATGTTAGACCAGTACAATGAGTGATGTCATCTTAGAACATTGCAATGAGTGACGTCATGTTAGACCAGTACAATGAGTGATGTCATCTGAGAACAAAGCAATGAGTGACGTCATGTTAGACCAGTACAATGAGTGATGTCATCTGAGAACATAGCAATGAGTGACGTCATGTTAGACCAGTACAATGAGTGATGTCATCTTAGAACATTGCAAGGAGTGACGTCATGTTAGACCAGTACAATGAGTGATGTCATCTTAGAACATAGCAATGAGTGACGTCATGTTAGACCAGTACAATGATTGATGTCATCTTAGAACATAGCAATGAGTGACGTCATGTTAGATCAGTACAATAAGTGATGTCATCTTAGAACATAGCAATGAGTGACGTCATGTTAGACCAGTACAATGAGTGATGTCATCTTAGAACATAGCAATGAGTGACGTCATGTTAGACCAGTACAATGAGTGATGTCATCTGAGAACATTGCAATGAGTGACGTCATGTTAGACCAGTACAATGAGTGATGTCATCTTAGAACATAGCAATGAGTGACGTCATGTTAGACCAGTACAATGAGTGATGTCATCTGAGAACATTACATTGAGTGACGTCATGTTAGACCAGTACAATGAGTGATGTCATCTTAGAACATAGCAATGAGTGACGTCATCTTAGAACTTAGCAATGAGTGATGTCATGTTAGAACATAGCAATGAGTGACGTCATCTTAGAACATAGCAATGAGTGATGTCATGTTAGAACATAGCAATGAGTGACGTCATGTTAGACCAGTACAATGAGTGATGTCATCTTAGAACATAGCAATGAGTGACGTCATGTTAGACCAGTACAATGAGTGATGTCATCTTAGAACATTGCGATGAGTGACGTCATGTTAGACCAGTACAATGAGTCATGTCATCTGAGAACATAGCAATGAGTGACATCATGTTAGACCAGTACAATGAGTAATGTCATCTGAGACCATAGCAATGAGTGACGTCATGTTAGACCAGTACAATGAGTGATGTCATCTGAGAACATTGCAATGAGTGACATCATGTTAGACCAGTACAATGAGTGATGTCATCTTAGAACATAGCAATGAGTGACGTCATGTTAGACCAGTAGGCTACAATGAGTGATCTCATGTTAGAACATAGCAATGAGTGATGTCATGTTAGACCAATACAATGAGTGATGTCATCTTAGAACATATCAATGAGTGACGTCATGTTAGACCAGTACAATGAGTGACGTCATCTTAGAACATTACAACGAGTGACGTCATGTTAGACCAGTACAATGAGTGATGTCATCTTAGAACATTACAATGAGTGACGTCATGTTAGACCAGTAGGATACAATGAGTGATGTCATCTTAGAACATAGCAATGAGTGACGTCATGTTAGACAAGTACAATGAGTGATGTCATCTTAGAACATTACGAGTGATGTCATGTTAGACCAGTACAATGAGTGATGTCATGTTAGAACATAGCAATGAGGGATGTCATGTTAGACCAATACAATGAGTTATGTCATCTTAGAACATTTCAATGAGTGACGTCATGTTTGACCAGTACAATGAGTGATGTCATCTGAGAACATTACATTGAGTGACGTCATGTTAGACCAGTACAATGAGTGATGTCATCTTAGAACATAGCAATGAGTGACGTCATCTTAGAACTTAGCAATGAGTGACTACATCTTAGAACTTAGCAATGAGTGATGTCATGTTAGACCAGTACAATGAGTGATGTCATCTGAGAACATTACAATGAGTGATGTCATGTTAGACCAGTACAATGAGTGATGTCATCTTAGAACATTACAATGAGTGACATCATGTTAGACCAGTAGGCTACAATGAGTGATGTCATCTTAGAACATAGCAATGAGTGACGTCATCTTAGAACTTAGCAATGAGTGATGTCATGTTAGAACATAGCAATGAGTGACGTCATCTTAGAACATAGCAATGAGTGATGTCATGTTAGAACATAGCAATGAGTGATGTCTTCTTAGCACATTGCGATGAGTGACGTCATGTTAGAACATTGCAATGAGTGACGTCATCTTAGAACATAGCAATGAGTGATGTCATCTTAGAACATTACAATGAGTGACGTCATGTTAGAACATTGCAATGAGTGACGTCATCTGAGAACATTGCAATGAGTGATGTCATGTTAGACCAGTACAATGAGTGATGTCATGTTAGAACATAGCAATGAGGGATGTCATGTTAGACCAATACAATGAGTGACGTCATCTTAGAACATTACAATGAGTGACGTCATGTTTGACCAGTAGGCTACAATAAGTGATGTCATCTTAGAACATAGCAGTGAGTGATGTCATGTTAGACCAGTACAATGAGTGATGTCATGTTAGAACATAGCAATGAGGGATGTCATGTTAGACCAATACAATGAGTGATGTCATCTTAGAACATTTCAATGAGTGACGTCATGTTTGACCAGTACAATGAGTGATGTCATCTGAGAACATTACATTGAGTGACGTCATGTTAGACCAGTACAATGAGTGATGTCATCTTAGAACATAGCAATGAGTGACGTCATCTTAGAACTTAGCAATGAGTGATGTCATGTTAGAACATAGCAATGAGTGACGTCATCTTAGAACATAGCAATGAGTGATGTCATGTTAGAACATAGCAATGAGTGACGTCATGTTAGACCAGTACAATGAGTCATGTCATCTGAGAACATATCAATGAGTGACATCATGTTAGACCAGTACAATGAGTGATGTCATCTGAGACCATAGCAATGAGTGACGTCATGTTAGACCAGTACAATGAGTGATGTCATCTGAGAACATTGCAATGAGTGACATCATGTTAGACCAGTACAATGAGTGATGTCATCTTAGAACATAGCAATGAGTGACGTCATGTTAGACCAGTAGGCTACAATGAGTGATCTCATCTTAGAACATAGCAATGAGTGATGTCATGTTAGTCCAATACAATGAGTGATGTCATCTTAGAACATATCAATGAGTGACGTCATGTTAGACCAGTACAATGAGTGACGTCATCTTAGAACATTACGAGTGATGTCATGTTAGACCAGTACAATGAGTGACGTCATCTGAGAACATTGCAACGAGTGACGTCATGTTAGACCAGTACAATGAGTGATGTCATCTTAGAACATAGCAACGAGTGGCGTCATGTTAGACAAGTACAATGAGTGATGTCATCTTAGAACTTTACGAATGATGTCATGTTAGACCAGTACAATGAGTGATGTCATCTGAGAACATTGCAACGAGTGACGTCATGTTAGACCAGTACAATGAGTGATGTCATCTTAGAACATAGCAACGAGTGACGTCATGTTAGACCAGTACAATGAGTGATGTCATCTTAGAATATAGCAACGAGTGACGTCATGTTAGACCAGTACAATGAGTGATGTCATCTGAGAAGATTGCAACGAGTGACGTCATGTTAGACCAGTACAATCAGTGATGTCATCTGAGAAGATTGCAACGAGTGACGTCATGTTAGACCAGTACAATGAGTGATGTCATCTGAGAACATTGCAACGAGTGACGTCATGTTAGACCAGTACAATGAGTGATGTCATCTGAGAACATTGCAACGAGTGACGTCATGTTAGACCAGTACAATGAGTGATGTCATCTTAGAACATAGCAACGAGTGACGTCATGTTAGACCAGTACAATGAGTGATGTCATCTTAGAATATAGCAACGAGTGACGTCATGTTAGACCAGTACAATGAGTGATGTCATCTTCGAACATTGCAACGAGTGACGTCATGTTAGACCAGTACAATGAGTGATGTCATCTTCGAACATTGCAACGAGTGACGTCATGTTAGACCAGTACAATGAGTGATGTCATCTGAGAACATTGCAACGAGTGACGTCATGTTAGACCAGTACAATGAGTGATGTCATCTTAGAACATTGCAATGAGTGACGTCATGTTAGACCAGTACAATGAGTGATGTCATCTGAGAACATAGCAATGAGTGACGTCATGTTAGACCAGTACAATGAGTGATGTCATCTGAGAACATAGCAATGAGTGACGTCATGTTAGACCAGTACAATGAGTGATGTCATCTTAGAACATTGCAAGGAGTGACGTCATGTTAGACCAGTACAATGAGTGATGTCATCTTAGAACATAGCAATGAGTGACGTCATGTTAGACCAGTACAATGATTGATGTCATCTTAGAACATAGCAATGAGTGACGTCATGTTAGATCAGTACAATAAGTGATGTCATCTTAGAACATAGCAATGAGTGACGTCATGTTAGACCAGTACAATGAGTGATGTCATCTTAGAACATAGCAATGAGTGACGTCATGTTAGACCAGTACAATGAGGGATGTCATCTGAGAACATTGCAATGAGTGACGTCATGTTAGACCAGTACAATGAGTGATGTCATCTTAGAACATAGCAATGAGTGACGTCATGTTAGACCAGTACAATGAGTGATGTCATCTGAGAACATTACATTGAGTGACGTCATGTTAGACCAGTACAATGAGTGATGTCATCTTAGAACATAGCAATGAGTGACGTCATCTTAGAACTCAGCAATGAGTGATGTCATGTTAGAACATAGCAATGAGTGACGTCATCTTAGAACATAGCAATGAGTGATGTCATGTTAGAACATAGCAATGAGTGACGTCATGTTAGACCAGTACAATGAGTGATGTCATCTTAGAACATAGCAATGAGTGACGTCATGTTAGACCAGTACAATGAGTGATGTCATCTTAGAACATTGCGATGAGTGACGTCATGTTAGACCAGTACAATGAGTCATGTCATCTGAGAACATAGCAATGAGTGACATCATGTTAGACCAGTACAATGAGTGATGTCATCTGAGACCATAGCAATGAGTGACGTCATGTTAGACCAGTACAATGAGTGATGTCATCTGAGAACATTGCAATGAGTGACATCATGTTAGACCAGTACAATGAGTGATGTCATCTTAGAACATAGCAATGAGTGACGTCATGTTAGACCAGTAGGCTACAATGAGTGATCTCATGTTAGAACATAGCAATGAGTGATGTCATGTTAGACCAATACAATGAGTGATGTCATCTTAGAACATATCAATGAGTGACGTCATGTTAGACCAGTACAATGAGTGATGTCATCTTCGAACATTGCAACGAGTGACGTCATGTTAGACCAGTACAATGAGTGATGTCATCTTCGAACATTGCAACGAGTGACGTCATGTTAGACCAGTACAATGAGTGATGTCATCTGAGAACATTGCAACGAGTGACGTCATGTTAGACCAGTACAATGAGTGATGTCATCTTAGAACATTGCAATGAGTGACGTCATGTTAGACCAGTACAATGAGTGATGTCATCTGAGAACATAGCAATGAGTGACGTCATGTTAGACCAGTACAATGAGTGATGTCATCTGAGAACATAGCAATGAGTGACGTCATGTTAGACCAGTACAATGAGTGATGTCATCTTAGAACATTGCAAGGAGTGACGTCATGTTAGACCAGTACAATGAGTGATGTCATCTTAGAACATAGCAATGAGTGACGTCATGTTAGACCAGTACAATGATTGATGTCATCTTAGAACATAGCAATGAGTGACGTCATGTTAGATCAGTACAATAAGTGATGTCATCTTAGAACATAGCAATGAGTGACGTCATGTTAGACCAGTACAATGAGTGATGTCATCTTAGAACATAGCAATGAGTGACGTCATGTTAGACCAGTACAATGAGTGATGTCATCTGAGAACATTGCAATGAGTGACGTCATGTTAGACCAGTACAATGAGTGATGTCATCTTAGAACATAGCAATGAGTGACGTCATGTTAGACCAGTACAATGAGTGATGTCATCTTAGAACATTACAATGAGTGACGTCATGTTAGACCAGTACAATGAGTGATGTCATCTTAGAACATTACAATGAGTGACATCATGTTAGACCAGTAGGCTACAATGAGTGATGTCATCTTAAAACATAGCAATGAGTGACGTCATCTTAGAACTTAGCAATGAGTGATGTCATGTTAGAACATAGCAATGAGTGACTTCATCTTAGAACATAGCAATGAGTGATGTCATGTTAGAACATAGCAATGAGTGACGTCATGTTAGACCAGTACAATGAGTTATGTCATCTTAGAACATAGCAATGAGTGACGTAATGTTAGACCAGTACAATGAGTGATGTCATCTTAGAACATTGCAATGAGTGACATCATGTTAGACCAGTACAATGAGTGATGTCATCTGAGAACATAGCAATGAGTGACGTCATGTTAGACCAGTACAATGAGTGATGTCATCTGAGAACATAGCAATGAGTGACGTCATGTTAGACCAGTACAATGAGTGATGTCATCTTAGAACATAGCAATGAGTGACGTCATGTTAGATCAGTACAATGAGTGATGTCATCTTAGAACATAGCAATGAGTGACGTCATGTTAGACCAGTACAATGAGTGATGTCATCTTAGAACATAGCAATGAGTGACGTCATGTTAGAGCAGTACAATGAGTGATGTCATCTGAGAACATTGCGATGAGTGACGTCATGTTAGACCAGTACAATGAGTGATGTCATCTTAGAACATAGCAATGAGTGACGTCATGTTAGACCAGTACAATGAGTGATGTCATCTTAGAACATTACAATGAGTGACGTCATGTTTGACCAGTAGGCTACAATGAGTGATGTCATCTTAGAACATAGCAATGAGTGATGTCATGTTAGACCAGTACAATGAGTGATGTCATGTTAGAACATAGCAATGAGGGATGTCATGTTAGACCAATACAATGAGTGATGTCATCTTAGAACATATCAATGAGTGACGTCATGTTAGACCAGTATAATGAGTGATGTCATCTGAGAACATTACATTGAGTGACGTCATGTTAGACCAGTACAATGAGTGATGTCATCTTAGAACATAGCAATGAGTGACGTCATCTTAGAACTTAGCAATAAGTGATGTCATGTTAGAACATAGCAATGAGTGACGTCATCTTAGAACATAGCAATGAGTGATGTCATGTTAGAACATAGCAATGAGTGACGTCATGTTAGACCAGTACAATGAGTGATGTCATCTTAGAACATAGCAATGAGTGACGTCATGTTAGACCAGTACAATGAGTGATGTCATCTTAGAACATTGCGATGAGTGACGTCATGTTAGACCAGTACAATGAGTCATGTCATCTGAGAACATAGCAATGAGTGACATCATGTTAGACCAGTACAATGAGTGATGTCATCTGAGAACATAGCAATGAGTGACGTCATGTTAGACCAGTACAATGAGTGATGTCATCTGAGAACATTGCAATGATTGACGTCATGTTAGACCAGTACAATGAGTGATGTCATCTTAGAACATAGCAATGAGTAACGTCATGTTAGACCAGTACAATGAGTGATGTCATCTTAGAACATTACATTGAGTGACGTCATGTTAGACCAGTACAATGAGTGATGTCATCTTAGAACATATCAATGAGTGACGTCATGTTAGACCAGTACAATGAGTGATGTCATCTGAGAACATTACAATGAGTGACGTCATGTTAGACCAGTACAATGAGTGATGTCATCTTAGAACATTACAATGAGTGACATCATGTTAGACCAGTAGGCTACAATGAGTGATGTCATCTTAGAACATAGCAATGAGTGACGTCATCTTAGAACTTAGCAATGAGTGATGTCATGTTAGAACATAGCAATGAGTGACGTCATCTTAGAACATAGCAATGAGTGATGTCATGTTAGAACATAGCAATGAGTGATGTCTTCTTAGCACATTGCGATGAGTGACGTCATGTTAGACCAGTACAATGAGTCATGTCACCTGAGAACATAGCAATGAGTGACATCATGTTAGACCAGTACAATGAGTGATGTCATCTGAGAACATAGCAATGAATGACATCATGTTAGAACAGTACAATGAGTGATGTCATCTGAGAACATTGCAATGATTGACGTCATGTTAGACCAGTACAATGAGTGATGTCATCTTAGAACATAGCAATGAGTGACGTCATGTTAGACCAGTACAATGAGTGATGTCATCTTAGAACATTACAATGAGTGACGTCATGTTAGACGTCAGTACAATGAGTGATGTCATCTTAGAACATTACAATGAGTGACGTCATGTTAGACCAGTAGGCTACAATGAGTGATGTCATCTTAGAACATAGCAATGAGTGACGTCATCTTAGAACTTAGCAATGAGTGACGTCATCTTAGAACTTAGCAATGAGTGATGTCATGTTAGAACATAGCAATGAGTGACGTCATCTTAGAACATAGCAATGAGTGATGTCATGTTAGAACATAGCAATGAGTGACATCATGTTAGACCAGTACAATGAGTGATGTCATCTTAGAACATAGCAATGAGTGACGTCATGTTAGACCAGTACAATGAGTGATGTCATCTTAGAACATTACAATGAGTGACGTCATGTTTGACCAGTAGGCTACAATGAGTGATGTCATCTTAGAACATAGCAATGAGTGATGTCATGTTAGACCAGTACAATGAGGGATGTCATGTTAGAACATAGCAATGAGGGATGTCATGTTAGACCAATACAATGAGTGATGTCATCTTAGAACATATCAATGAGTGACGTCATGTTAGACCAGTACAATGAGTGATGTCATCTTAGAACATAGCAATGAGTAACAACATGTTAGACCAGTACAATGAGTGATGTCATCTTAGAACATTACAATGAGTGACGTCATGTTAGACCAGTACAATGAGTGATGTCATCTTAGAACATATCAATGAGTGACGTCATGTTAGACCAGTTCAATGAGTGATGTCATCTGAGAACATTACAATGAGTGACGTCATGTTAGACCAGTACAATGAGTGACGTCATCTTAGAACTTAGCAATGAGTGACGTCATGTTAGACCAGTACAATGAGTGATGTCATCTTAGAACATAGCAATGAGTAACGTCATGTTAGACCAGTACAATGAGTGATGTCATCTTAGAACATTACAATGAGTGACGTCATGTTAGACCAGTACAATGAGTGATGTCATCTTAGAACATATCAATGAGTGACGTCATGTTAGACCAGTACAATGAGTGATGTCATCTGAGAACATTACAATGAGTGACGTCATGTTAGACCAGTACAATGAGTGATGTCATCTTAGAACATTACAATGAGTGACATCATGTAAGACCAGTAGGCTACAATGAGTGATGTCATCTTAGAACATAGCAATGAGTGACGTCATCTTAGAACTTAGCAATGAGTGATGTCATGTTAGAACATAGCAATGAGTGATGTCATGTTAGAACATAGCAATGAGTGACGTCATGTTAGACCAGTACAATGAGTGATGTCATCTTAGAACATAGCAATGAGTGACGTCATGTTAGACCAGTACAATGAGTGATGTCATCTTAGAACATTGCGATGAGTGACGTCATGTTAGACCAGTACAATGAGTCATGTCATCTGAGAACATAGCAATGAGTGACATCATGTTAGACCAGTACAATGAGTGATGTCATCTGAGAACATAGCAATGAGTGACGTCATGTTAGACCAGTACAATGAGTGATGTCATCTGAGAACATTGCAATGATTGACGTCATTTTAGACCAGTACAATGAGTGATGTCATCTTAGAACATTGCGATGAGTGACGTCATGTTTGACCAGTACAATGAGTCATGTCATCTGAGAACATAGCAATGAGTGACATCATGTTAGACCAGTACAATGAGTGATGTCATCTGAGAACATAGCAATGAGTGACGTCATGTTAGACCAGTACAATGAGTGATGTCATCTGAGAACATTGCAATGAGTGACGTCATGTTAGACCAGTACAATGAGTGATGTCATCTTAGAACATAGCAATGAGTGACGTCATGTTAGACCAGTACAATGAGTGATGTCATCTTAGAACATTACAATGAGTGACGTCATGTTAGACCAGTACAATGAGTGATGTCATCTTAGAACATTACAATGAGTGACATCATGTTAGACCAGTAGGCTACAATGAGTGATGTCATCTTAAAACATAGCAATGAGTGACGTCATCTTAGAACTTAGCAATGAGTGATGTCATGTTAGAACATAGCAATGAGTGACGTCATCTTAGAACATAGCAATGAGTGATGTCATGTTAGAACATAGCAATGAGTGACGTCATGTTAGACCAGTACAATGAGTTATGTCATCTTAGAACATAGCAATGAGTGACGTAATGTTAGACCAGTACAATGAGTGATGTCATCTTAGAACATTGCAATGAGTGACGTCATGTTAGACCAGTACAATGAGTGATGTCATCTGAGAACATAGCAATGAGTGACGTCATGTTAGACCAGTACAATGAGTGATGTCATCTGAGAACATAGCAATGAGTGACGTCATGTTAGACCAGTACAATGAGTGATGTCATCTTAGAACATAGCAATGAGTGACGTCATGTTAGATCAGTACAATGAGTGATGTCATCTTAGAACATAGCAATGAGTGACGTCATGTTAGACCAGTACAATGAGTGATGTCATCTTAGAACATAGCAATGAGTGACGTCATGTTAGAGCAGTACAATGAGTGATGTCATCTGAGAACATTGCGATGAGTGACGTCATGTTAGACCAGTACAATGAGTGATGTCATCTTAGAACATAGCAATGAGTGACGTCATGTTAGACCAGTACAATGAGTGATGTCATCTTAGAACATTACAATGAGTGACGTCATGTTTGACCAGTAGGCTACAATGAGTGATGTCATCTTAGAACATAGCAATGAGTGATGTCATGTTAGACCAGTACAATGAGTGATGTCATGTTAGAACATAGCAATGAGGGATGTCATGTTAGACCAATACAATGAGTGATGTCATCTTAGAACATATCAATGAGTGACGTCATGTTAGACCAGTATAATGAGTGATGTCATCTGAGAACATTACATTGAGTGACGTCATGTTAGACCAGTACAATGAGTGATGTCATCTTAGAACATAGCAATGAGTGACGTCATCTTAGAACTTAGCAATGAGTGATGTCATGTTAGAACATAGCAATGAGTGACGTCATCTTAGAACATAGCAATGAGTGATGTCATGTTAGAACATAGCAATGAGTGACGTCATGTTAGACCAGTACAATGAGTGATGTCATCTTAGAACATAGCAATGAGTGACGTCATGTTAGACCAGTACAATGAGTGATGTCATCTTAGAACATTGCGATGAGTGACGTCATGTTAGACCAGTACAATGAGTCATGTCATCTGAGAACATAGCAATGAGTGACATCATGTTAGACCAGTACAATGAGTGATGTCATCTGAGAACATAGCAATGAGTGACGTCATGTTAGACCAGTACAATGAGTGATGTCATCTGAGAACATTGCAATGATTGACGTCATGTTAGACCAGTACAATGAGTGATGTCATCTTAGAACATAGCAATGAGTAACGTCATGTTAGACCAGTACAATGAGTGATGTCATCTTAGAACATTACAATGAGTGACGTCATGTTAGACCAGTACAATGAGTGATGTCATCTTAGAACATATCAATGAGTGACGTCATGTTAGACCAGTACAATGAGTGATGTCATCTGAGAACATTACAATGAGTGACGTCATGTTAGACCAGTACAATGAGTGATGTCATCTTAGAACATTACAATGAGTGACATCATGTTAGACCAGTAGGCTACAATGAGTGATGTCATCTTAGAACATAGCAATGAGTGACGTCATCTTAGAACTTAGCAATGAGTGATGTCATGTTAGAACATAGCAATGAGTGACGTCATCTTAGAACATAGCAATGAGTGATGTCATGTTAGAACATAGCAATGAGTGATGTCTTCTTAGCACATTGCGATGAGTGACGTCATGTTAGAACATTGCAATGAGTGACGTCATCTTAGAACATAGCAATGAGTGATGTCATGTTAGAAGATAGCAATGAGTGACATCATGTTAGACCAGTACAATGAGTGATGTCATCTTAGAACATAGCAATGAGTGACGTCATGTTAGACCAGTACAATGAGTGATGTCATCTTAGAACATTACAATGAGTGACGTCATGTTTGACCAGTAGGCTACAATGAGTGATGTCATCTTAGAACATAGCAATGAGTGATGTCATGTTAGACCAGTACAATGAGGGATGTCATGTTAGAACATAGCAATGAGGGATGTCATGTTAGACCAATACAATGAGTGATGTCATCTTAGAACATATCAATGAGTGACGTCATGTTAGACCAGTACAATGAGTGATGTCATCTTAGAACATAGCAATGAGTAACAACATGTTAGACCAGTACAATGAGTGATGTCATCTTAGAACATTACAATGAGTGACGTCATGTTAGACCAGTACAATGAGTGATGTCATCTTAGAACATATCAATGAGTGACGTCATGTTAGACCAGTTCAATGAGTGATGTCATCTGAGAACATTACAATGAGTGACGTCATGTTAGACCAGTACAATGAGTGACGTCATCTTAGAACTTAGCAATGAGTGACGTCATGTTAGACCAGTACAATGAGTGATGTCATCTTAGAACATAGCAATGAGTAACGTCATGTTAGACCAGTACAATGAGTGATGTCATCTTAGAACATTACAATGAGTGACGTCATGTTAGACCAGTACAATGAGTGATGTCATCTTAGAACATATCAATGAGTGACGTCATGTTAGACCAGTACAATGAGTGATGTCATCTGAGAACATTACAATGAGTGACGTCATGTTAGACCAGTACAATGAGTGATGTCATCTTAGAACATTACAATGAGTGACATCATGTTAGACCAGTAGGCTACAATGAGTGATGTCATCTTAGAACATAGCAATGAGTGACGTCATCTTAGAACTTAGCAATGAGTGATGTCATGTTAGAACATAGCAATGAGTGACGTCATCTTAGAACATAGCAATGAGTGATGTCATGTTAGAACATAGCAATGAGTGATGTCTTCTTAGCACATTGCGATGAGTGACGTCATGTTAGACCAGTACAATGAGTCATGTCACCTGAGAACATAGCAATGAGTGACATCATGTTAGACCAGTACAATGAGTGATGTCATCTGAGAACATAGCAATGAATGACGTCATGTTAGAACAGTACAATGAGTGATGTCATCTGAGAACATTGCAATGATTGACGTCATGTTAGACCAGTACAATGAATGATGTCATCTTAGAACATAGCAATGAGTGACGTCATGTTAGACCAGTACAATGAGTGATGTCATCTTAGAACATTACAATGAGTGACGTCATGTTAGACGTCAGTACAATGAGTGATGTCATCTTAGAACATTACAATGAGTGACGTCATGTTAGACCAGTAGGCTACAATGAGTGATGTCATCTTAGAACATAGCAATGAGTGACGTCATCTTAGAACTTAGCAATGAGTGACGTCATCTTAGAACTTAGCAATGAGTGATGTCATGTTAGAACATAGCAATGAGTGACGTCATCTTAGAACATAGCAATGAGTGATGTCATGTTAGAACATAGCAATGAGTGACATCATGTTAGACCAGTACAATGAGTGATGTCATCTTAGAACATAGCAATGAGTGACGTCATGTTAGACCAGTACAATGAGTGATGTCATCTTAGAACATTACAATGAGTGACGTCATGTTTAACCAGTAGGCTACAATGAGTGATGTCATCTTAGAACATAGCAATGAGTGATGTCATGTTAGACCAGTACAATGAGGGATGTCATGTTAGAACATAGCAATGAGGGATGTCATGTTAGACCAATACAATGAGTGATGTCATCTTAGAACATATCAATGAGTGACGTCATGTTAGACCAGTACAATGAGTGATGTCATCTTAGAACATAGCAATGAGTAACAACATGTTAGACCAGTACAATGAGTGATGTCATCTTAGAACATTACAATGAGTGACGTCATGTTAGACCAGTACAATGAGTGATGTCATCTTAGAACATATCAATGAGTGACGTCATGTTAGACCAGTTCAATGAGTGATGTCATCTGAGAACATTACAATGAGTGACGTCATGTTAGACCAGTACAATGAGTGACGTCATCTTAGAACTTAGCAATGAGTGACGTCATCTTAGAACTTAGCAATGAGTGATGTCATGTTAGAACATAGCAATGAGTGACGTCATCTTAGAACATAGCAATGAGTGATTACATGTTAGAACATAGCAATGAGTGACGTCATGTTAGACCAGTACAATGAGTGATGTCATGTTAGAACATAGCAATGAGTGACGTCATGTTAGACCAGTACAATGAGTGATGTCATCTTAGAACATAGCAATGAGTGACGTCATGTTAGACAAGTACAATGAGTGATGTCATCTTAGAACATTGCGATGAGTGATGTCATGTTAGACCAGTACAATGAGTCATGTCATCTGAGAACATAGCAATGAGTGACATCATGTTAGACAAGTACAATGAGTGATGTCATCTGAGACCATAGCAATGAGTGACGTCATGTTAGACCAGTACAATGAGTGATGTCATCTGAGAACATTGCAATGATTGACGTCATGTTAGACCAGTACAATGAGTGATGTCATCTTAGAACATAGCAATGAGTAACGTCATGTTAGACCAGTACAATGAGTGATGTCATCTTAGAACATTACAATGAGTGACGTCATGTTAGACCAGTACAATGAGTGATGTCATCTTAGAACATATCAATGAGTGACGTCATGTTAGACCAGTTCAATGAGTGATGTCATCTGAGAACATTACAATGAGTGACGTCATGTTAGACCAGTACAATGAGTGATGTCATCTTAGAACATTACAATGAGTGACATCATGTTAGACCAGTAGGCTACAATGAGTGATGTCATCTTAGAACATAGCAATGAGTGACGTCATCTTAGAACTTAGCAATGAGTGATGTCATGTTAGAACATAGCAATGAGTGACGTCATCTTAGAACATAGCAATGAGTGATGTCATGTTAGAACATAGCAATGAGTGACGTCATGTTAGACCAGTACAATGAGTGATGTCATCTGAGACCATAGCAATGAGTGACGTCATGTTAGACCAGTACAATGAGTGATGTCATCTGAGAACATTGCAATGATTGACGTCATGTTAGACCAGTACAATGAGTGATGTCATCTTAGAACATAGCAATGAGTAACGTCATGTTAGACCAGTACAATGAGTGATGTCATCTTAGAACATTACAATGAGTGACGTCATGTTAGACCAGTACAATGAGTGATGTCATCTTAGAACATATCAATGAGTGACGTCATGTTAGACCAGTTCAATGAGTGATGTCATCTGAGAACATTACAATGAGTGACGTCATGTTAGACCAGTACAATGAGTGATGTCATCTTAGAACATTACAATGAGTGACATCATGTTAGACCAGTAGGCTACAATGAGTGATGTCATCTTAGAACATAGCAATGAGTGACGTCATCTTAGAACTTAGCAATGAGTGATGTCATGTTAGAACATAGCAATGAGTGACGTCATCTTAGAACATAGCAATGAGTGATGTCATGTTAGAACATAGCAATGAGTGACGTCATGTTAGACCAGTACAATGAGTGATGCCATCTTAGAACTTAGCAATGAGTGATGTCATGTTAGAACATAGCAATGAGTGACGTCATCTTAGAATATAGCAATGAGTGATGTCATGTTAGAACATAGCAATGAGTGACGTCATGTTAGACCAGTACAATGAGTGATGTCATCTTAGAACATAGCAATGAGTGACGTCATGTTAGACCAGTACAATGAGTGATGTCTTCTTAGCACATTGCGATGAGTGACGTCATGTTAGACCAGTACAATGAGTCATGTCATCTGAGAACATAGCAATGAGTGACATCATGTTAGACCAGTACAATGAGTGATGTCATCTGAGAACATAGCAATGAGTGACGTCATGTTAGACCAGTACAATGAGTGATGTCATCTTAGAACATAGCAATGAGTGACGTCATGTTAGACCAGTACAATGAGTGATGTCATCTTAGAACATTACAATGAGTGACGTCATGTTAGACCAGTACAATGAGTGATGTCATCTTAGAACATTACAATGAGTGACGTCATGTTAGACCAGTAGGCTACAATGAGTGATGTCATCTTAGAACATAGCAATGAGTGACGTCATCTTAGAACTTAGCAATGAGTGACGTCATCTTAGAACTTAGCAATGAGTGATGTCATGCTATGTTAGACAATGAGTGACGTCATGTTAGACCAGTAGGCTACAATGAGTGATGTCATCTTAGAACATAGCAATGAGTGACGTCATCTTAGAACTTAGCAATGAGTGACGTCATCTTAGAACTTAGCAATGAGTGATGTCATGTTAGAACATAGCAATGAGTGACGTCATCTTAGAACATATCAATGAGTGACGTCATGTTAGACCAGTTCAATGAGTGATGTCATCTGAGAACATTACAATGAGTGACGTCATGTTAGACCAGTACAATGAGTGATGTCATCTTAGAACATTACAATGAGTGACATCATGTTAGACCAGTAGGCTACAATGAGTGATGTCATCTTAGAACATAGCAATGAGTGACGTCATCTTAGAACTTAGCAATGAGTGATGTCATGTTAGAACATAGCAATGAGTGACGTCATCTTAGAACATAGCAATGAGTGATGTCATGTTAGAACATAGCAATGAGTGACGTCATGTTAGACCAGTACAATGAGTGATGCCATCTTAGAACTTAGCAATGAGTGATGTCATGTTAGAACATAGCAATGAGTGACGTCATCTTAGAATATAGCAATGAGTGATGTCATGTTAGAACATAGCAACGAGTGACGTCATGTTAGACCAGTACAATGAGTGATGTCATCTTAGAACATAGCAATGAGTGACGTCATGTTAGACCAGTACAATGAGTGATGTCTTCTTAGCACATTGCGATGAGTGACGTCATGTTAGACCAGTACAATGAGTCATGTCATCTGAGAACATAGCAATGAGTGACATCATGTTAGACCAGTACAATGAGTGATGTCATCTGAGAACATAGCAATGAGTGACGTCATGTTAGAACAGTACAATGAGTGATGTCATCTGAGAACATTGCAATGATTGACGTCATGTTAGACCAGTACAATGAGTGATGTCATCTTAGAACATAGCAATGAGTGACGTCATGTTAGACCAGTACAATGAGTGATGTCATCTTAGAACATTACAATGAGTGACGTCATGTTAGACCAGTACAATGAGTGATGTCATCTTAGAACATTACAATGAGTGACGTCATGTTAGACCAGTAGGCTACAATGAGTGATGTCATCTTAGAACATAGCAATGAGTGACGTCATCTTAGAACTTAGCAATGAGTGACGTCATCTTAGAACTTAGCAATGAGTGATGTCATGCTATGTTAGACAATGAGTGACGTCATGTTAGACCAGTAGGCTACAATGAGTGATGTCATCTTAGAACATAGCAATGAGTGACGTCATCTTAGAACTTAGCAATGAGTGACGTCATCTTAGAACTTAGCAATGAGTGATGTCATGTTAGAACATAGCAATGAGTGACGTCATCTTAGAACATAGCAATGAGTGATGTCATGTTAGAACATAGCAATGAGTGACATCATGTTAGACCAGTACAATGAGTGACGTCATGTTAGACCAGTACAATGAGTGATGTCATCTTAGAACATAGCAATGAGTGACGTCATCTTAGAACTTAGCAATGAGTGATGTCATGTTAGAACATAGCAATGAGTGACGTCATCTTAGAACATAGCAATGAGTGATGTCATGTTAGAACATAGCAATGAGTGACGTCATGTTAGACCAGTACAATGAGTGATGTCATCTTAGAACATAGCAATGAGTGACGTCATGTTAGAACATAGCAATGAGTGATGTCATGTTAGAACATAGCAATGAGTGACGTCATGTTAGACCAGTACAATGAGTGATGTCATCTTAGAACATAGCAATGAGTGATGTCATGTTAGAACATAGCAATGAGTGACGTCATCTTAGAACATAGCAATGAGTGATGTCATGTTAGAACATAGCAATGAGTGACGTCATGTTAGACCAGTACAATGAGTGATGTCATCTTAGAACTTAGCAATGAGTGATGTCATGTTAGAACATAGCAATGAGTGACGTCATCTTAGAATATAGCAATGAGTGATGTCATGTTAGAACATAGCAATGAGTGACGTCATGTTAGACCAGTACAATGAGTGATGTCATCTTAGAACATAGCAATGAGTGACGTCATGTTAGACCAGTACAATGAGTGATGTCTTCTTAGCACATTGCGATGAGTGACGTCATGTTAGACCAGTACAATGAGTCATGTCATCTGAGAACATAGCAATGAGTGACATCATGTTAGACCAGTACAATGAGTGATGTCATCTGAGAACATAGCAATGAGTGACGTCATGTTAGAACAGTACAATGAGTGACGTCATGTTAGAACAGTACAATGAGTGATGTCATCTGAGAACATTGCAATGATTGACGTCATGTTAGACCAGTACAATGAGTGATGTCATCTTAGAACATAGCAATGAGTGACGTCATGTTAGACCAGTACAATGAGTGATGTCATCTTAGAACATTACAATGAGTGACTTCATGTTAGACCAGTACAATGAGTGATGTCATCTTAGAACATTACAATGAGTGACGTCATGTTAGACCAGTAGGCTACAATGAGTGATGTCATCTTAGAACATAGCAATGAGTGACGTCATCTTAGAACTTAGCAATGAGTGACGTCATCTTAGAACATAGCAATGAGTGACGTCATCTTAGAACTTAGCAATGAGTGATGTCATGCTATGTTAGACAATGAGTGACGTCATGTTAGACCAGTAGGCTACAATGAGTGATGTCATCTTAGAACATAGCAATGAGTGACGTCATCTTAGAACTTAGCAATGAGTGACGTCATCTTAGAACTTAGCAATGAGTGATGTCATGTTAGAACATAGCAATGAGTGACGTCATCTTAGAACATAGCAATGAGTGATGTCATGTTAGAACATAGCAATGAGTGACATCATGTTAGACCAGTACAATGAGTGACGTCATGTTAGACCAGTACAATGAGTGATGTCATCTTAGAACATAGCAATGAGTGACGTCATCTTAGAACTTAGCAATGAGTGATGTCATGTTAGAACATAGCAATGAGTGACGTCATCTTAGAACATAGGAATGAGTGATGTCATGTTAGAACATAGCAATGAGTGACGTCATGTTAGACCAGTACAATGAGTGATGTCATCTTAGAACATAGCAATGAGTGACGTCATGTTAGACCAGTACAATGAGTGATGTCTTCTTAGCACATTGCGATGAGTGACGTCATGTTAGACCAGTACAATGAGTCATGTCATCTGAGAACATAGCAATGAGTGACATCATGTTAGACCAGTACAATGAGTGATGTCATCTGAGAACATAGCAATGAATGACGTCATGTTAGAACAGTACAATGAGTGATGTCATCTGAGAACATTGCAATGATTGACGTCATGTTAGACCAGTACAATGAGTGATGTCATCTTAGAACATAGCAATGAGTGACGTCATGTTAGACCAGTACAATGAGTGATGTCATCTTAGAACATTACAATGAGTGACGTCATGTTAGACCAGTACAATGAGTGATGTCATCTTAGAACATTACAATGAGTGACGTCATGTTAGACCAGTAGGCTACAATGAGTGATGTCATCTTAGAACATAGCAATGAGTGACGTCATCTTAGAACTTAGCAATGAGTGACGTCATCTTAGAACTTAGCAATGAGTGATGTCATGTTAGAACATAGCAATGAGTGACGTCATCTTAGAACATAGCAATGAGTGATGTCATGTTAGAACATAGCAATGAGTGACATCATGTTAGACCAGTACAATGAGTGATGTCATCTGAGAACATAGCAATGAGTGACATCATGTTAGACCAGTACAAAGAGTGATGTCATCTGAGAACATAGCAATGAGTGACGTCATGTTAGACCAGTACAATGAGTGATGTCATCTGAGAACATTACAATGAGTGATGTCATGTTAGACCAGTACAATGAGTGATGTCATCTTAGAACATTACAATGAGTGACGTCATGTTTGACCAGTAGGCTACAATGAGTGATGTCATCTTAGAATATAGCAATGACTGATGTCATGTTAGTCCAGTACAATGAGTGATGTCATGTTAGAACATAGCAATGAGGGATGTCATGTTAGACCAATACAATGAGTGATGTCATCTTAGAACATATCAATGAGTGACGTCATGTTAGACCAGTACAATGAGTGATGTCATCTTAGAACATTACAATGAGTGACATCATGTTAGACCAGTAGGCTACAATGAGTGATGTCATCTTAGAACATAGCAATGAGTGAAGTCATGTTAAACCAGTACAATAAGTGATGTCATGTTAGAACATAGCAATGAGGGATGTCATGTTAGACCAATACAATGAGTGATGTCATCTTAGAACATATCAATGAGTGACGTCATGTTAGACAAGTACAATGAGTGATGTCATCTGAGAACATTACATTGAGTGACGTCATGTTAGACCAGTACAATGAGTGATGTCATCTTAGAACATAGCAATGAGTGACGTCATCTTAGAACTTAGCAATGAGTGATGTCATGTTAGAACATAGCAATGAGTGACGTCATCTTAGAACATAGCAATGAGTGATGTCATGTTAGAACATAGCAATGAGTGACGTCATGTTAGACCAGTACAATGAGTGATGTCATCTTAGAACATAGCAATGAGTGACGTCATGTTAGACCAGTACAATGAGTGATGTCATCTTAGAACATTGCGATGAGTGACGTCATGTTAGACCAGTACAATGAGTCATGTCATCTGAGAACATAGCAATGAGTGACATCATGTTAGACCAGTACAATGAGTGATGTCATCTGAGACCATAGCAATGAGTGACGTCATGTTAGACCAGTACAATGAGTGATGTCATCTGAGAACATTGCAATGAGTGACATCATGTTAGACCAGTACAATGAGTGATGTCATCTTAGAACATAGCAATGAGTGACGTCATGTTAGACCAGTAGGCTACAATGAGTGATCTCATGTTAGAACATAGCAATGAGTGATGTCATGTTAGACCAATACAATGAGTGATGTCATCTTAGAACATATCAATGAGTGACGTCATGTTAGACCAGTACAATGAGTGACGTCATCTTAGAACATTACAATGAGTGACGTCATGTTAGACCAGTAGGCTACAATGAGTGATGTCATCTTAGAACATTACAATGAGTGACGTCATGTTAGACCAGTACAATGAGTGATGTCATCTTAGAACATTACGAGTGATGTCATGTTAGACCAGTACAATGAGTGATGTCATCTGAGAACATTGCAACGAGTGACGTCATGTTAGACCAGTACAATGAGTGATGTCATCTTAGAACATTGCAACGAGTGACGTCATGTTAGACCAGTACAATGAGTGATGTCATCTTAGAACATAGCAACGAGTGACGTCATGTTAGACCAGTACAATGAGTGATGTCATCTTAGAATATAGCAACGAGTGACGTCATGTTAGACCAGTACAATGAGTGATGTCATCTGAGAAGATTGCAACGAGTGACGTTATGTTAGACCAGTACAATGAGTGATGTCATCTGAGAAGATTGCAACGAGTGACGTCATGTTAGACCAGTACAATGAGTGATGTCATCTTAGAACATATCAATGAGTGACGTCATGTTAGACCAGTACAATGAGTGATGTCATCTGAGAACATTACATTGAGTGACGTCATGTTAGACCAGTACAATGAGTGATGTCATCTTAGAACATAGCAATGAGTGACGTCATCTTAGAACTTAGCAATGATTGATGTCATGTTAGAACATAGCAATGAGTGACGTCATCTTAGAACATAGCAATGAGTGATGTCATGTTAGAACATAGCAATGAGTGACGTCATGTTAGACCAGTACAATGAGTGATGTCATCTTAGAACATAGCAATGAGTGACGTCATGTTAGACCAGTACAATGAGTGATGTAATCTTAGAACATTGCGATGAGTGACGTCATGTTAGACCAGTACAATGAGTCATGTCATCTGAGAACATAGCAATGAGTGACATCATGTTAGACCAGTACAATGAGTGATGTCATCTGAGACCATAGCAATGAGTGACGTCATGTTAGACCAGTACAATGAGTGATGTCATCTTAGAACATAGCAATGAGTGACGTCATGTTAGAGCAGTACAATGAGTGATGTCATCTGAGAACATTGCGATGAGTGACGTCATGTTAGACCACTACAATGAGTGATGTCATCTTAGAACATAGCAATGAGTGACTTCATGTTAGACCAGTACAATGAGTGATGTCATCTGAGAACATTGCAATGTGTGATGTCATGTTAGACCAGTACAATGAGTGATGTCATCTTAGAACATTACAATGAGTGACGTCATGTTTGACCAGTAGGCTACAATGAGTGATGTCATCTTAGAACATAGCAATGAGTGATGTCATGTTAGACCAGTACAATGAGTGATGTCATGTTAGAACATAGCAATGAGGGATGTCATGTTAGACCAATACAATGAGTGATGTCATCTTAGAACATATCAATGAGTGACGTCATGTTAGACCAGTACAATGAGTGATCTCATCTTAGAACATAGCAATGAGTAACGTCATGTTAGACCAGTACAATGAGTGATGTCATCTTAGAACATTACAATGAGTGACATCATGTTAGACCAGTACAATGAGTGATGTCATCTTAGAACATATCAATGAGTGACGTCATGTTAGACCAGTACAATGAGTGATGTCATCTGAGAACATTACAATGAGTGACGTCATGTTAGACCAGTACAATGAGTGATGTCATCTTAGAACATTACAATGAGTGACATCATGTTAGACCAGTAGGCTACAATGAGTGATGTCATCTTAGAACATAGCAATGAGTGATGTCATCTTAGAACTTAGCAATGAGTGATGTCATGTTAGAACATAGCAATGAGTGACGTCATCTTAGAACATAGCAATGAGTGATGTCATGTTAGAACATAGCAATGAGTGACGTCATGTTAGACCAGTACAATGAGTGATGTCATCTTAGAACATAGCAATGAGTGACGTCATGTTAGACCAGTACAATGAGTGATGTCTTCTTAGCACATTGCGATGAGTGACGTCATGTTAGACCAGTACAATGAGTCATGTCATCTGAGAACATAGCAATGAGTGACATCATGTTAGACCAGTACAATGAGTGATGTCATCTGAGAACATAGCAATGAGTGACGTCATGTTAGAACAGTACAATGAGTGATGTCATCTGAGAACATTGCAATGATTGACGTCATGTTAGACCAGTACAATGAGTGATGTCATCTTAGAACATAGCAATGAGTGACGTCATGTTAGACCAGTACAATGAGTGATGTCATCTTAGAACATTACAATGAGTGACGTCATGTTAGACCAGTACAATGAGTGATGTCATCTTAGAACATTACAATGAGTGACGTCATGTTAGACCAGTAGGCTACAATGAGTGATGTCATCTTAGAACATAGCAATGAGTGACGTCATCTTAGAACTTAGCAATGAGTGACGTCATCTTAGAACTTAGCAATGAGTGATGTCATGTTAGAACATAGCAATGAGTGACGTCATCTTAGAACATAGCAATGAGTGATGTCATGTTAGAACATAGCAATGAGTGACATCATGTTAGACCAGTACAATGAGTGATGTCATATGAGAACATAGCAATGAGTGACATCATGTTAGACCAGTACAATGAGTGATGTCATCTGAGAACATAGCAATGAGTGACGTCATGTTAGACCAGTACAATGAGTGATGTCATCTGAGAACATTACAATGAGTGACGTCATGTTAGACCAGTACAATGAGTGGTGTCATCTGAGAACATTGCAACGAGTGACGTCATATTAGACCAGTACAATGAGTGATGTCATCTGAGAACATTGCAACGAGTGACGTCATGTTAGACCAGTACAATGAGTGATGTCATCTGAGAACATTGCAACGAGTGACGTCATGTTAGACCAGTACAATGAGTGATGTCATCTTCGAACATTGCAACGAGTGACGTCATGTTAGACCAGTACAATGAGTGATGTCATCTTCGAACATTACAATGATCGACGTCATGTTAGACCAGTAGGCTACAATGAGTGATGTCATCTTAGAATATAGCAATGACTGATGTCATGTTAGTCCAGTACAATGAGTGATGTCATGTTAGAACATAGCAATGAGGGATGTCATGTTAGACCAATACAATAAGTGATGTCATCTTAGAACATATCAATGAGTGACGTCATGTTAGACCAGTACAATGAGTGATGTCATCTTAGAACATTACAATGAGTGACATCATGTTAGACCAGTAGGCTACAATGAGTGATGTCATCTTAGAACATAGCAATGAGTGATGTCATGTTAAACCAGTACAATGAGTGATGTCATGTTAGAACATAGCAATGAGGGATGTCATGTTAGACCAATACAATGAGTGATGTCATCTTAGAACATATCAATGAGTGACGTCATGTTAGACCAGTACAATGAGTGATGTCATCTGAGAACATTACATTGAGTGACATCATGTTAGACCAGTACAATGAGTGATGTCATCTTAGAACATAGCAATGAGTGACGTCATCTTAGAACTTAGCAATGAGTGATGTCATGTTAGAACATAGCAATGAGTGACGTCATCTTAGAACATAGCAATGAGTGATGTCATGTTAGAACATAGCAATGAGTGACGTCATGTTAGACCAGTACAATGAGTGATGTCATCTTAGAACATAGCAATGAGTGACGTCATGTTAGACCAGTACAATGAGTGATGTCATCTTAGAACATTGCGATGAGTGACGTCATGTTAGACCAGTACAATGAGTCATGTCATCTGAGAACATAGCAATGAGTGACATCATGTTAGACCAGTACAATGAGTGATGTCATCTGAGACCATAGCAATGAGTGACGTCATGTTAGACCAGTACAATGAGTGATGTCATCTGAGAACATTGCAATGAGTGACATCATGTTAGACCAGTACAATGAGTGATGTCATCGTAGAACATAGCAATGAGTGACGTCATGTTAGACCAGTAGGCTACAATGAGTGATCTCATGTTAGAACATAGCAATGAGTGATGTCATGTTAGACCAATACAATGAGTGATGTCATCTTAGAACATATCAATGAGTGACGTCATGTTAGACCAGTACAATGAGTGACGTCATCTTAGAACATTACGAGTGACGTCATGTTAGACCAGTAGGCTACAATGAGTGATGTCATCTTAGAACATTACAATGAGTGACGTCATGTTAGACCAGTACAATGAGTGATGTCATCTTAGAACATTACGAGTGATGTCATGTTAGACCAGTACAATGAGTGATGTCATCTGAGAACATTGCAACGAGTGACGTCATGTTAGACCAGTACAATGAGTGATGTCATCTTAGAACATAGCAACGAGTGACGTCATGTTAGACCAGTACAATGAATGATGTCATCTTAGAATATAGCAACGAGTGACGTCATGTTAGACCAGTACAATGAGTGATGTCATCTGAGAAGATTGCAACGAGTGACGTCATGTTAGACCAGTACAATGAGTGATGTCATCTGAGAACATAGCAATGAGTGACGTCATGTTAGACCAGTACAATGAGTGATGTCATCTGAGAACATAGCAATGAGTGACGTCATGTTAGACCAGTACAATGAGTGATGTCATCTTAGAACATTGCAAGGAGTGACGTCATGTAAGACCAGTACAATGAGTGATGTCATCTTAGAACATAGCAATGAGTGAAGTCATGTTAGACCAGTACAATGATTGATGTCATCTTAGAACATAGCAATGAGTGACGTCATGTTAGATCAGTACAATGAGTGATGTCATCTTAGAACTTAGCAATGAGTGACGTCATGTTAGACCAGTACAATGAGTGATGTCATCTTAGAACATAGCAATGAGTGACGTCATGTTAGACCAGTACAATGAGTGATGTCATCTGAGAACATTGCAATGAGTGACGTCATGTTAGACCAGTACAATGAGTGATGTCATCTTAGAACATAGCAATGAGTGACGTCATGTTAGACCAGTACAATGAGTGATGTCATCTGAGAACATTGCAATGAGTGATGTCATGTTAGACCAGAACAATGAGTGATGTCATCTTAGAACATTACAATGAGTGACGTCATGTTTGACCAGTAGGCTACAATGAGTGATGTCATCTTAGAACATAGCAATGAGTGATGTCATGTTAGACCAGTACAATGAGTGATGTCATGTTAGAACATAGCAATGAGGGATGTCATGTTAGACCAATACAATGAGTGATGTCATCTTAGAACATATCAATGAGTGACGTCATGTTAGACCAGTACAATGAGTGATGTCATTTGAGAACATTACATTGAGTGACGTCATGTTAGACCAGTACAATGAGTGATGTCATCTTAGAACATAGCAATGAGTGACGTCATCTTATAACTTAGCAATGAGTGATGTCATGTTAGAACATAGCAATGAGTGACGTCATCTTAGAACATAGCAATGAGTGATGTCATGTTAGAACATAGCAATGAGTGACGTCATGTTAGACCAGTACAATGAGTGATGTCATCTTAGAACATAGCAATGAGTGACGTCATGTTAGACCAGTACAATGAGTGATGTCATCTTAGAACATTGCGATGAGTGACGTCATGTTAGACCAGTACAATGAGTCATGTCATCTGAGAACATAGCAATGAGTGACATCATGTTAGACCAGTACAATGAGTGATGTCATCTGAGACCATAGCAATGAGTGACGTCATGTTAGACCAGTACAATGAGTGATGTCATCTGAGAACATTGCAATGAGTGACATCATGTGAGACCAGTACAATGAGTGATGTCATCTTAGAACATAGCAATGAGTGACGTCATGTTAGACCAGTAGGCTACAATGAGTGATCTCATCTTAGAACATAGCAATGAGTGATGTCATGTTAGACCAATACAATGAGTGATGTCATCTTAGAACATATCAATGAGTGACGTCATGTTAGACCAGTACAATGAGTGACGTCATCTTAGAACATTACAATGAGTGACGTCATGTTAGACCAGTACAATGAGTGATGTCATCTTAGAACATTACAATGAGTGACGTCATGTTAGACCAGTAGGCTACAATGAGTGATGTCATCTTAGAACATTACAATGAGTGACGTCATGTTAGACCAGTACAATGAGTGATGTCATCTTAGAACATTACAATGAGTGACGTCATGTTAGACCAGTAGGATACAATGAGTGATGTCATCTTAGAACATTGCGATGAGTGACGTCATGTTAGACCAGTACAATGAGTGATGTCATCTTAGAACATTACAATGAGTGACGTCATGTTAGACCAGTACAATGAGTGATGTCATCTTAGAACATATCAATGAGTGACGTCATGTTAGACCAGTACAATGAGTGATGTCATCTGAGAACATTACAATGAGTGACGTCATGTTAGACCAGTAAAATGAGTGATGTCATCTTAGAACATTACAATGAGTGACATCATGTAAGACCAGTAGGCTACAATGAGTGATGTCATCTTAGAACATAGCAATGAGTGACGTCATCTTAGAACTTAGCAATGAGTGATGTCATGTTAGAACATAGCAATGAGTGATGTCATGTTAGAACATAGCAATGAGTGACGTCATGTTAGACCAGTACAATGAGTGATGTCATCTTAGAACATAGCAATGAGTGACGTCATGTTAGACCAGTACAATGAGTGATGTCATCTTAGAACATTGCGATGAGTGACGTCATGTTAGACCAGTACAATGAGTCATGTCATCTGAGAACATAGCAATGAGTGACGTCATGTTAGACCAGTACAATGAGTAATGTCATCTGAGAACATTGCAATGAGTGACGTCATGTTAGACCAGTACAATGAGTGATGTCATCTTAGAACATTGCGATGAGTGACGTCATGTTTGACCAGTACAATGAGTCATGTCATCTGAGAACATAGCAATGAGTGACATCATGTTAGACCAGTACAATGAGTGATGTCATCTGAGAACATAGCAATGAGTGACGTCATGTTAGACCAGTACAATGAGTAATGTCATCTGAGAACATTGCAATGAGTGACGTCATGTTAGACCAGTACAATGAGTGATGTCATCTTAGAACATAGCAATGAGTGACGTCATGTTAGACCAGTACAATGAGTGATGTCATCTTAGAACATTACAATGAGTGACGTCATGTTAGACCAGTACAATGAGTGATGTCATCTTAGAACATTACAATGAGTGACATCATGTTAGACCAGTAGGCTACAATGAGTGATGTCATCTTAAAACATAGCAATGAGTGACGTCATCTTAGAACTTAGCAATGAGTGATGTCATGTTAGAACATAGCAATGAGTGACGTCATCTTAGAACATAGCAATGAGTGATGTCATGTTAGAACATAGCAATGAGTGACGTCATGTTAGACCTGTACAATGAGTTATGTCATCTTAGAACATAGCAACGAGTGACGTAATGTTAGACCAGTACAATGAGTGATGTCATCTTAGAACATTGCAATGAGTGACGTCATGTTAGACCGGTACAATGAGTGATGTCATCTGAGAACATAGCAATGAGTGACTTCATGTTAGACCAGTACAATGAGTGATGTCATCTTAGAACATTGCAAGGAGTGACGTCATGTAAGACCAGTACAATGAGTGATGTCATCTTAGAACATAGCAATGAGTGAAGTCATGTTAGACCAGTACAATGATTGATGTCATCTTAGAACATAGCAATGAGTGACGTCATGTTAGATCAGTACAATGAGTGATGTCATCTTAGAACTTAGCAATGAGTGACGTCATGTTAGACCAGTACAATGAGTGATGTCATCTTAGAACATAGCAATGAGTGACGTCATGTTAGACCAGTACAATGAGTGATGTCATCTGAGAACATTGCAATGAGTGACGTCATGTTAGACCAGTACAATGAGTGATGTCATCTTAGAACATAGCAATGAGTGACGTCATGTTAGACCAGTACAATGAGTGATGTCATCTGAGAACATTGCAATGAGTGATGTCATGTTAGACCAGAACAATGAGTGATGTCATCTTAGAACATTACAATGAGTGACGTCATGTTTGACCAGTAGGCTACAATGAGTGATGTCATCTTAGAACATAGCAATGAGTGATGTCATGTTAGACCAGTACAATGAGTGATGTCATGTTAGAACATAGCAATGAGGGATGTCATGTTAGACCAATACAATGAGTGATGTCATCTTAGAACATATCAATGAGTGACGTCATGTTAGACCAGTACAATGAGTGATGTCATTTGAGAACATTACATTGAGTGACGTCATGTTAGACCAGTACAATGAGTGATGTCATCTTAGAACATAGCAATGAGTGACGTCATCTTATAACTTAGCAATGAGTGATGTCATGTTAGAACATAGCAATGAGTGACGTCATCTTAGAACATAGCAATGAGTGATGTCATGTTAGAACATAGCAATGAGTGACGTCATGTTAGACCAGTACAATGAGTGATGTCATCTTAGAACATAGCAATGAGTGACGTCATGTTAGACCAGTACAATGAGTGATGTCATCTTAGAACATTGCGATGAGTGACGTCATGTTAGACCAGTACAATGAGTCATGTCATCTGAGAACATAGCAATGAGTGACATCATGTTAGACCAGTACAATGAGTGATGTCATCTGAGACCATAGCAATGAGTGACGTCATGTTAGACCAGTACAATGAGTGATGTCATCTGAGAACATTGCAATGAGTGACATCATGTGAGACCAGTACAATGAGTGATGTCATCTTAGAACATAGCAATGAGTGACGTCATGTTAGACCAGTAGGCTACAATGAGTGATCTCATCTTAGAACATAGCAATGAGTGATGTCATGTTAGACCAATACAATGAGTGATGTCATCTTAGAACATATCAATGAGTGACGTCATGTTAGACCAGTACAATGAGTGACGTCATCTTAGAACATTACAATGAGTGACGTCATGTTAGACCAGTACAATGAGTGATGTCATCTTAGAACATTACAATGAGTGACGTCATGTTAGACCAGTAGGCTACAATGAGTGATGTCATCTTAGAACATTACAATGAGTGACGTCATGTTAGACCAGTACAATGAGTGATGTCATCTTAGAACATTACAATGAGTGACGTCATGTTAGACCAGTAGGATACAATGAGTGATGTCATCTTAGAACATTGCGATGAGTGACGTCATGTTAGACCAGTACAATGAGTGATGTCATCTTAGAACATTACAATGAGTGACGTCATGTTAGACCAGTACAATGAGTGATGTCATCTTAGAACATATCAATGAGTGACGTCATGTTAGACCAGTACAATGAGTGATGTCATCTGAGAACATTACAATGAGTGACGTCATGTTAGACCAGTAAAATGAGTGATGTCATCTTAGAACATTACAATGAGTGACATCATGTAAGACCAGTAGGCTACAATGAGTGATGTCATCTTAGAACATAGCAATGAGTGACGTCATCTTAGAACTTAGCAATGAGTGATGTCATGTTAGAACATAGCAATGAGTGATGTCATGTTAGAACATAGCAATGAGTGACGTCATGTTAGACCAGTACAATGAGTGATGTCATCTTAGAACATAGCAATGAGTGACGTCATGTTAGACCAGTACAATGAGTGATGTCATCTTAGAACATTGCGATGAGTGACGTCATGTTAGACCAGTACAATGAGTCATGTCATCTGAGAACATAGCAATGAGTGACATCATGTTAGACCAGTACAATGAGTGATGTCATCTGAGAACATAGCAATGAGTGACGTCATGTTAGACCAGTACAATGAGTGATGTCATCTGAGAACATTGCAATGATTGACGTCATGTTAGACCAGTACAATGAGTGATGTCATCTTAGAACATTGCGATGAGTGACGTCATGTTTGACCAGTACAATGAGTCATGTCATCTGAGAACATAGCAATGAGTGACATCATGTTAGACCAGTACAATGAGTGATGTCATCTGAGAACATAGCAATGAGTGACGTCATGTTAGACCAGTACAATGAGTAATGTCATCTGAGAACATTGCAATGAGTGACGTCATGTTAGACCAGTACAATGAGTGATGTCATCTTAGAACATAGCAATGAGTGACGTCATGTTAGACCAGTACAATGAGTGATGTCATCTTAGAACATTACAATGAGTGACGTCATGTTAGACCAGTACAATGAGTGATGTCATCTTAGAACATTACAATGAGTGACATCATGTTAGACCAGTAGGCTACAATGAGTGATGTCATCTTAAAACATAGCAATGAGTGACGTCATCTTAGAACTTAGCAATGAGTGATGTCATGTTAGAACATAGCAATGAGTGACGTCATCTTAGAACATAGCAATGAGTGATGTCATGTTAGAACATAGCAATGAGTGACGTCATGTTAGACCTGTACAATGAGTTATGTCATCTTAGAACATAGCAACGAGTGACGTAATGTTAGACCAGTACAATGAGTGATGTCATCTTAGAACATTGCAATGAGTGACGTCATGTTAGACCGGTACAATGAGTGATGTCATCTGAGAACATAGCAATGAGTGACTTCATGTTAGACCAGTACAATGAGTGATGTCATCTGAGAACATAGCAATGAGTGACGTCATGTTAGACCAGTACAATGAGTGATGTCATCTTAGAACATTGCAAGGAGTGACGTCATGTTAGACCAGTACAATGAGTGATGTCATCTTAGAACATAGCAATGAGTGACGTCATGTTAGACCAGTACAATAATTGATGTCATCTTAGAACATAGCAATGAGTGACGTCATGTTAGATCAGTACAATGAGTGATGTCATCTTAGAACATAGCAATGAGTGACGTCATGTTAGACCAGTACAATGAGTGATGTCATCTTAGAACATAGCAATGAGTGACGTCATGTTAGAGCAGTACAATGAGTGATGTCATCTGAGAACATTGCGATGAGTGACGTCATGTTAGACCAGTACAATGAGTGATGTCATCTTAGAACATAGCAATGAGTGACGTCATGTTAGACCAGTACAATGAGTGATGTCATCTGAGAACATTGCAATGTGTGATGTCATGTTAGACGACTACAATGAGTGATGTCATCTTAGAACATTACAATGAGTGACGTCATGTTTGACCAGTAGGCTACAATGAGTGATGTCATCTTAGAACATAGCAATGAGTGATGTCATGTTAGACCAGTACAATGAGTGATGTCATGTTAGAACATAGCAATGAGGGATGTCATGTTAGACCAATACAATGAGTGATGTCATCTTAGAACATATCAATGAGTGACGTCATGTTAGACCAGTATAATGAGTGATGTCATCTGAGAACATTACATTGAGTGACGTCATGTTAGACCAGTACAATGAGTGATGTCATGTTAGAACATAGCAATGAGTGACGTCATCTTAGAACATAGCAATGAGTGATGTCATGTTAGAACATAGCAATGAGTGACGTCATGTTAGACCAGTACAATGAGTGATGTCATCTTAGAACATAGCAATGAGTGACGTCATGTTAGACCAGTACAATGAGTGATGTCATCTTAGAACATTGCGATGAGTGACGTCATGTTAGACCAGTACAATGAGTCATGTCATCTGAGAACATAGCAATGAGTGACATCATGTGAGACCAGTACAATGAGTGATGTCATCTTAGAACATAGCAATGAGTGACGTCATGTTAGACCAGTAGGCTACAATGAGTGATCTCATCTTAGAACATAGCAATGAGTGATGTCATGTTAGACCAATACAATGAGTGATGTCATCTTAGAACATATCAATGAGTGACGTCATGTTAGACCAGTACAATGAGTGACGTCATCTTAGAACATTACAATGAGTGACGTCATGTTAGACCAGTACAATGAGTGATGTCATCTTAGAACATTACAATGAGTGACGTCATGTTAGACCAGTAGGCTACAATGAGTGATGTCATCTTAGAACATTACAATGAGTGACGTCATGTTAGACCAGTACAATGAGTGATGTCATCTTAGAACATTACAATGAGTGACGTCATGTTAGACCAGTACAATGAGTGATGTCATCTTAGAACATTGCGATGAGTGACGTCATGTTAGACCAGTACAATGAGTGATGTCATCTTAGAACATTACAATGAGTGACGTCATGTTAGACCAGTACAATGAGTGATGTCATCTTAGAACATATCAATGAGTGACGTCATGTTAGACCAGTACAATGAGTGATGTCATCTGAGAACATTACAATGAGTGACGTCATGTTAGACCAGTAAAATGAGTGATGTCATCTTAGAACATTACAATGAGTGACATCATGTAAGACCAGTAGGCTACAATGAGTGATGTCATCTTAGAACATAGCAATGAGTGACGTCATCTTAGAACTTAGCAATGAGTGATGTCATGTTAGAACATAGCAATGAGTGATGTCATGTTAGAACATAGCAATGAGTGACGTCATGTTAGACCAGTACAATGAGTGATGTCATCTTAGAACATAGCAATGAGTGACGTCATGTTAGACCAGTACAATGAGTGATGTCATCTTAGAACATTGCGATGAGTGACGTCATGTTAGACCAGTACAATGAGTCATGTCATCTGAGAACATAGCAATGAGTGACATCATGTTAGACCAGTACAATGAGTGATGTCATCTGAGAACATAGCAATGAGTGACGTCATGTTAGACCAGTACAATGAGTGATGTCATCTGAGAACATTGCAATGATTGACGTCATGTTAGACCAGTACAATGAGTGATGTCATCTTAGAACATTGCGATGAGTGACGTCATGTTTGACCAGTACAATGAGTCATGTCATCTGAGAACATAGCAATGAGTGACATCATGTTAGACCAGTACAATGAGTGATGTCATCTGAGAACATAGCAATGAGTGACGTCATGTTAGACCAGTACAATGAGTAATGTCATCTGAGAACATTGCAATGAGTGACGTCATGTTAGACCAGTACAATGAGTGATGTCATCTTAGAACATAGCAATGAGTGACGTCATGTTAGACCAGTACAATGAGTGATGTCATCTTAGAACATTACAATGAGTGACGTCATGTTAGACCAGTACAATGAGTGATGTCATCTTAGAACATTACAATGAGTGACATCATGTTAGACCAGTAGGCTACAATGAGTGATGTCATCTTAAAACATAGCAATGATTGACGTCATCTTTGAACTTAGCAATGAGTGATGTCATGTTAGAACATAGCAATGAGTGACGTCATCTTAGAACATAGCAATGAGTGATGTCATGTTAGAACATAGCAATGAGTGACGTCATGTTAGACCTGTACAATGAGTTATGTCATCTTAGAACATAGCAACGAGTGACGTAATGTTAGACCAGTACAATGAGTGATGTCATCTTAGAACATTGCAATGAGTGACGTCATGTTAGACCGGTACAATGAGTGATGTCATCTGAGAACATAGCAATGAGTGACTTCATGTTAGACCAGTACAATGAGTGATGTCATCTGAGAACATAGCAATGAGTGACGTCATGTTAGACCAGTACAATGAGTGATGTCATCTTAGAACATTGCAAGGAGTGACGTCATGTTAGACCAGTACAATGAGTGATGTCATCTTAGAACATAGCAATGAGTGACGTCATGTTAGACCAGTACAATAATTGATGTCATCTTAGAACATAGCAATGAGTGACGTCATGTTAGATCAGTACAATGAGTGATGTCATCTTAGAACATAGCAATGAGTGACGTCATGTTAGACCAGTACAATGAGTGATGTCATCTTAGAACATAGCAATGAGTGACGTCATGTTAGAGCAGTACAATGAGTGATGTCATCTGAGAACATTGCGATGAGTGACGTCATGTTAGACCAGTACAATGAGTGATGTCATCTTAGAACATAGCAATGAGTGACGTCATGTTAGACCAGTACAATGAGTGATGTCATCTGAGAACATTGCAATGTGTGATGTCATGTTAGACGACTACAATGAGTGATGTCATCTTAGAACATTACAATGAGTGACGTCATGTTTGACCAGTAGGCTACAATGAGTGATGTCATCTTAGAACATAGCAATGAGTGATGTCATGTTAGACCAGTACAATGAGTGATGTCATGTTAGAACATAGCAATGAGGGATGTCATGTTAGACCAATACAATGAGTGATGTCATCTTAGAACATATCAATGAGTGACGTCATGTTAGACCAGTATAATGAGTGATGTCATCTGAGAACATTACATTGAGTGACGTCATGTTAGACCAGTACAATGAGTGATGTCATGTTAGAACATAGCAATGAGTGACGTCATCTTAGAACATAGCAATGAGTGATGTCATGTTAGAACATAGCAATGAGTGACGTCATGTTAGACCAGTACAATGAGTGATGTCATCTTAGAACATAGCAATGAGTGACGTCATGTTAGACCAGTACAATGAGTGATGTCATCTTAGAACATTGCGATGAGTGACGTCATGTTAGACCAGTACAATGAGTCATGTCATCTGAGAACATAGCAATGAGTGACATCATGTTAGACCAGTACAATGAGTGATGTCATCTGAGACCATAGCAATGAGTGACGTCATGTTAGACCAGTACAATGAGTGATGTCATCTGAGAACATTGCAATGATTGACGTCATGTTAGACCAGTACAATGAGTGATGTCATCTTAGAACATAGCAATGAGTAATGTCATGTTAGACCAGTACAATGAGTGATGTCATCTTAGAACATTACAATGAGTGACGTCATGTTAGACCAGTACAATGAGTGATGTCATCTTAGAACATATCAATGAGTGACGTCATGTTAGACCAGTACAATGAGTGATGTCATCTGAGAACATTACAATGAGTGACGTCATGTTAGACCAGTACAATGAGTGATGTCATCTTAGAAAATTACAATGAGTGACATCATGTTAGAACAGTAGGCTACAATGAGTGATGTCATCTTAGAACATAGCAATGAGTGACGTCATCTTAGAACTTAGCAATGAGTGATGTTATGTTAGAACATAGCAATGAGTGACGTCGTCTTAGAACATAGCAATGAGTGATGTCATGTTAGAACATAGCAATGAGTGACGTCATGTTAGACCAGTACAATGAGTGATGTCATCTTAGAACATAGCAATGAGTGACGTCATGTTAGAACAGTACAATGAGTGATGTCTTCTTAGCACATTGCGATGAGTGACGTCATGTTAGACCAGTACAATGAGTCATGTCATCTTAGAACATAGCAATGAGTGACGTCATGTTAGACCAGTACAATGAGTGATGTCATCTTAGAACATTACAATGAGTGACGTCATGTTAGACCAGTAGGCTACAATGAGTGATGTCATCTTAGAACATAGCAATGAGTGACGTCATCTTAGAACTTAGCAATGAGTGACGTCATCTTAGAACTTAGCAATGAGTGATGTCATGTTAGAACATAGCAATGAGTGACGTCATCTTAGAACATAGCAATGAGTGATGTCATGTTAGAACATAGCAATGAGTGACATCATGTTAGACCAGTACAATGAGTGATGTCATCTGAGAACATAGCAATGAGTGACGTCATGTTAGACCAGTACAATGAGTGATGTCATCTGAGAACATAGCAATGAGTGACATCATGTTAGACCAGTACAATGAGTGATGTCATCTGAGAACATAGCAATGAGTGACGTCATGTTAGACCAGTACAATGAGTGAAGTCATCTGAGAACATTACAATGAGTGATGTCATGTTAGACCAGTACAATGAGTGGTGTCATCTGAGAACATTGCAACGAGTGACGTCATATTAGACCAGTACAATGAGTGATGTCATCTGAGAACATTGCAACGAGTGACGTCATGTTAGACCAGTACAATGAGTGATGTCATCTGAGAACATTGCAACGAGTGACGTCATGTTAGACCAGTACAATGAGTGATGTCATGTTAGACCAGTACAATGAGTGATGTCATCTTGGAACATTACAATGATCGACGTCATGTTAGACCAGTACAATGAGTGATTTCATCTGAGAACATTACAATGAGTGATGTCATGTTAGACCAGTACAATGAGTGATGTCATCTTAGAACATTACAATGAGTGACGTCATGTTTGACCAGTAGGCTACAATGAGTGATGTCATCTTAGAATATAGCAATGACTGATGTCATGTTAGTCCAGTACAATGAGTGATGTCATGTTAGAACATAGCAATGAGGGATGTCATGTTAGACCAATACAATGAGTGATGTCATCTTAGAACATATCAATGAGTGACGTCATGTTAGACCAGTACAATGAGTGATGTCATCTTAGAACATTACAATGAGTGACATCATGTTAGACCAGTAGGCTACAATGAGTGATGTCATCTTAGAACATAGCAATGAGTGACGTTATCTTTGAACTTAGCAATGAGTGTTGTCATCTGGGAACATTGCAATGAGTGACGTCATGTTAGACCAGTACAATGAGTGATGTCATATTAGAACATAGCAATGAGTGACTTCATGTTAGACCAGTACAATGAGTGATGTCATCTGAGAACATTGCAATGAGTGACGTCATGTTAGACCAGTACAATGAGTGATGTCATCTTAGAACATAGCAATGAGTGACGTCATGTTAGACCAGTACAATGAGTGATGTCATCTGAGAACATTACAATGAGTGATGTCATGTTAGACCAGTACAATGAGTGATGTCATCTTAGAACATTACAATGAGTGACGTCATGTTTGACCAGTAGGCTACAATGAGTGATGTCATCTTAGAATATAGCAATGACTGATGTCATGTTAGTCCAGTACAATGAGTGATGTCATGTTAGACCAGTACAATGAGTGATGTCATCTTAGAACATTACAATGAGTGACGTCATGTTTGACCAGTAGGCTACAATGAGTGATGTCATCCTAGAATATAGTAATGACTGATGTCATGTTAGTCCAGTACAATGAGTGATGTCATGTTAGAACATAGCAATTAGGGATGTCATGTTAGACCAATACAATGAGTGATTTCATCTTAGAACATATCAATGAGTGACGTCATGTTAGACCAGTACAATGAGTGATGTCATCTGAGAACATTACAATGAGTGACGTCATGTTAGACCAGTAAAATGAGTGATGTCATCTTAGAACATTACAATGAGTGACATCATGTAAGACCAGTAGGCTACAATGAGTGATGTCATCTTAGAACATAGCAATGAGTGACGTCATCTTAGAACTTAGCAATGAGTGATGTCATGTTAGAACATAGCAATGAGTGATGTCATGTTAGAACATAGCAATGAGTGACGTCATGTTAGACCAGTACAATGAGTGATGTCATCTTAGAACATAGCAATGAGTGACGTCATGTTAGACCAGTACAATGAGTGATGTCATCTTAGAACATTGCGATGAGTGACGTCATGTTAGACCAGTACAATGAGTCATGTCATCTGAGAACATAGCAATGAGTGACATCATGTTAGACCAGTACAATGAGTGATGTCATCTGAGAACATAGCAATGAGTGACGTCATGTTAGACCAGTACAATGAGTGATGTCATCTGAGAACATTGCAATGATTGACGTCATGTTAGACCAGTACAATGAGTGATGTCATCTTAGAACATTGCGATGAGTGACGTCATGTTTGACCAGTACAATGAGTCATGTCATCTGAGAACATAGCAATGAGTGACATCATGTTAGACCAGTACAATGAGTGATGTCATCTGAGAACATAGCAATGAGTGACGTCATGTTAGACCAGTACAATGAGTAATGTCATCTGAGAACATTGCAATGAGTGACGTCATGTTAGACCAGTACAATGAGTGATGTCATCTTAGAACATAGCAATGAGTGACGTCATGTTAGACCAGTACAATGAGTGATGTCATCTTAGAACATTACAATGAGTGACGTCATGTTAGACCAGTACAATGAGTGATGTCATCTTAGAACATTACAATGAGTGACATCATGTTAGACCAGTAGGCTACAATGAGTGATGTCATCTTAAAACATAGCAATGAGTGACGTCATCTTAGAACTTAGCAATGAGTGATGTCATGTTAGAACATAGCAATGAGTGACGTCATCTTAGAACATAGCAATGAGTGATGTCATGTTAGAACATAGCAATGAGTGACGTCATGTTAGACCTGTACAATGAGTTATGTCATCTTAGAACATAGCAACGAGTGACGTAATGTTAGACCAGTACAATGAGTGATGTCATCTTAGAACATTGCAATGAGTGACGTCATGTTAGACCGGTACAATGAGTGATGTCATCTGAGAACATAGCAATGAGTGACTTCATGTTAGACCAGTACAATGAGTGATGTCATCTGAGAACATAGCAATGAGTGACGTCATGTTAGACCAGTACAATGAGTGATGTCATCTTAGAACATTGCAAGGAGTGACGTCATGTTAGACCAGTACAATGAGTGATGTCATCTTAGAACATAGCAATGAGTGACGTCATGTTAGACCAGTACAATAATTGATGTCATCTTAGAACATAGCAATGAGTGACGTCATGTTAGATCAGTACAATGAGTGATGTCATCTTAGAACATAGCAATGAGTGACGTCATGTTAGACCAGTACAATGAGTGATGTCATCTTAGAACATAGCAATGAGTGACGTCATGTTAGAGCAGTACAATGAGTGATGTCATCTGAGAACATTGCGATGAGTGACGTCATGTTAGACCAGTACAATGAGTGATGTCATCTTAGAACATAGCAATGAGTGACGTCATGTTAGACCAGTACAATGAGTGATGTCATCTGAGAACATTGCAATGTGTGATGTCATGTTAGACGACTACAATGAGTGATGTCATCTTAGAACATTACAATGAGTGACGTCATGTTTGACCAGTAGGCTACAATGAGTGATGTCATCTTAGAACATAGCAATGAGTGATGTCATGTTAGACCAGTACAATGAGTGATGTCATGTTAGAACATAGCAATGAGGGATGTCATGTTAGACCAATACAATGAGTGATGTCATCTTAGAACATATCAATGAGTGACGTCATGTTAGACCAGTATAATGAGTGATGTCATCTGAGAACATTACATTGAGTGACGTCATGTTAGACCAGTACAATGAGTGATGTCATGTTAGAACATAGCAATGAGTGACGTCATCTTAGAACATAGCAATGAGTGATGTCATGTTAGAACATAGCAATGAGTGACGTCATGTTAGACCAGTACAATGAGTGATGTCATCTTAGAACATAGCAATGAGTGACGTCATGTTAGACCAGTACAATGAGTGATGTCATCTTAGAACATTGCGATGAGTGACGTCATGTTAGACCAGTACAATGAGTCATGTCATCTGAGAACATAGCAATGAGTGACATCATGTTAGACCAGTACAATGAGTGATGTCATCTGAGACCATAGCAATGAGTGACGTCATGTTAGACCAGTACAATGAGTGATGTCATCTGAGAACATTGCAATGATTGACGTCATGTTAGACCAGTACAATGAGTGATGTCATCTTAGAACATAGCAATGAGTAATGTCATGTTAGACCAGTACAATGAGTGATGTCATCTTAGAACATTACAATGAGTGACGTCATGTTAGACCAGTACAATGAGTGATGTCATCTTAGAACATATCAATGAGTGACGTCATGTTAGACCAGTACAATGAGTGATGTCATCTGAGAACATTACAATGAGTGACGTCATGTTAGACCAGTACAATGAGTGATGTCATCTTAGAAAATTACAATGAGTGACATCATGTTAGACCAGTAGGCTACAATGAGTGATGTCATCTTAGAACATAGCAATGAGTGACGTCATCTTAGAACTTAGCAATGAGTGATGTTATGTTAGAACATAGCAATGAGTGACGTCGTCTTAGAACATAGCAATGAGTGATGTCATGTTAGAACATAGCAATGAGTGACGTCATGTTAGACCAGTACAATGAGTGATGTCATCTTAGAACATAGCAATGAGTGACGTCATGTTAGAACAGTACAATGAGTGATGTCTTCTTAGCACATTGCGATGAGTGACGTCATGTTAGACCAGTACAATGAGTCATGTCATCTTAGAACATAGCAATGAGTGACGTCATGTTAGACCAGTACAATGAGTGATGTCATCTTAGAACATTACAATGAGTGACGTCATGTTAGACCAGTAGGCTACAATGAGTGATGTCATCTTAGAACATAGCAATGAGTGACGTCATCTTAGAACTTAGCAATGAGTGACGTCATCTTAGAACTTAGCAATGAGTGATGTCATGTTAGAACATAGCAATGAGTGACGTCATCTTAGAACATAGCAATGAGTGATGTCATGTTAGAACATAGCAATGAGTGACATCATGTTAGACCAGTACAATGAGTGATGTCATCTGAGAACATAGCAATGAGTGACATCATGTTAGACCAGTACAATGAGTGATGTCATCTGAGAACATAGCAATGAGTGACGTCATGTTAGACCAGTACAATGAGTGAAGTCATCTGAGAACATTACAATGAGTGATGTCATGTTAGACCAGTACAATGAGTGGTGTCATCTGAGAACATTGCAACGAGTGACGTCATATTAGACCAGTACAATGAGTGATGTCATCTGAGAACATTGCAACGAGTGACGTCATGTTAGACCAGTACAATGAGTGATGTCATCTGAGAACATTGCAACGAGTGACGTCATGTTAGACCAGTACAATGAGTGATGTCATGTTAGACCAGTACAATGAGTGATGTCATCTTGGAACATTACAATGATCGACGTCATGTTAGACCAGTACAATGAGTGATTTCATCTGAGAACATTACAATGAGTGATGTCATGTTAGACCAGTACAATGAGTGATGTCATCTTAGAACATTACAATGAGTGACGTCATGTTTGACCAGTAGGCTACAATGAGTGATGTCATCTTAGAATATAGCAATGACTGATGTCATGTTAGTCCAGTACAATGAGTGATGTCATGTTAGAACATAGCAATGAGGGATGTCATGTTAGACCAATACAATGAGTGATGTCATCTTAGAACATATCAATGAGTGACGTCATGTTAGACCAGTACAATGAGTGATGTCATCTTAGAACATTACAATGAGTGACATCATGTTAGACCAGTAGGCTACAATGAGTGATGTCATCTTAGAACATAGCAATGAGTGACGTTATCTTTGAACTTAGCAATGAGTGTTGTCATCTGGGAACATTGCAATGAGTGACGTCATGTTAGACCAGTACAATGAGTGATGTCATATTAGAACATAGCAATGAGTGACTTCATGTTAGACCAGTACAATGAGTGATGTCATCTGAGAACATTGCAATGAGTGACGTCATGTTAGACCAGTACAATGAGTGATGTCATCTTAGAACATAGCAATGAGTGACGTCATGTTAGACCAGTACAATGAGTGATGTCATCTGAGAACATTACAATGAGTGATGTCATGTTAGACCAGTACAATGAGTGATGTCATCTTAGAACATTACAATGAGTGACGTCATGTTTGACCAGTAGGCTACAATGAGTGATGTCATCTTAGAATATAGCAATGACTGATGTCATGTTAGTCCAGTACAATGAGTGATGTCATGTTAGACCAGTACAATGAGTGATGTCATCTTAGAACATTACAATGAGTGACGTCATGTTTGACCAGTAGGCTACAATGAGTGATGTCATCCTAGAATATAGTAATGACTGATGTCATGTTAGTCCAGTACAATGAGTGATGTCATGTTAGAACATAGCAATTAGGGATGTCATGTTAGACCAATACAATGAGTGATTTCATCTTAGAACATATCAATGAGTGACGTCATGTTAGACCAGTACAATGAGTGATGTCATCTGAGAACATTACAATGAGTGACGTCATGTTAGACCAGTAAAATGAGTGATGTCATCTTAGAACATTACAATGAGTGACATCATGTAAGACCAGTACAATGAGTGATGTCATCTTAGAACATAGCAATGAGTAATGTCATGTTAGACCAGTACAATGAGTGATGTCATCTTAGAACATTACAATGAGTGACGTCATGTTAGACCAGTACAATGAGTGATGTCATCTTAGAACATATCAATGAGTGACGTCATGTTAGACCAGTACAATGAGTGATGTCATCTGAGAACATTACAATGAGTGACGTCATGTTAGACCAGTACAATGAGTGATGTCATCTTAGAAAATTACAATGAGTGACATCATGTTAGACCAGTAGGCTACAATGAGTGATGTCATCTTAGAACATAGCAATGAGTGACGTCATCTTAGAACTTAGCAATGAGTGATGTTATGTTAGAACATAGCAATGAGTGACGTCGTCTTAGAACATAGCAATGAGTGATGTCATGTTAGAACATAGCAATGAGTGACGTCATGTTAGACCAGTACAATGAGTGATGTCATCTTAGAACATAGCAATGAGTGACGTCATGTTAGAACAGTACAATGAGTGATGTCTTCTTAGCACATTGCGATGAGTGACGTCATGTTAGACCAGTACAATGAGTCATGTCATCTTAGAACATAGCAATGAGTGACGTCATGTTAGACCAGTACAATGAGTGATGTCATCTTAGAACATTACAATGAGTGACGTCATGTTAGACCAGTAGGCTACAATGAGTGATGTCATCTTAGAACATAGCAATGAGTGACGTCATCTTAGAACTTAGCAATGAGTGACGTCATCTTAGAACTTAGCAATGAGTGATGTCATGTTAGAACATAGCAATGAGTGACGTCATCTTAGAACATAGCAATGAGTGATGTCATGTTAGAACATAGCAATGAGTGACATCATGTTAGACCAGTACAATGAGTGATGTCATCTGAGAACATAGCAATGAGTGACATCATGTTAGACCAGTACAATGAGTGATGTCATCTGAGAACATAGCAATGAGTGACGTCATGTTAGACCAGTACAATGAGTGAAGTCATCTGAGAACATTACAATGAGTGATGTCATGTTAGACCAGTACAATGAGTGGTGTCATCTGAGAACATTGCAACGAGTGACGTCATATTAGACCAGTACAATGAGTGATGTCATCTGAGAACATTGCAACGAGTGACGTCATGTTAGACCAGTACAATGAGTGATGTCATCTGAGAACATTGCAACGAGTGACGTCATGTTAGACCAGTACAATGAGTGATGTCATCTTCGAACATTGCAACGAGTGACGTCATGTTAGACCAGTACAATGAGTGATGTCATCTTGGAACATTACAATGATCGACGTCATGTTAGACCAGTACAATGAGTGATTTCATCTGAGAACATTACAATGAGTGATGTCATGTTAGACCAGTACAATGAGTGATGTCATCTTAGAACATTACAATGAGTGACGTCATGTTTGACCAGTAGGCTACAATGAGTGATGTCATCTTAGAATATAGCAATGACTGATGTCATGTTAGTCCAGTACAATGAGTGATGTCATGTTAGAACATAGCAATGAGGGATGTCATGTTAGACCAATACAATGAGTGATGTCATCTTAGAACATATCAATGAGTGACGTCATGTTAGACCAGTACAATGAGTGATGTCATCTTAGAACATTACAATGAGTGACATCATGTTAGACCAGTAGGCTACAATGAGTGATGTCATCTTAGAACATAGCAATGAGTGACGTTATCTTTGAACTTAGCAATGAGTGTTGTCATCTGGGAACATTGCAATGAGTGACGTCATGTTAGACCAGTACAATGAGTGATGTCATATTAGAACATAGCAATGAGTGACTTCATGTTAGACCAGTACAATGAGTGATGTCATCTGAGAACATTGCAATGAGTGACGTCATGTTAGACCAGTACAATAAGTGATGTCATCTTAGAACATAGCAATGAGTGACGTTATCTTTGAACTTAGCAATGAGTGTTGTCATCTGGGAACATTGCAATGAGTGACGTCATGTTAGACCAGTACAATGAGTGATGTCATATTAGAACATAGCAATGAGTGACTTCATGTTAGACCAGTACAATGAGTGATGTCATCTGAGAACATTGCAATGAGTGACGTCATGTTAGACCAGTACAATAAGTGATGTCATCTTAGAACATAGCAATGAGTGACGTCATGTTAGACCAGTACAATGAGTGATGTCATCTGAGAACATTACAATGAGTGATGTCATCTTAGAACATTACAATGAGTGACGTCATGTTTGACCAGTAGGCTACAATGAGTGATGTCATCTTAGAATATAGCAATGACTGATGTCATGTTAGTCCAGTACAATGAGTGATGTCATGTTAGACCAGTACAATGAGTGATGTCATCTTAGAACATTACAATGAGTGACGTCATGTTTGACCAGTAGGCTACAATGAGTGATGTCATCCTAGAATATAGTAATGACTGATGTCATGTTAGTCCAGTACAATGAGTGATGTCATGTTAGAACATAGCAATTAGGGATGTCATGTTAGACCAATACAATGAGTGATTTCATCTTAGAACATATCAATGAGTGACGTCATGTTAGACCAGTACAATGAGTGATGTCATCTGAGAACATTACAATGAGTGACGTCATGTTAGACCAGTACAATGAGTGATGTCATCTTAGAACATAGCAATGACTGATGTCATGTTAGTCCAGTACAATGAGTGATGTCATGTTAGAACATAGCAATGAGGGATGTCATGTTAGACCAATACAATGAGTGATGTCATCTTAGAACATATCAATGAGTGACGTCATGTTAGACCAGTACAATGAGTGATGTCATCTTAGAACATTACAATGAGTGACATCATGTTAGACCAGTAGGCTACAATGAGTGATGTCATCTTAGAACATAGCAATGAGTGACGTTATCTTTGAACTTAGCAATGAGTGATGTCATCTGAGAACATTGCAATGAGTGACGTCATGTTAGACCAGTACAATGAGTGATGTCATATTAGAACATAGCAATGAGTGAAGTCATGTTAGACCAGTACAATGAGTGATGTCATCTTAGAACATTACAATGAGTGACGTCATGTTTGACCAGTAGGCTACAATGAGTGATGTCATCTTAGAATATAGCAATGACTGATGTCATGTTAGTCCAGTACAATGAGTGATGTCATGTTAGACCAGTACAATGAGTGATGTCATCTTAGAACATTACAATGAGTGACGTCATGTTTGACCAGTAGGCTACAATGAGTGATGTCATCCTAGAATATAGCAATGACTGATGTCATGTTAGTCCAGTACAATGAGTGATGTCATGTTAGAACATAGCAATTAGGGATGTCATGTTAGACCAATACAATGAGTGATTTCATCTTAGAACATATCAATGAGTGACGTCATGTTAGACCAGTACAATGAGTGATGTCATCTGAGAACATTACAATGAGTGACGTCATGTTAGACCAGTACAATGAGTGATGTCATCTTAGAACATAGCAATGAGTGACGTCATGTTGGTCCAGCACAATGAGTGATGTCATGTTAGACCAGTACAATGAGTGATGTGATCTTAGAACATTGCAATGAGTGACGTCATGTTAGACCAGTACAATGAGTGATGTCATGTTAGACCAGTACAATGAGTGATGTCATCTTAGAACATAGCAATGAGTGACGTCATCTTAGAACTTAGCAATGAGTGATGTCATGTTAGAACATAGCAATGAGTGACGTCATCTTAGAACATAGCAATGAGTGATGTCATGTTAGAACATAGCAATGAGTGACGTCATGTTAGACCAGTACAATGAGTGATGTCATCTTAGAACATAGCAATGAGTGACGTCATGTTAGACCAGTACAATGAGTGATGTCATCTTAGAACATTGCGATGAGTGACGTCATGTTAGACCAGTACAATGAGTCATGTCATCTGAGAACATAGCAATCAGTGACATCATGTTAGACCAGTACAATGAGTGATGTCATCTGAGACCATAGCAATGAGTGACGTCATGTTAGACCAGTACAATGAGTGATGTCATCTGAGAACATTGCAATGATTGACGTCATGTTAGACCAGTACAATGAGTGATGTCATCTTAGGACATAGCAATGAGTAACGTCATGTTAGACCAGTACAATGAGTGATGTCATCTTAGAACATTACAATGAGTGACGTCATGTTAGACCAGTACAATGAGTGATGTCATCTTAGAACATATCAATGAGTGACGTCATGTTAGACCAGTACAATGAGTGATGTAATCTGAGAACATTACAATGAGTGACGTCATGTTAGACCAGTACAATGAGTGATGTCATCTTAGAAAATTACAATGAGTGACATCATGTTAGACCAGTAGGCTACAATGAGTGATGTCATCTTAGAACATAGCAATGAGTGACGTCATCTTAGAACTTAGCAATGAGTGATGTCATGTTAGAACATAGCAATGAGTGACGTCATCTTAGAACATAGCAATGAGTGATGTCATGTTAGAACATAGCAATGAGTGACGTCATGTTAGACCAGTACAATGAGTGATGTCATCTTAGAACATAGCAATGAGTGACGTCATGTTAGACCAGTACAATGAGTGATGTCTTCTTAGCACATTGCGATGAGTGACGTCATGTTAGACCAGTACAATGAGTCATGTCATCTGAGAACATAGCAATGAGTGACATCATGTTAGACCAGTACAATGAGTGATGTCATCTGAGAACATAGCAATGAGTGACGTCATGTTAGAACAGTACAATGAGTGATGTCATCTGAGAACATTGCAATGATTGACGTCATGTTAGACCAGTACAATGAGTGATGTCATCTTAGAACATAGCAATGAGTGACGTCATGTTAGACCAGTACAATGAGTGATGTCATCTTAGAACATTACAATGAGTGACGTCATGTTAGACCAGTACAATGAGTGATGTCATCTTAGAACATTACAATGAGTGACGTCATGTTAGACCAGTAGGCTACAATGAGTGATGTCATCTTAGAACATAGCAATGAGTGACGTCATCTTAGAACTTAGCAATGAGTGACGTCATCTTAGAACTTAGCAATGAGTGATGTCATGTTAGAACATAGCAATGAGTGACGTCATCTTAGAACATAGCAATGAGTGATGTCATGTTAGAACATAGCAATGAGTGACATCATGTTAGACCAGTACAATGAGTGATGTCATCTGAGAACATAGCAATGAGTGACATCATGTTAGACCAGTACAATGAGTGATGTCATCTGAGAACATAGCAATGAGTGACGTCATGTTAGACCAGTACAATGAGTGATGTCATCTGAGAACATTACAATGAGTGATGTCATGTTAGACCAGTACAATGAGTGGTGTCATCTGAGAACATTGCAATGAGTGACGTCATATTAGACCAGTACAATGAGTGATGTCATCTGAGAACATTGCAACGAGTGACGTCATGTTAGACCAGTACAATGAGTGATGTCATCTGAGAACATTGCAACGAGTGACGTCATGTTAGACCAGTACAATGAGTGATGTCATCTTCGAACATTGCAACGAGTGACGTCATGTTAGACCAGTACAATGAGTGATGTCATCTTCGAACATTACAATGATCGACGTCATGTTAGACCAGTACAATGAGTGATTTCATCTGAGAACATTACAATGAGTGATGTCATGTTAGACCAGTACAATGAGTGATGTCATCTTAGAACATTACAATGAGTGACGTCATGTTTGACCAGTAGGCTACAATGAGTGATGTCATCTTAGAATATAGCAATGACTGATGTCATGTTAGTCCAGTACAATGAGTGATGTCATGTTAGAACATAGCAATGAGGGATGTCAAGTTAGACCAATACAATGAGTGATGTCATCTTAGAATATATCAATGAGTGACGTCATGTTAGACCAGTACAATGAGTGATGTCATCTTAGAACATTACAATGAGTGACATCATGTTAGACCAGTAGGCTACAATGAGTGATGTCATCTTAGAACATAGCAATGAGTGACGTTATCTTTGAACTTAGCAATGAGTGATGTCATCTGAGAACATTGCAATGAGTGACGTCATGTTAGACCAGTACAATGAGTGATGTCATATTAGAACATAGCAATGAGTGACTTCATGTTAGACCAGTACAATGAGTGATGTCATCTGAGAACGTTGCAATGAGTGACGTCATGTAAGACCAGTACAATGAGTGATGTCATGTTAGACCAGTACAATGAGTGATGTCATCTTAGAACATAGCAATGAGTGACGTCATCTTAGAACTTAGCAATGAGTGATGTCATGTTAGAACATAGCAATGAGTGACGTCATCTTAGAACATAGCAATGAGTGATGTCATGTTAGAACATAGCAATGAGTGACGTCATGTTAGACCAGTACAATGAGTGATGTCATCTTAGAACATAGCAATGAGTGACGTCATGTTAGACCAGTACAATGAGTGATGTCATCTTAGAACATTGCGATGAGTGACGTCATGTTAGACCAGTACAATGAGTCATGTCATCTGAGAACATAGCAATGAGTGACATCATGTTAGACCAGTACAATGAGTGATGTAATCTGAGACCATAGCAATGAGTGACGTCATGTTAGACCAGTACAATGAGTGATGTCATCTGAGAACATTGCAATGATTGACGTCATGTTAGACCAGAACAATGAGTGATGTCATCTTAGAACATAGCAATGAGTAACGTCATGTTAGACCAGTACAATGAGTGATGTCATCTTAGAACATTACAATGAGTGACGTCATGTTAGACCAGTACAATGAGTGATGTCATCTTAGAACATTACAATGATCGACGTCATGTTAGACCAGTACAATGAGTGATGTCATCTTCGAACATTGCAACGAGTGACGTCATGTTAGACCAGTACAATGAGTGATGTCATCTTCGAACATTACAATGATCGACGTCATGTTAGACCAGTACAATGAGTGATTTCATCTGAGAACATTACAATGAGTGATGTCATGTTAGACCAGTACAATGAGTGATGTCATCTTAGAACATTACAATGAGTGACGTCATGTTTGACCAGTAGGCTACAATGAGTGATGTCATCTTAGAATATAGCAATGACTGATGTCATGTCAGTCCAGTACAATGAGTGATGTCATGTTAGAACATAGCAATGAGGGATGTCATGTTAGACCAATACAATGAGTGATGTCATCTTAGAACATATCAATGAGTGACGTCATGTTAGACCAGTACAATGAGTGATGTCATCTTAGAACATTACAATGAGTGACATCATGTTAGACCAGTAGGCTACAATGAGTGATGTCATCTTAGAACATAGCAATGAGTGACGTTATCTTTGAACTTAGCAATGAGTGATGTCATCTGAGAACATTGCAATGAGTGACGTCATGTTAGACCAGTACAATGAGTGATGTCATATTAGAACATAGCAATGAGTGACTTCATGTTAGACCAGTACAATGAGTGATGTCATCTGAGAACATTGCAATGAGTGACGTCATGTAAGACCAGTACAATGAGTGATGTCATGTTAGAACATAGCAATGAGTGACGTCATGTTAGACCAGTACAATGAGTGATGTCATCTTAGAACATAGCAATGAGTGACGTCATGTTAGAACAGTACAATGAGTGATGTCTTCTTAGCACATTGCGATGAGTGACGTCATGTTAGACCAGTACAATGAGTCATGTCATCTTAGAACATAGCAATGAGTGACGTCATGTTAGACCAGTACAATGAGTGATGTCATCTTAGAACATTACAATGAGTGACGTCATGTTAGACCAGTAGGCTACAATGAGTGATGTCATCTTAGAACATAGCAATGAGTGACGTCATCTTAGAACTTAGCAATGAGTGACGTCATCTTAGAACTTAGCAATGAGTGATGTCATGTTAGAACATAGCAATGAGTGACGTCATCTTAGAACATAGCAATGAGTGATGTCATGTTAGAACATAGCAATGAGTGACATCATGTTAGACCAGTACAATGAGTGATGTCATCTGAGAACATAGCAATGAGTGACATCATGTTAGACCAGTACAATGAGTGATGTCATCTGAGAACATAGCAATGAGTGACGTCATGTTAGACCAGTACAATGAGTGAAGTCATCTGAGAACATTACAATGAGTGATGTCATGTTAGACCAGTACAATGAGTGGTGTCATCTGAGAACATTGCAACGAGTGACGTCATATTAGACCAGTACAATGAGTGATGTCATCTGAGAACATTGCAACGAGTGACGTCATGTTAGACCAGTACAATGAGTGATGTCATCTGAGAACATTGCAACGAGTGACGTCATGTTAGACCAGTACAATGAGTGATGTCATCTTCGAACATTGCAACGAGTGACGTCATGTTAGACCAGTACAATGAGTGATGTCATCTTGGAACATTACAATGATCGACGTCATGTTAGACCAGTACAATGAGTGATTTCATCTGAGAACATTACAATGAGTGATGTCATGTTAGACCAGTACAATGAGTGATGTCATCTTAGAACATTACAATGAGTGACGTCATGTTTGACCAGTAGGCTACAATGAGTGATGTCATCTTAGAATATAGCAATGACTGATGTCATGTTAGTCCAGTACAATGAGTGATGTCATGTTAGAACATAGCAATGAGGGATGTCATGTTAGACCAATACAATGAGTGATGTCATCTTAGAACATATCAATGAGTGACGTCATGTTAGACCAGTACAATGAGTGATGTCATCTTAGAACATTACAATGAGTGACATCATGTTAGACCAGTAGGCTACAATGAGTGATGTCATCTTAGAACATAGCAATGAGTGACGTTATCTTTGAACTTAGCAATGAGTGTTGTCATCTGGGAACATTGCAATGAGTGACGTCATGTTAGACCAGTACAATGAGTGATGTCATATTAGAACATAGCAATGAGTGACTTCATGTTAGACCAGTACAATGAGTGATGTCATCTGAGAACATTGCAATGAGTGACGTCATGTTAGACCAGTACAATAAGTGATGTCATCTTAGAACATAGCAATGAGTGACGTTATCTTTGAACTTAGCAATGAGTGTTGTCATCTGGGAACATTGCAATGAGTGACGTCATGTTAGACCAGTACAATGAGTGATGTCATATTAGAACATAGCAATGAGTGACTTCATGTTAGACCAGTACAATGAGTGATGTCATCTGAGAACATTGCAATGAGTGACGTCATGTTAGACCAGTACAATAAGTGATGTCATCTTAGAACATAGCAATGAGTGACGTCATGTTAGACCAGTACAATGAGTGATGTCATCTGAGAACATTACAATGAGTGATGTCATCTTAGAACATTACAATGAGTGACGTCATGTTTGACCAGTAGGCTACAATGAGTGATGTCATCTTAGAATATAGCAATGACTGATGTCATGTTAGTCCAGTACAATGAGTGATGTCATGTTAGACCAGTACAATGAGTGATGTCATCTTAGAACATTACAATGAGTGACGTCATGTTTGACCAGTAGGCTACAATGAGTGATGTCATCCTAGAATATAGTAATGACTGATGTCATGTTAGTCCAGTACAATGAGTGATGTCATGTTAGAACATAGCAATTAGGGATGTCATGTTAGACCAATACAATGAGTGATTTCATCTTAGAACATATCAATGAGTGACGTCATGTTAGACCAGTACAATGAGTGATGTCATCTGAGAACATTACAATGAGTGACGTCATGTTAGACCAGTACAATGAGTGATGTCATCTTAGAACATAGCAATGACTGATGTCATGTTAGTCCAGTACAATGAGTGATGTCATGTTAGAACATAGCAATGAGGGATGTCATGTTAGACCAATACAATGAGTGATGTCATCTTAGAACATATCAATGAGTGACGTCATGTTAGACCAGTACAATGAGTGATGTCATCTTAGAACATTACAATGAGTGACATCATGTTAGACCAGTAGGCTACAATGAGTGATGTCATCTTAGAACATAGCAATGAGTGACGTTATCTTTGAACTTAGCAATGAGTGATGTCATCTGAGAACATTGCAATGAGTGACGTCATGTTAGACCAGTACAATGAGTGATGTCATATTAGAACATAGCAATGAGTGACTTCATGTTAGACCAGTACAATGAGTGATGTCATCTGAGAACATTGCAATGAGTGACGTCATGTTAGACCAGTACAATGAGTGATGTCATCTTAGAACATAGCAATGAGTGACGTCATGTTAGACCAGTACAATGAGTGATGTCATCTGAGAACATTACAATGAGTGATGTCATGTTAGACCAGTACAATGAGTGATGTCATCTTAGAACATTACAATGAGTGACGTCATGTTTGACCAGTAGGCTACAATGAGTGATGTCATCTTAGAATATAGCAATGACTGATGTCATGTTAGTCCAGTACAATGAGTGATGTCATGTTAGACCAGTACAATGAGTGATGTCATCTTAGAACATTACAATGAGTGACGTCATGTTTGACCAGTAGGCTACAATGAGTGATGTCATCCTAGAATATAGCAATGACTGATGTCATGTTAGTCCAGTACAATGAGTGATGTCATGTTAGAACATAGCAATTAGGGATGTCATGTTAGACCAATACAATGAGTGATTTCATCTTAGAACATATCAATGAGTGACGTCATGTTAGACCAGTACAATGAGTGATGTCATCTGAGAACATTACAATGAGTGACGTCATGTTAGACCAGTACAATGAGTGATGTCATCTTAGAACATAGCAATGAGTGACGTCATGTTGGTCCAGCACAATGAGTGATGTCATGTTAGACCAGTACAATGAGTGATGTGATCTTAGAACATTGCAATGAGTGACGTCATGTTAGACCAGTACAATGAGTGATGTCATGTTAGACCAGTACAATGAGTGATGTCATCTTAGAACATAGCAATGAGTGACGTCATCTTAGAACTTAGCAATGAGTGATGTCATGTTAGAACATAGCAATGAGTGACGTCATCTTAGAACATAGCAATGAGTGATGTCATGTTAGAACATAGCAATGAGTGACGTCATGTTAGACCAGTACAATGAGTGATGTCATCTTAGAACATAGCAATGAGTGACGTCATGTTAGACCAGTACAATGAGTGATGTCATCTTAGAACATTGCGATGAGTGACGTCATGTTAGACCAGTACAATGAGTCATGTCATCTGAGAACATAGCAATCAGTGACATCATGTTAGACCAGTACAATGAGTGATGTCATCTGAGACCATAGCAATGAGTGACGTCATGTTAGACCAGTACAATGAGTGATGTCATCTGAGAACATTGCAATGATTGACGTCATGTTAGACCAGTACAATGAGTGATGTCATCTTAGGACATAGCAATGAGTAACGTCATGTTAGACCAGTACAATGAGTGATGTCATCTTAGAACATTACAATGAGTGACGTCATGTTAGACCAGTACAATGAGTGATGTCATCTTAGAACATATCAATGAGTGACGTCATGTTAGACCAGTACAATGAGTGATGTAATCTGAGAACATTACAATGAGTGACGTCATGTTAGACCAGTACAATGAGTGATGTCATCTTAGAAAATTACAATGAGTGACATCATGTTAGACCAGTAGGCTACAATGAGTGATGTCATCTTAGAACATAGCAATGAGTGACGTCATCTTAGAACTTAGCAATGAGTGATGTCATGTTAGAACATAGCAATGAGTGACGTCATCTTAGAACATAGCAATGAGTGATGTCATGTTAGAACATAGCAATGAGTGACGTCATGTTAGACCAGTACAATGAGTGATGTCATCTTAGAACATAGCAATGAGTGACGTCATGTTAGACCAGTACAATGAGTGATGTCTTCTTAGCACATTGCGATGAGTGACGTCATGTTAGACCAGTACAATGAGTCATGTCATCTGAGAACATAGCAATGAGTGACATCATGTTAGACCAGTACAATGAGTGATGTCATCTGAGAACATAGCAATGAGTGACGTCATGTTAGAACAGTACAATGAGTGATGTCATCTGAGAACATTGCAATGATTGACGTCATGTTAGACCAGTACAATGAGTGATGTCATCTTAGAACATAGCAATGAGTGACGTCATGTTAGACCAGTACAATGAGTGATGTCATCTTAGAACATTACAATGAGTGACGTCATGTTAGACCAGTACAATGAGTGATGTCATCTTAGAACATTACAATGAGTGACGTCATGTTAGACCAGTAGGCTACAATGAGTGATGTCATCTTAGAACATAGCAATGAGTGACGTCATCTTAGAACTTAGCAATGAGTGACGTCATCTTAGAACTTAGCAATGAGTGATGTCATGTTAGAACATAGCAATGAGTGACGTCATCTTAGAACATAGCAATGAGTGATGTCATGTTAGAACATAGCAATGAGTGACATCATGTTAGACCAGTACAATGAGTGATGTCATCTGAGAACATAGCAATGAGTGACATCATGTTAGACCAGTACAATGAGTGATGTCATCTGAGAACATAGCAATGAGTGACGTCATGTTAGACCAGTACAATGAGTGATGTCATCTGAGAACATTACAATGAGTGATGTCATGTTAGACCAGTACAATGAGTGGTGTCATCTGAGAACATTGCAATGAGTGACGTCATATTAGACCAGTACAATGAGTGATGTCATCTGAGAACATTGCAACGAGTGACGTCATGTTAGACCAGTACAATGAGTGATGTCATCTGAGAACATTGCAACGAGTGACGTCATGTTAGACCAGTACAATGAGTGATGTCATCTTCGAACATTGCAACGAGTGACGTCATGTTAGACCAGTACAATGAGTGATGTCATCTTCGAACATTACAATGATCGACGTCATGTTAGACCAGTACAATGAGTGATTTCATCTGAGAACATTACAATGAGTGATGTCATGTTAGACCAGTACAATGAGTGATGTCATCTTAGAACATTACAATGAGTGACGTCATGTTTGACCAGTAGGCTACAATGAGTGATGTCATCTTAGAATATAGCAATGACTGATGTCATGTTAGTCCAGTACAATGAGTGATGTCATGTTAGAACATAGCAATGAGGGATGTCAAGTTAGACCAATACAATGAGTGATGTCATCTTAGAATATATCAATGAGTGACGTCATGTTAGACCAGTACAATGAGTGATGTCATCTTAGAACATTACAATGAGTGACATCATGTTAGACCAGTAGGCTACAATGAGTGATGTCATCTTAGAACATAGCAATGAGTGACGTTATCTTTGAACTTAGCAATGAGTGATGTCATCTGAGAACATTGCAATGAGTGACGTCATGTTAGACCAGTACAATGAGTGATGTCATATTAGAACATAGCAATGAGTGACTTCATGTTAGACCAGTACAATGAGTGATGTCATCTGAGAACGTTGCAATGAGTGACGTCATGTAAGACCAGTACAATGAGTGATGTCATGTTAGACCAGTACAATGAGTGATGTCATCTTAGAACATAGCAATGAGTGACGTCATCTTAGAACTTAGCAATGAGTGATGTCATGTTAGAACATAGCAATGAGTGACGTCATCTTAGAACATAGCAATGAGTGATGTCATGTTAGAACATAGCAATGAGTGACGTCATGTTAGACCAGTACAATGAGTGATGTCATCTTAGAACATAGCAATGAGTGACGTCATGTTAGACCAGTACAATGAGTGATGTCATCTTAGAACATTGCGATGAGTGACGTCATGTTAGACCAGTACAATGAGTCATGTCATCTGAGAACATAGCAATGAGTGACATCATGTTAGACCAGTACAATGAGTGATGTAATCTGAGACCATAGCAATGAGTGACGTCATGTTAGACCAGTACAATGAGTGATGTCATCTGAGAACATTGCAATGATTGACGTCATGTTAGACCAGAACAATGAGTGATGTCATCTTAGAACATAGCAATGAGTAACGTCATGTTAGACCAGTACAATGAGTGATGTCATCTTAGAACATTACAATGAGTGACGTCATGTTTGACCAGTAGGCTACAATGAGTGATGTCATCTTAGAATATAGCAATGACTGATGTCATGTCAGTCCAGTACAATGAGTGATGTCATGTTAGAACATAGCAATGAGGGATGTCATGTTAGACCAATACAATGAGTGATGTCATCTTAGAACATATCAATGAGTGACGTCATGTTAGACCAGTACAATGAGTGATGTCATCTTAGAACATTACAATGAGTGACATCATGTTAGACCAGTAGGCTACAATGAGTGATGTCATCTTAGAACATAGCAATGAGTGACGTTATCTTTGAACTTAGCAATGAGTGATGTCATCTGAGAACATTGCAATGAGTGACGTCATGTTAGACCAGTACAATGAGTGATGTCATATTAGAACATAGCAATGAGTGACTTCATGTTAGACCAGTACAATGAGTGATGTCATCTGAGAACATTGCAATGAGTGACGTCATGTAAGACCAGTACAATGAGTGATGTCATCTTAGAACATAGCAATGAGTGACGTCATGTTAGACCAGTACAATGAGTGATGTCATCTTCGAACATTACAATGAGTGATGTCATGTTAGACCAGTACAATGAGTGATGTCATCTTAGAACATTACAATGAGTGACGTCATGTTTGACCAGTAGGCTACAATGAGTGATGTCATCTTAGAATATAGCAATGACTGATGTCATGTTAGTCCAGTACAATGAGTGATGTCATGTTAGAACATAGCAATTAGGGATGTCATGTTAGACCAATACAATGAGTGATTTCATCTTAGAACATATCAATGAGTGACGTCATGTTAGACCAGTACAATGAGTGATGTCATCTGAGAACATTACAATGAGTGACGTCATGTTAGACCAGTACAATGAGTGATGTCATCTTAGAACATAGCAATGAGTGACGTCATGTTAGTCCAGTACAATGAGTGATGTCATGTTAGACCAGTACAATGAGTGATGTGATCTTAGAACATTGCAATGAGTGACGTCATGTTAGACCAGTACAATGAGTGATGTCATGTTAGACCAGTACAATGAGTGATGTCATCTTAGAACATAGCAATGAGTGACGTCATCTTAGAACTTAGCAATGAGTGATGTCATGTTAGAACATAGCAATGAGTGACGTCATCTTAGAACATAGCAATAAGTGATGTCATGTTAGAACATAGCAATGAGTGACGTCATGTTAGACCAGTACAATGAGTGATGTCATCTTAGAACATAGCAATGAGTGACGTCATGTTAGACCAGTACAATGAGTGATGTCATCTTAGAACATTGCGATGAGTGACGTCATGTTAGACCAGTACAATGAGTCATGTCATCTGAGAACATAGCAATGAGTGACATCATGTTAGTCCAGTACAATGAGTGATGTAATCTGAGACCATAGCAATGAGTGACGTCATGTTAGACCAGTACAATGAGTGATGTCATCTGAGAACATTGCAATGATTGACGTCATGTTAGACCAGTACAATGAGTGATGTCATCTTAGAACATAGCAATGAGTAACGTCATGTTAGACCAGTACAATGAGTGATGTCATCTTAGAACATTACAATGAGTGACGTCATGTTAGACCAGTACAATGAGTGATGTCATCTTAGAACATATCAATGAGTGATGTCATGTTAGACCAGTACAATGAGTGATGTCATCTGAGAACATTACAATTAGTGACGTCATGTTAGACCAGTACAATGAGTGATGTCATCTTAGAACATTACAATGAGTGACATCATGTTAGACCAGTAGGCTACAATGAGTGATGTCATCTTAGAACATAGCAATGAGTGACGTCATCTTAGAACTTAGCAATGAGTGATGTCATGTAAGAACATAGCAATGAGTGACGTCATCTTAGAACATAGCAATGAGTGATGTCATGTTAGAACATAGCAATGAGTGACGTCATGTTAGACCAGTACAATGAGTGATGTCATCTTAGAACATAGCAATGAGTGACGTCATGTTAGACCAGTACAATGAGTGATGTCTTCTTAGCACATTGCGATGAGTGACGTCATGTTAGACCAGTACAATGAGTCATGTCATCTGAGAACATAGCAATGAGTGACATCATGTTAGACCAGTACAATGAGTGATGTCATCTGAGAACATAGCAATGAGTGACGTCATGTTAGAACAGTACAATGAGTGATGTCATCTGAGAACATTGCAATGATTGACGTCATGTTAGACCAGTACAATGAGTGATGTCATCTTAGAACATAGCAATGAGTGACGTCATGTTAGACCAGTACAATGAGTGATGTCATCTTAGAACATTACAATGAGTGACGTCATGTTAGACCAGTACAATGAGTGATGTCATCTTAGAACATTACAATGAGTGACGTCATGTTAGACCAGTAGGCTACAATGAGTGATGTCATCTTAGAACATAGCAATGAGTGACGTCATCTTAGAACTTAGCAATGAGTGACGTCATCTTAGAACTTAGCAATGAGTGACGTCATGTTAGAACATAGCAATGAGTGACGTCATCTTAGAACATAGCAATGAGTGATGTCATGTTAGAACATAGCAATGAGTGACATCATGTTAGACCAGTACAATGAGTGATGTCATCTGAGAACATAGCAATGAGTGACATCATGTTAGACCAGTACAATGAGTGATGTCATCTGAGAACATAGCAATGAGTGACGTCATGTTAGACCAGTACAATGAGTGATGTCATCTGAGAACATTACAATGAGTGATGTCATGTTAGACCAGTACAATGAGTGGTGTCATCTGAGAACATTGCAACGAGTGACGTCATATTAGACCAGTACAATGAGTGATGTCATCTGAGAACATTGCAACGAGTGACGTCATGTTAGACCAGTACAATGAGTGATGTCATCTGAGAACATTGCAACGAGTGACATCATGTTAGACCAGTACAATGAGTGATGTCATCTTCGAACATTGCAACGAGTGACGTCATGTTAGACCAGTACAATGAGTGATGTCATCTTCGAACATTACAATGATCGACGTCATGTTAGACCAGTACAATGAGTGATTTCATCTGAGAAAATTACAATGAGTGATGTCATGTTAGACCAGTACAATGAGTGATGTCATCTTAGAACATTACAATGAGTGACGTCATGTTTGACCAGTAGGCTACAATGAGTGATGTCATCCTAGAATATAGCAATGACTGATGTCATGTTAGTCCAGTACAATGAGTGATGTCATGTTAGAACATAGCAATTAGGGATGTCATGTTAGACCAATACAATGAGTGATTTCATCTTAGAACATATCAATGAGTGACGTCATGTTAGACCAGTACAATGAGTGATGTCATCTGAGAACATTACAATGAGTGACGTCATGTTAGACCAGTACAATGAGTGATGTCATCTTAGAACATAGCAATGAGTGACGTCATGTTAGTCCAGCACAATGAGTGATGTCATGTTAGACCAGTACAATGAGTGATGTGATCTTAGAACATTGCAATGAGTGACGTCATGTTAGACCAGTACAATGAGTGATGTCATGTTAGACCAGTACAATGAGTGATGTCATCTTAGAACATAGCAATGAGTGACGTCATCTTAGAACTTAGCAATGAGTGATGTCATGTTAGAACATAGCAATGAGTGACGTCATCTTAGAACATAGCAATGAGTGATGTCATGTTAGAACATAGCAATGAGTGACGTCATGTTAGACCAGTACAATGAGTGATGTCATCTTAGAACATAGCAATGAGTGACGTCATGTTACACCAGTACAATGAGTGATGTCATCTTAGAACATTGCGATGAGTGACGTCATGTTAGACCAGTACAATGAGTCATGTCATCTGAGAACATAGCAATGAGTGACATCATGTTAGACCAGTACAATGAGTGATGTCATCTGAGACCATAGCAATGAGTGACGTCATGTTAGACCAGTACAATGAGTGATGTCATCTGAGAACATTGCAATGATTGATGTCATGTTAGACCAGTACAATGAGTGATGTCATCTTAGAACATAGCAATGAGTAACGTCATGTTAGACCAGTACAATGAGTGATGTCATCTTAGAACATTACAATGAGTGACGTCATGTTAGACCAGTACAATGAGTGATGTCATCTTAGAACATATCAATGAGTGACGTCATGTTAGACCAGTACAATGAGTGATGTCATCTGAGAACATTACAATGAGTGACGTCATGTTAGACCAGTACAATGAGTGATGTCATCTTAGAAAATTACAATGAGTGACATCATGTTAGACCAGTAGGCTACAATGAGTGATGTCATCTTAGAACATAGCAATGAGTGACGTCATCTTAGAACTTAGCAATGAGTGATGTCATGTTAGAACATAGCAATGAGTGACGTCATCTTAGAACATAGCAATGAGTGATGTCATGTTAGAACATAGCAATGAGTGACGTCATGTTAGACCAGTACAATGAGTGATGTCATCTTAGAACATAGCAATGAGTGATGTCATGTTAGACCAGTACAATGAGTGATGTCTTCTTAGCACATTGCGATGAGTGACGTCATGTTAGACCAGTACAATGAGTCATGTCATCTGAGAACATAGCAATGAGTGACATCATGTTAGACCAGTACAATGAGTGATGTCATCTGAGAACATAGCAATGAGTGACGTCATGTTAGAACAGTACAATGAGTGATGTCATCTGAGAACATTGCAATGATTGACGTCATGTTAGACCAGTACAATGAGTGATGTCATCTTAGAACATAGCAATGAGTAACGTCATGTTAGACCAGTACAATGAGTGATGTCATCTGAGAACATTGCAACGAGTGACGTCATGTTAGACCAGTACAATGAGTGATGTCATCTTCGAACATTGCAACGAGTGACGTCATGTTAGACCAGTACAATGAGTGATGTCATCTTCGAACATTACAATGATCGACGTCATGTTAGACCAGTACAATGAGTGATTTCATCTGAGAACATTACAATGAGTGATGTCATGTTAGACCAGTACAATGAGTGATGTCATCTTAGAACATTACAATGAGTGACGTCATGTTTGACCAGTAGGCTACAATGAGTGATGTCATCTTAGAATATAGCAATGACTGATGTCATGTTAGTCCAGTACAATGAGTGATGTCATGTTAGAACATAGCAATGAGGGATGTCAAGTTAGACCAATACAATGAGTGATGTCATCTTAGAATATATCAATGAGTGACGTCATGTTAGACCAGTACAATGAGTGATGTCATCTTAGAACATTACAATGAGTGACATCATGTTAGACCAGTAGGCTACAATGAGTGATGTCATCTTAGAACATAGCAATGAGTGACGTTATCTTTGAACTTAGCAATGAGTGATGTCATCTGAGAACATTGCAATGAGTGACGTCATGTTAGACCAGTACAATGAGTGATGTCATATTAGAACATAGCAATGAGTGACTTCATGTTAGACCAGTACAATGAGTGATGTCATCTGAGAACGTTGCAATGAGTGACGTCATGTAAGACCAGTACAATGAGTGATGTCATGTTAGACCAGTACAATGAGTGATGTCATCTTAGAACATAGCAATGAGTGACGTCATCTTAGAACTTAGCAATGAGTGATGTCATGTTAGAACATAGCAATGAGTGACGTCATCTTAGAACATAGCAATGAGTGATATCATGTTAGAACATAGCAATGAGTGACGTCATGTTAGACCAGTACAATGAGTGATGTCATCTTAGAACATAGCAATGAGTGACGTCATGTTAGACCAGTACAATGAGTGATGTCATCTTAGAACATTGCGATGAGTGACGTCATGTTAGACCAGTACAATGAGTCATGTCATCTGAGAACATAGCAATGAGTGACATCATGTTAGACCAGTACAATGAGTGATGTAATCTGAGACCATAGCAATGAGTGACGTCATGTTAGACCAGTACAATGAGTGATGTCATCTGAGAACATTGCAATGATTGACGTCATGTTAGACCAGAACAATGAGTGATGTCATCTTAGAACATAGCAATGAGTAACGTCATGTTAGACCAGTACAATGAGTGATGTCATCTTAGAACATTACAATGAGTGACGTCATGTTAGACCAGTACAATGAGTGATGTCATCTTAGAACATTACAATGATCGACGTCATGTTAGACCAGTACAATGAGTGATGTCATCTTCGAACATTGCAACGAGTGACGTCATGTTAGACCAGTACAATGAGTGATGTCATCTTCGAACATTACAATGATCGACGTCATGTTAGACCAGTACAATGAGTGATTTCATCTGAGAACATTACAATGAGTGATGTCATGTTAGACCAGTACAATGAGTGATGTCATCTTAGAACATTACAATGAGTGACGTCATGTTTGACCAGTAGGCTACAATGAGTGATGTCATCTTAGAATATAGCAATGACTGATGTCATGTCAGTCCAGTACAATGAGTGATGTCATGTTAGAACATAGCAATGAGGGATGTCATGTTAGACCAATACAATGAGTGATGTCATCTTAGAACATATCAATGAGTGACGTCATGTTAGACCAGTACAATGAGTGATGTCATCTTAGAACATTACAATGAGTGACATCATGTTAGACCAGTAGGCTACAATGAGTGATGTCATCTTAGAACATAGCAATGAGTGACGTTATCTTTGAACTTAGCAATGAGTGATGTCATCTGAGAACATTGCAATGAGTGACGTCATGTTAGACCAGTACAATGAGTGATGTCATATTAGAACATAGCAATGAGTGACTTCATGTTAGACCAGTACAATGAGTGATGTCATCTGAGAACATTGCAATGAGTGATGTCATGTAAGACCAGTACAATGAGTGATGTCATCTTAGAACATAGCAATGAGTGACGTCATGTTAGACCAGTACAATGAGTGATGTCATCTTCGAACATTACAATGAGTGATGTCATGTTAGACCAGTACAATGAGTGATGTCATCTTAGAACATTACAATGAGTGACGTCATGTTTGACCAGTAGGCTACAATGAGTGATGTCATCTTAGAATATAGCAATGACTGATGTCATGTTAGTCCAGTACAATGAGTGATGTCATGTTAGAACATAGCAATTAGGGATGTCATGTTAGACCAATACAATGAGTGATTTCATCTTAGAACATATCAATGAGTGACGTCATGTTAGACCAGTACAATGAGTGATGTCATCTGAGAACATTACAATGAGTGACGTCATGTTAGACCAGTACAATGAGTGATGTCATCTTAGAACATAGCAATGAGTGACGTCATGTTAGTCCAGTACAATGAGTGATGTCATGTTAGACCAGTACAATGAGTGATGTGATCTTAGAACATTGCAATGAGTGACGTCATGTTAGACCAGTACAATGAGTGATGTCATGTTAGACCAGTACAATGAGTGATGTCATCTTAGAACATAGCAATGAGTGACGTCATCTTAGAACTTAGCAATGAGTGATGTCATGTTAGAACATAGCAATGAGTGACGTCATCTTAGAACATAGCAATAAGTGATGTCATGTTAGAACATAGCAATGAGTGACGTCATGTTAGACCAGTACAATGAGTGATGTCATCTTAGAACATAGCAATGAGTGACGTCATGTTAGACCAGTACAATGAGTGATGTCATCTTAGAACATTGCGATGAGTGACGTCATGTTAGACCAGTACAATGAGTCATGTCATCTGAGAACATAGCAATGAGTGACATCATGTTAGTCCAGTACAATGAGTGATGTAATCTGAGACCATAGCAATGAGTGACGTCATGTTAGACCAGTACAATGAGTGATGTCATCTGAGAACATTGCAATGATTGACGTCATGTTAGACCAGTACAATGAGTGATGTCATCTTAGAACATAGCAATGAGTAACGTCATGTTAGACCAGTACAATGAGTGATGTCATCTTAGAACATTACAATGAGTGACGTCATGTTAGACCAGTACAATGAGTGATGTCATCTTAGAACATATCAATGAGTGATGTCATGTTAGACCAGTACAATGAGTGATGTCATCTGAGAACATTACAATGAGTGACGTCATGTTAGACCAGTACAATGAGTGATGTCATCTTAGAACATTACAATGAGTGACATCATGTTAGACCAGTAGGCTACAATGAGTGATGTCATCTTAGAACATAGCAATGAGTGACGTCATCTTAGAACTTAGCAATGAGTGATGTCATGTAAGAACATAGCAATGAGTGACGTCATCTTAGAACATAGCAATGAGTGATGTCATGTTAGAACATAGCAATGAGTGACGTCATGTTAGACCAGTACAATGAGTGATGTCATCTTAGAACATAGCAATGAGTGACGTCATGTTAGACCAGTACAATGAGTGATGTCTTCTTAGCACATTGCGATGAGTGACGTCATGTTAGACCAGTACAATGAGTCATGTCATCTGAGAACATAGCAATGAGTGACATCATGTTAGACCAGTACAATGAGTGATGTCATCTGAGAACATAGCAATGAGTGACGTCATGTTAGAACAGTACAATGAGTGATGTCATCTGAGAACATTGCAATGATTGACGTCATGTTAGACCAGTACAATGAGTGATGTCATCTTAGAACATAGCAATGAGTGACGTCATGTTAGACCAGTACAATGAGTGATGTCATCTTAGAACATTACAATGAGTGACGTCATGTTAGACCAGTACAATGAGTGATGTCATCTTAGAACATTACAATGAGTGACGTCATGTTAGACCAGTAGGCTACAATGAGTGATGTCATCTTAGAACATAGCAATGAGTGACGTCATCTTAGAACTTAGCAATGAGTGACGTCATCTTAGAACTTAGCAATGAGTGACGTCATGTTAGAACATAGCAATGAGTGACGTCATCTTAGAACATAGCAATGAGTGATGTCATGTTAGAACATAGCAATGAGTGACATCATGTTAGACCAGTACAATGAGTGATGTCATCTGAGAACATAGCAATGAGTGACATCATGTTAGACCAGTACAATGAGTGATGTCATCTGAGAACATAGCAATGAGTGACGTCATGTTAGACCAGTACAATGAGTGATGTCATCTGAGAACATTACAATGAGTGATGTCATGTTAGACCAGTACAATGAGTGGTGTCATCTGAGAACATTGCAACGAGTGACGTCATATTAGACCAGTACAATGAGTGATGTCATCTGAGAACATTGCAACGAGTGACGTCATGTTAGACCAGTACAATGAGTGATGTCATCTGAGAACATTGCAACGAGTGACATCATGTTAGACCAGTACAATGAGTGATGTCATCTTCGAACATTGCAACGAGTGACGTCATGTTAGACCAGTACAATGAGTGATGTCATCTTCGAACATTACAATGATCGACGTCATGTTAGACCAGTACAATGAGTGATTTCATCTGAGAACATTACAATGAGTGATGTCATGTTAGACCAGTACAATGAGTGATGTCATCTTAGAACATTACAATGAGTGACGTCATGTTTGACCAGTAGGGTACAATGAGTGATGTCATCCTAGAATATAGCAATGACTGATGTCATGTTAGTCCAGTACAATGAGTGATGTCATGTTAGAACATAGCAATTAGGGATGTCATGTTAGACCAATACAATGAGTGATTTCATCTTAGAACATATCAATGAGTGACGTCATGTTAGACCAGTACAATGAGTGATGTCATCTGAGAACATTACAATGAGTGACGTCATGTTAGACCAGTACAATGAGTGATGTCATCTTAGAACATAGCAATGAGTGACGTCATGTTAGTCCAGCACAATGAGTGATGTCATGTTAGACCAGTACAATGAGTGATGTGATCTTAGAACATTGCAATGAGTGACGTCATGTTAGAACAGTACAATGAGTGATGTCATGTTAGACCAGTACAATGAGTGATGTCATCTTAGAACATAGCAATGAGTGACGTCATCTTAGAACTTAGCAATGAGTGATGTCATGTTAGAACATAGCAATGAGTGACGTCATCTTAGAACATAGCAATGAGTGATGTCATGTTAGAACATAGCAATGAGTGACGTCATGTTAGACCAGTACAATGAGTGATGTCATCTTAGAACATAGCAATGAGTGACGTCATGTTACACCAGTACAATGAGTGATGTCATCTTAGAACATTGCGATGAGTGACGTCATGTTAGACCAGTACAATGAGTCATGTCATCTGAGAACATAGCAATGAGTGACATCATGTTAGACCAGTACAATGAGTGATGTCATCTGAGACCATAGCAATGAGTGACGTCATGTTAGACCAGTACAATGAGTGATGTCATCTGAGAACATTGCAATGATTGATGTCATGTTAGACCAGTACAATGAGTGATGTCATCTTAGAACATAGCAATGAGTAACGTCATGTTAGACCAGTACAATGAGTGATGTCATCTTAGAACATTACAATGAGTGACGTCATGTTAGACCAGTACAATGAGTGATGTCATCTTAGAACATATCAATGAGTGACGTCATGTTAGACCAGTACAATGAGTGATGTCATCTGAGAACATTACAATGAGTGACGTCATGTTAGACCAGTACAATGAGTGATGTCATCTTAGAAAATTACAATGAGTGACATCATGTTAGACCAGTAGGCTACAATGAGTGATGTCATCTTAGAACATAGCAATGAGTGACGTCATCTTAGAACTTAGCAATGAGTGATGTCATGTTAGAACATAGCAATGAGTGACGTCATCTTAGAACATAGCAATGAGTGATGTCATGTTAGAACATAGCAATGAGTGACGTCATGTTAGACCAGTACAATGAGTGATGTCATCTTAGAACATAGCAATGAGTGATGTCATGTTAGACCAGTACAATGAGTGATGTCTTCTTAGCACATTGCGATGAGTGACGTCATGTTAGACCAGTACAATGAGTCATGTCATCTGAGAACATAGCAATGAGTGACATCATGTTAGACCAGTACAATGAGTGATGTCATCTGAGAACATAGCAATGAGTGACGTCATGTTAGAACAGTACAATGAGTGATGTCATCTGAGAACATTGCAATGATTGACGTCATGTTAGACCAGTACAATGAGTGATGTCATCTTAGAACATAGCAATGAGTAACGTCATGTTAGACCAGTACAATGAGTGATGTCATCTTAGAACATTACAATGAGTGACGTCATGTTAGACCAGTACAATGAGTGATGTCATCTTAGAACATATCAATGAGTGACGTCATGTTAGACCAGTACAATGAGTGATGTCATCTGAGAACATTACAATGAGTGACGTCATGTTAGACCAGTACAATGAGTGATGTCATCTTAGAAAATTACAATGAGTGACATCATGTTAGACCAGTAGGCTACAATGAGTGATGTCATCTTAGAACATAGCAATGAGTGACGTCATCTTAGAACTTAGCAATGAGTGATGTCATGTTAGAACATAGCAATGAGTGACGTCATCTTAGAACATAGCAATGAGTGATGTCATGTTAGAACATAGCAATGAGTGACGTCATGTTAGACCAGTACAATGAGTGATGTCATCTTAGAACATAGCAATGAGTGATGTCATGTTAGACCAGTACAATGAGTGATGTCTTCTTAGCACATTGCGATGAGTGACGTCATGTTAGACCAGTACAATGAGTCATGTCATCTGAGAACATAGCAATGAGTGACATCATGTTAGACCAGTACAATGAGTGATGTCATCTGAGAACATAGCAATGAGTGACGTCATGTTAGAACAGTACAATGAGTGATGTCATCTGAGAACATTGCAATGATTGACGTCATGTTAGACCAGTACAATGAGTGATGTCATCTTAGAACATAGCAATGAGTGACGTCATGTTAGACCAGTACAATGAGTGATGTCATCTTAGAACATTACAATGAGTGACGTCATGTTAGACCAGTACAATGAGTGATGTCATCTTAGAACATTACAATGAGTGACGTCATGTTAGACCAGTAGGCTACAATGAGTGATGTCATCTTAGAACATAGCAATGAGTGACATCATCTTAGAACTTAGCAATGAGTGACGTCATCTTAGAACTTAGCAATGAGTGATGTCATGTTAGAACATAGCAATGAGTGACGTCATCTTAGAACATAGCAATGAGTGATGTCATGTTAGAACATAGCAATGAGTGACATCATGTTAGACCAGTACAATGAGTGATGTCATCTGAGAACATAGCAATGAGTGACATCATGTTAGACCAGTACAATGAGTGATGTCATCTGAGAACATAGCAATGAGTGACGTCATGTTAGACCAGTACAATGAGTGATGTCATCTGAGAACATTACAATGAGTGATGTCATGTTAGACCAGTACAATGAGTGGTGTCATCTGAGAACATTGCAACGAGTGACGTCATATTAGACCAGTACAATGAGTGATGTCATCTGAGAACATTGCAACGAGTGACGTCATGTTAGACCAGTACAATGAGTGATGTCATCTGAGAACATTGCAATGAGTGACGTCATGTTAGACCAGTACAATGAGTGATGTCATCTTCGAACATTGCAACGAGTGACGTCATGTTAGACCAGTACAATGAGTGATGTCATCTTTGAACATTACAATGATCGACGTCATGTTAGACCAGTACAATGAGTGATTTCATCTGAGAACATTACAATGAGTGATGTCATGTTAGACCAGTACAATGAGTGATGTCATCTTAGAACATTACAATGAGTGACGTCATGTTTGACCAGTAGGCTACAATGAGTGATGTCATCTTAGAATATAGCAATGACTGATGTCATGTTAGTCCAGTACAATGAGTGATGTCATGTTAGAACATAGCAATAAGGGATGTCATGTTAGACCAATACAATGAGTGATGTCATCTTAGAACATATCAATGAGTGACGTCATGTTAGACCAGTACAATGAGTGATGTCATCTTAGAACATTACAATGAGTGACATCATGTTAGACCGGTAGGCTACAATGAGTGATGTCATCTTAGAACATAGCAATGAGTGACGTTATCTTTGAACTTAGCAATGAGTGATGTCATCTGAGAACATTGCAATGAGTGACGTCATGTTAGACCAGTACAATGAGTGATGTCATATTAGAACATAGCAATGAGTGACTTCATGTTAGACCAGTACAATGAGTGATGTCATCTGAGAACATTGCAATGAGTGACGTCATGTTAGACCAGTACAATGAGTGATGTCATCTTAGAACATAGCAATGAGTGACGTCATGTTAGACCAGTACAATGAGTGATGTCATCTGAGAACATTACAATGAGTGATGTCATGTTAGACCAGTACAATGAGTGATGTCATCTTAGAACATTACAATGAGTGACGTCATGTTTGACCAGTAGGCTACAATGAGTGATGTCATCTTAGAATATAGCAATGACTGATGTCATGTTAGTCCAGTACAATGAGTGATGTCATGTTAGACCAGTACAATGAGTGATGTCATCTTAGAACATTACAATGAGTGACGTCATGTTTGACCAGTAGGCTACAATGAGTGATGTCATCTTAGAATATAGCAATGACTGATGTCATGTTAGTCCAGTACAATGAGTGATGTCATGTTAGAACATAGCAATTAGGGATGTCATGTTAGACCAATACAATGAGTGATTTCATCTTAGAACATATCAATGAGTGACGTCATGTTAGACCAGTACAATGAGTGATGTCATCTGAGAACATTACAATGAGTGACGTCATGTTAGACCAGTACAATGAGTGATGTCATCTTAGAACATAGCAATGACTGATGTCATGTTAGTCCAGTACAATGAGTGATGTCATGTTAGTACATAGCAATGAGGGATGTCATGTTAGTCCAGTACAATGAGTGATGTCATGTTAGTACATAGCAATGAGGGATGTCATGTTAGACCAGTACAATGAGTGATGTCATCTGAGAACATTACAATGAGTGACGTCATGTTAGACCAGTACAATGAGTGATGTCATCTTAGAACATAGCAATGAGTGACGTCATGTTAGTCCAGTACAATGAGTGATGTCATGTTAGACCAGTACAATGAGTGATGTGATCTTAGAACATTGCAATGAGTGACGTCATGTTAGACCAGTACAATGAGTGATGTCATGTTAGACCAGTACAATGAGTGATGTCATCTTAGAACATAGCAATGAGTGACGTCATGTTAGACCAGTACAATGAGTGATGTCATCTTAGAACATAGCAATGAGTGACGTCATGTTAGACCAGTACAATGAGTGATGTCATCTTAGAACATAGCAATGAGTGACGTCATGTTAGACCAGTACAATGAGTGATGTCATCTTAGAACATTGCAACGAGTGACGTCATGTTAGACCAGTACAATGAGTGATGTCATCTGAGAACATAGCAATGAGTGACGTCATGTTAGACCAGTACAATGAGTGATGTCATCTGAGAACATTGCAACGAGTGACGTCATGTTAGACCAGTACAATGAGTGATGTCATCTTAGAACATAGCAATGAGTGACGTCATGTTAGACCAGTACAATGAGTGATGTCATCTTAGAACATAGCAACGAGTGACGTCATGTTAGACCAGTACAATGAGTGATGTCATCTTAGAACATTACAATGATCGACGTCATAGTAGGCCATTACAATGAGTGATGTCACCTGAGAACATTACAATGAGTGATGTCATGTTAGACCAGTACAATGAGTGATGTCATCTTAGAACATTACAATGAGTGACGTCATGTTTGACCAGTAGGCTACAATGAGTGATGTCATCTTAGAATATAGCAATGAGGGATGTCATGTTAGACCAATACAATGAGTGATGTCATCTTAGAACATATCAATGAGTGACGTCATGTTAGTCCAGTACAATGAGTGATGTCATGTTAGAACATAGCAATGAGGGATGTCATGTTAGACCAATACAATGAGTGATGTCATCTTAGAACATATCAATGAGTGATGTCATATTAGACCAGTACAATGAGTGATGTCATCTTAGAACATTACAATGAGTGACATCATGTTAGACCAGAAGGCTACAATGAGTGATGTCATCTTAGAACATAGCAATGAGTGACGTCATCTTTGAACTTAGCAATGAGTGATGTCATCTGAGAACATTGCAATGAGTGACGTCATGTTAGACCAGTACAATGAGTGATGTCATCTTTTGAACATAGCAATGAGTGACGTCATGTTAGACCAGTACAATGAGTGATGTCATCTTTTGAACATAGCAATGAGTGACGTCATGTTAGACCAGTACAATGAGTGATGTCATCTTAGAACATAGCAATGAGTGACGTCATGTTAGACCAGTACAATGAGTGATGTCATCATAGAACATAGCAATGAGTGACGTCATGTTAGACCAGTACAATGAGTGATGTCATCTTAGAACAAAGCAATGAGTGACGTCATGTTAGACCAGTACAATGAGTGATGTCATCTTAGAACATTGCAATGAGTGACGTCATGTTAGACCAGTACAATGAGTGATGTCATGTTAGACCAGTACAATGAGTGATGTCATCTTAGAACATAGCAATGAGTGACGTCATGTTAGACCAGTACAATGAGTGATGTCATCTTAGAACATAGCAATGAGTGACGTCATGTTAGACCAGTACAATGAGTGATGTCATCTTAGAACATTGCAATGAGTGACGTCATGTTAGACCAGTACAATGAGTGATGTCATCTGAGAACATAGCAATGAGTGACGTCATGTTAGACCAGTACAATGAGTGATGTCATCTGAGAACATAGCAACGAGTGACGTCATGTTAGACCAGTACAATGAGTGATGTCATCTAATGTTCTAAGATGACATCACTCATTGTACTGGTCTAACATGACGTCACTCGTTGCTATGTTCTAAGAATGATCGACGTCATGTTAGACCAGTACAATGAGTGATGTCATCTGAGAACATTAAAATGAGTGATGTCATGTTAGACCAGTACAATGAGTGATGTCATCTTAGAACATTACAATGAGTGACGTCATGTTTGACCAGTAGGCTACAATGAGTGATGTCATCTTAGAATATAGCAATGACTGATGTCATGTTAGTCCAGTACAATGAGTGATGTCATGTTAGAACATAGCAATGAGGGATGTCATGTTAGACCAATACAATGAGTGATTTCATCTTAGAACATATCAATGAGTGACGTCATGTTAGACCAGTACAATGAGTGATGTCATCTGAGAACATTACAATGAGTGACGTCATGCTAGACCAGTACAATGAGTGATGTCATCTTAGAACATAGCAATGAGTGACGTCATGTTAGTCCAGTACAATGAGTGATGTCATGTTAGACCAGTACAATGAGTGATGTGATCTTAGAACATTGCAATGTGTGACGTCATGTTAGACCAGTACAATGAGTGATGTCATGTTAGACCAGTACAATGAGTGATGTCATCTTAGAACATAGCAATGAGTGACGTCATGTTAGACCAGTACAATGAGTGATGTCATCTTAGACAATAGCAATGAGTAACGTCATATTAGACCAGTACAATGAGTGATGTCATCTTAGAACATAGCAATGAGTGACGTCATGTTAGACCAGTACAATGAGTGATGTCATCTTAGAACATTGCAATGAGTGACGTCATGTTAGACCAGTACAATGAGTGATGTCATCTGAGAACATAGCAATGAGTGACGTCATGTTAGACCAGTACAATGAGTGATGTCATCTGAGAACATTAAAATGAGTGATGTCATGTTAGACCAGTACAATGAGTGATGTCATCTTAGAACATTACAATGAGTGACGTCATGTTTGACCAGTAGGCTACAATGAGTGATGTCATCTTAGAATATAGCAATGACTGATGTCATGTTAGTCCAGTACAATGAGTGATGTCATGTTAGAACATAGCAATGAGGGATGTCATGTTAGACCAATACAATGAGTGATTTCATCTTAGAACATATCAATGAGTGACGTCATGTTAGACCAGTACAATGAGTGATGTCATCTGAGAACATTACAATGAGTGACGTCATGTTAGACAAGTACAATGAGTGATGTCATCTTAGAACATAGCAATGAGTGACGTCATGTTAGTCCAGTACAATGAGTGATGTCATGTTAGACCAGTACAATGAGTGATGTGATCTTAGAACATTGCAATGTGTGACGTCATGTTAGACCAGTACAATGAGTGATGTCATGTTAGACCAGTACAATGAGTGATGTCATCTTAGAACATAGCAATGAGTGACGTCATGTTAGACCAGTACAATGAGTGATGTCATCTTAGACAATAGCAATGAGTAACGTCATATTAGACCAGTACAATGAGTGATGTCATCTTAGAACATAGCAATGAGTGACGTCATGTTAGACCAGTACAATGAGTGATGTCATCTTAGAACATTGCAATGAGTGACGTCATGTTAGACCAGTACAATGAGTGATGTCATCTGAGAACATAGCAATGAGTGACGTCATGTTAGACCAGTACAATGAGTGATGTCATCTGAGAACATAGCAACGAGTGACGTCATGTTAGACCAGTACAATGAGTGATGTCATCTTAGAACATAGCAATGAGTGACGTCATGTTAGACCAGTACAATGAGTGATGTCATCTTAGAACATAGCAACGAGTGACGTCATGTTACACCAGTACAATGAGTGATGTCATCTGAGAACATTACAATGAGTGATGTCATGTTAGACCAGTACAATGAGTGATGTCATCTTAGAACATTACAATGAGTGACGTCATGTTTGACCAGTAGGCTACAATGAGTGATGTCATCTTAGAATATAGCAATGACTGATGTCATGTTAGTCCAGTACAATGAGTGATGTCATGTTAGAACATAGCAATGAGGGATGTCATGTTAGACCAATACAATGAGTGATGTCATCTTAGAACATTGCAATGAGTGACGTCATGTTAGACCAGTACAATGAGTGATGTCATGTTAGACCAGTACAATGAGTGATGTCATCTTAGAACATAGCAATGAGTGACGTCATGTTAGACCAGTACAATGAGTGATGTCATCTTAGAACATAGCAATGAGTGACGTCATGTTAGACCAGTACAATGAGTGATGTCATCTTAGAACATTGCAATGAGTGACGTCATGTTAGACCAGTACAATGAGTGATGTCATCTGAGAACATAGCAATGAGTGACGTCATGTTAGACCAGTACAATGAGTGATGTCATCTGAGAACATAGCAACGAGTGACGTCATGTAAGACCAGTACAATGAGTGATGTCATCTAATGTTCTAAGATGACATCACTCATTGTACTGGTCTAACATGACGTCACTCGTTGCTATGTTCTAAGAATGATCAACGTCATGTTAGACCAGTACAATGAGTGATGTCATCTGAGAACATTAAAATGAGTGATGTCATGTTAGACCAGTACAATGAGTGATGTCATCTTAGAACATTACAATGAGTGACGTCATGTTTGACCAGTAGGCTACAATGAGTGATGTCATCTTAGAATATAGCAATGACTGATGTCATGTTAGTCCAGTACAATGAGTGATGTCATGTTAGAACATAGCAATGAGGGATGTCATGTTAGACCAGTACAATGAGTGATTTCATCTTAGAACATATCAATGAGTGACGTCATGTTAGACCAGTACAATGAGTGATGTCATCTGAGAACATTACAATGAGTGACGTCATGTTAGACCAGTACAATGAGTGATGTCATCTTAGAACATAGCAATGAGTGACGTCATGTTAGTCCAGTACAATGAGTGATGTCATGTTAGACCAGTACAATGAGTGATGTGATCTTAGAACATTGCAATGTGTGACGTCATGTTAGACCAGTACAATGAGTGATGTCATGTTAGACCAGTACAATGAGTGATGTCATCTGAAAAACATAGCAATGAGTGACGTCATGTTAGAACAGTACAATGAGTGATGTCATCTTAGACAATAGCAATGAGTAACGTCATATTAGACCAGTACAATGAGTGATGTCATCTTAGAACATAGCAATGAGTGACGTCATGTTAGACCAGTACAATGAGTGATGTCATCTTAGAACATTGCAATGAGTGACGTCATGTTAGACCAGTACAATGAGTGATGTCATCTGAGAACATAGCAATGAGTGACGTCATGTTAGACCAGTACAATGAGTGATGTCATCTTAGAACATAGCAACGAGTGACGTCATGTTACACCAGTACAATGAGTGATGTCATCTGAGAACATTACAATGAGTGATGTCATGTTAGACCAGTACAATGAGTGATGTCATCTTAAAACATTACAATGAGTGACGTCATGTTTGACCAGTAGGCTACAATGAGTGATGTCATCTTAGAATATAGCAATGACTGATGTCATGTTAGTCCAGTACAATGAGTGATGTCATGTTAGAACATAGCAATGAGGGATGTCATGTTAGACCAATACAATGAGTGATTTCATCTTAGAACATATCAATGAGTGAAGTCATGTTAGACCAGTACAATGAGTGATGTCATCTGAGAACATTACAATGAGTGACGTCATGTTAGACCAGTACAATGAGTGATGTCATCTTAGAACATAGCAATGAGTGACGTCATGTTAGACCAGTACAATGAGTGATGTCATGTTAGACCAGTACAATGAGTGATGTCATCTTAGAACATAGCAATGAGTGACGTCATGTTAGACCAGTACAATGAGTGATGTCATCTTAGAACATAGCAATGAGTGACGTCATGTTAGACCAGTACAATGAGTGATGTCATCTTAGAACATAGCAATGAGTGACGTCATGTTAGACCAGTACAATGAGTGATGTCATCTTAGAACATAGCAATGAGTGACGTCATGTTAGACCAGTACAATGAGTGATGTCATCTTAGAACATTGCAACGAGTGACGTCATGTTAGACCAGTACAATGAGTGATGTCATCTGAGAACATAGCAATGAGTGACGTCATGTTAGACCAGTACAATGAGTGATGTCATCTGAGAACATAGCAACGAGTGACGTCATGTTAGACCAGTACAATGAGTGATGTCATCTTAGAACATAGCAATGAGTGACGTCATGTTAGACCAGTACAATGAGTGATGTCATCTTAGAACATAGCAATGAGTGACGTCATGTTAGACCAGTACAATGAGTGATGTCATCTTAGAACATTGCAACGAGTGACGTCATGTTAGACCAGTACAATGAGTGATGTCATCTGAGAACATAGCAATGAGTGACGTCATGTTAGACCAGTACAATGAGTGATGTCATCTGAGAACATAGCAACGAGTGACGTCATGTTAGACCAGTACAATGAGTGATGTCATCTTAGAACATAGCAATGAGTGACGTCATGTTAGACCAGTACAATGAGTGATGTCATCTTAGAACATAGCAACGAGTGACGTCATGTTAGACCAGTACAATGAGTGATGTCATCTTAGAACATTACAATGATCGACGTCATAGTAGGCCAGTACAATGAGTGATGTCACCTGAGAACATTACAATGAGTGATGTCATGTTAGACCAGTACAATGAGTGATGTCATCTGAGAACATTACAATGAGTGACGTCATGTTTGACCAGTAGGCTCCAATGAGTGATGTCATCTTAGAATATAGCAATGAGGGATGTCATGTTAGACCAATACAATGAGTGATGTCATCTTAGAACATATCAATGAGTGACGTCATGTTAGTCCAGTACAATGAGTGATGTCATGTTAGAACATAGCAATGAGGGATGTCATGTTAGACCAATACAATGAGTGATGTCATCTTAGAACATATCAATGAGTGACGTCATATTAGACCAGTACAATGAGTGATGTCATCTTAGAACATTACAATGAGTGACATCATGTTAGACCAGAAGGCTACAATGAGTGATGTCATCTTAGAACATAGCAATGAGTGACGTCATCTTTTAACTTAGCAATGAGTGATGTCATCTGAGAACATTGCAATGAGTGACGTCATGTTAGACCAGTACAATGAGTGATGTCATCTTTTGAACATAGCAATGAGTGACGTCATGTTAGACCAGTACAATGAGTGATGTCATCTTTTGAACATAGCAATGAGTGACGTCATGTTAGACCAGTACAATGAGTGATGTCATCTTAGAACATAGCAATGAGTGACGTCATGTTAGACCAGTACAATGAGTGATGTCATCATAGAACATAGCAATGAGTGACGTCATGTTAGACCAGTACAATGAGTGATGTCATCTTAGAACAAAGCAATGAGTGACGTCATGTTAGACCAGTACAATGAGTGATGTCATCTTAGAACATTGCAATGAGTGACGTCATGTTAGACCAGTACAATGAGTGATGTCATGTTAGACCAGTACAATGAGTGATGTCATCTTAGAACATAGCAATGAGTGACGTCATGTTAGACCAGTACAATGAGTGATGTCATCTTAGAACATTGCAATGAGTGACGTCATGTTAGACCAGTACAATGAGTGATGTCATCTGAGAACATAGCAATGAGTGACGTCATGTTAGACCAGTACAATGAGTGATGTCATCTGAGAACATAGCAACGAGTGACGTCATGTTAGACCAGTACAATGAGTGATGTCATCTAATGTTCTAAGATGACATCACTCATTGTACTGGTCTAACACAACGTCACTCGTTGCTATGTTCTAAGAATGATCGACGTCATGTTAGACCAGTACAATGAGTGATGTCATCTGAGAACATTAAAATGAGTGATGTCATGTTAGACCAGTACAATGAGTGATGTCATCTTAGAACATTACAATGAGTGACGTCATGTTTGACCAGTAGGCTACAATGAGTGATGTCATCTTAGAATATAGCAATGACTGATGTCATGTTAGTCCAGTACAATGAGTGATGTCATGTTAGAACATAGCAATGAGGGATGTCATGTTAGACCAATACAATGAGTGATGTCATGTTAGAACATATCAATGAGTGACGTCATGTTAGACCAGTACAATGAGTGATGTCATCTTAGAACATAGCAATGAGTGACGTCATGTTAGTCCAGTAGGCTACAATGAGTGATGTCATCTTAGAACATAGCAATGAGTGACGTCATCTTAGAACTTAGCAATGAGTGATGTCATCTGAGAACATAGCAATGAGTGACGTCATGTTAGACCAGTACAATGAGTGATGTCATCTGAGAACATTGCAATGAGTGACGTCATGTTAGACCAGTACAATGAGTGATGTCATCTTAGATCATAGCAATGAGTGACGTCATGTTAGACCAGTACAATGAGTGATGTCATGTTAGACCAGTACAATGAGTGATGTCATCTTAGAACATAGCAATGAGTGACGTCATGTTAGACCAGTACAATTAATGATTTCATCTGAGAACATTGCAACGAGTGACGTCATGTTAGACCAGTACAATGAGTGATGTCATCTGAGAACATTGCAACGAGTGACGTCATGTTAGACCAGTACAATGAGTGATGTCATCTTAGAACATAGCAACGAGTGACGTCATGTTAGACCAGTACAATGAGTGATGTCATCTTAGAACATAGCAATGAGTGACGTCATGTTAGACCAGTACAATGAGTGTTGTCATCTTAGAACATAGCAATGAGTGACGTCATGTTAGACCAGTACAATGAGTGATGTCATCTGAGAACATTGCAACGAGTGACGTCATGTTAGACCAGTACAATGAGTGATGTCATCTGAGAACATTGCAACGAGTGACGTCATGTTAGACCAGTACAATGAGTGATGTCATCTTAGAACATAGCAACGAGTGACGTCATGTTAGACCAGTACAATGAGTGATGTCATCTTAGAACATAGCAATGAGTGACGTCATGTTAGACCAGTACAATGAGTGTTGTCATCTTAGAACATAGCAACGAGTGACGTCATGTTAGACCAGTATAATGAGTGATGTCATCTAATGTTCTAAGATGACATCACTCATTGTACTGGTCTAACATGACGTCACTCGTTGCTATGTTCTAAGAATGATCGACGTCATGTTAGACCAGTACAATGAGTGATGTCATCTGAGAACATTACAATGAGTGATGTCATGTTAGACCAGTACAATGAGTGATGTCATCTTAGAACATTACAATGAGTGACGTCATGTTTGACCAGTAGGCTACAATGAGTGATGTCATCTTAGAATATAGCAATGACTGATGTCATGTTAGTCCAGTACAATGAGTGATGTCATGTTAGAACATAGCAATGAGGGATGTCATGTTAGACCAATACAATGAGTGATGTAATGTTAGAACATATCAATGAGTGACGTCATGTTAGACCAGTACAATGAGTGATGTCATCTTAGAACATTACAATGAGTGACATCATGTTAGACCAGTAGGCTACAATGAGTGATGTCATCTTAGAACTTAGCAATGAGTGACGTCATGTTAGTCCAGTAGGCTACAATGAGTGATGTCATCTTAGAACATAGCAATGAGTGACGTCATCTTAGAACTTAGCAATGAATGATGTCATCTGAGAACATAGCAATGAGTGACGTCATGTTAGACCAGTACAATGAGTGATGTCATCTGAGAACATTGCAATGAGTGACGTCATGTTAGACCAGTACAATGAGTGATGTCATCTTAGATCATAGCAATGAGTGACGTCATGTTAGACCAGTACAATGAGTGATGTCATGTTAGACCAGTACAATGAGTGATGTCATCTTAGAACATAGCAATGAGTGACGTCATGTTAGACCAGTAAAATTAATGATTTCATCTGAGAACATTGCAACGAGTGACGTCATGTTAGACCAGTACAATGAGTGATGTCATCTGAGAACATTGCAACGAGTGACGTCATGTTAGACCAGTACAATGAGTGATGTCATCTTAGAACATAGCAACGAGTGACGTCATGTTAGACCAGTACAATGAGTGATGTCATCTTAGAACATAGCAATGAGTGACGTCATGTTAGACCAGTACAATGAGTGTTGTCATCTTAGAACATAGCAATGAGTGACGTCATGTTAGACCAGTACAATGAGTGATGTCATCTGAGAACATTACAATGAGTGATGTCATGTTAGACCAGTACAATGAGTTATGTCATCTTAGAACATTACAATGAGTGACGTCATGTTAGACCAGTACAATGAGTGATGTCATCTGATAACATAGCAACGAGTGACGTCATGTTAGACCAGTACAATGAGTGATGTCATCTTAGAACATAGCAATGAGTGACGTCATGTTAGACCAGTACAATGAGTGATGTCATCTTAGAACATAGCAACGAGTGACGTCATGTTAGACCAGTACAATGAGTGATGTCATCTTAGAACATTACAATGATCGACGTCATAGTAGGCCAGTACAATGAGTGATGTCATCTGAGAACATTACAATGAGTGATGTCATGTTAGACCAGTACAATGAGTGATGTCATCTTAGAACATTACAATGAGTGACGTCATGTTTGACCAGTAGGCTACAATGAGTGATGTCATCTTAGAATATAGCAATGAGGGATGTCATGTTAGACCAATACAATGAGTGATGTCATCTTAGAACATATCAATGAGTGACGTCATGTTAGTCCAGTACAATGAGTGATGTCATGTTAGAACATAGCAATGAGGGATGTCATGTTAGACCAATACAATGAGTGATGTCATCTTAGAACATTTCAATGAGTGACGTCATGTTAGACCAGTACAATGAGTGATGTCATCTTAGAACATTACAATGAGTGACATCATGTTAGACCAGTAGGCTACAATGAGTGATGTCATCTTAGAACATAGCAATGAGTGACGTCATCTTTGAACTTAGCAATGAGTGATGTCATCTGAGAACATTGCAATGAGTGACGTCATGTTAGACCAGTACAATGAGTGATGTCATCTTTTGAACATAGCAATGAGTGACGTCATGTTAGACCAGTACAATGAGTGATGTCATCTTTTGAACATAGCAATGAGTGACGTCATGTTAGACCAGTACAATGAGTGATGTCATCTTAGAACATAGCAATGAGTGACGTCATGTTAGACCAGTACAATGAGTGATGTCATCTTTTGAACATAGCAATGAGTGACGTCATGTTAGACCAGTACAATGAGTGATGTCATGTTAGACCAGTACAAAGAGTGATGTCATCTTAGAACATAGCAATGAGTGACGTCATGTTAGACCAGTACAATGAGTGATGTCATCTTAGAACATAGCAATGAGTGACGTCATGTTAGACCAGTACAATGAGTGATGTCATCTTAGAACATTGCAATGAGTGACGTCATGTTAGACCAGTACAATGAGTGATGTCATCTGAGAACATAGCAATGAGTGACGTCATGTTAGACCAGTACAATGAGTGATGTCATCTGAGAACATAGCAACGAGTGACGTCATGTTAGACCAGTACAATGAGTGATGTCATCTAATGTTCTAAGATGACATCACTCATTGTACTGGTCTAACATGACGTCACTCGTTGCTATGTTCTAAGAATGATCGACGTCATGTTAGACCAGTACAATGAGTGATGTCATCTGAGAACATTAAAATGAGTGATGTCATGTTAGACCAGTACAATGAGTGATGTCATCTTAGAACATTACAATGAGTGACGTCATGTTTGACCAGTAGGCTACAATGAGTGATGTCATCTTAGAATATAGCAATGACTGATGTCATGTTAGTCCAGTACAATGAGTGATGTCATGTTAGAACATAGCAATGAGGGATGTCATGTTAGACCAATACAATGAGTGATGTCATGTTAGAACATATCAATGAGTGACGTCATGTTAGACCAGTACAATGAGTGATGTCATCTTAGAACATAGCAATGAGTGACGTCATGTTAGTCCAGTAGGCTACAATGAGTGATGTCATCTTAGAACATAGCAATGAGTGACGTCATCTTAGAACTTAGCAATGAGTGATGTCATCTGAGAACATAGCAATGAGTGACGTCATGTTAGACCAGTACAATGAGTGATGTCATCTGAGAACATTGCAATGAGTGACGTCATGTTAGACCAGTACAATGAGTGATGTCATCTTAGATCATAGCAATGAGTGACGTCATGTTAGACCAGTACAATGAGTGATGTCATGTTAGACCAGTACAATGAGTGATGTCATCTTAGAACATAGCAATGAGTGACGTCATGTTAGACCAGTACAATTAATGATTTCATCTGAGAACATTGCAACGAGTGACGTCATGTTAGACCAGTACAATGAGTGTTGTCATCTTAGAACATAGCAATGAGTGACGTCATGTTAGACCAGTACAATGAGTGATGTCATCTGAGAACATTGCAACGAGTGACGTCATGTTAGACCAGTACAATGAGTGATGTCATCTGAGAACATTGCAACGAGTGACGTCATGTTAGACCAGTACAATGAGTGATGTCATCTTAGAACATAGCAACGAGTGACGTCATGTTAGACCAGTACAATGAGTGATGTCATCTTAGAACATAGCAATGAGTGACGTCATGTTAGACCAGTACAATGAGTGTTGTCATCTTAGAACATAGCAACGAGTGACGTCATGTTAGACCAGTATAATGAGTGATGTCATCTAATGTTCTAAGATGACATCACTCATTGTACTGGTCTAACATGACGTCACTCGTTGCTATGTTCTAAGAATGATCGACGTCATGTTAGACCAGTACAATGAGTGATGTCATCTGAGAACATTACAATGAGTGATGTCATGTTAGACCAGTACAATGAGTGATGTCATCTTAGAACATTACAATGAGTGACGTCATGTTTGACCAGTAGGCTACAATGAGTGATGTCATCTTAGAATATAGCAATGACTGATGTCATGTTAGTCCAGTACAATGAGTGATGTCATGTTAGAACATAGCAATGAGGGATGTCATGTTAGACCAATACAATGAGTGATGTAATGTTAGAACATATCAATGAGTGACGTCATGTTAGACCAGTACAATGAGTGATGTCATCTTAGAACATTACAATGAGTGACATCATGTTAGACCAGTAGGCTACAATGAGTGATGTCATCTTAGAACATAGCAATGAGTGACGTCATGTTAGTCCAGTAGGCTACAATGAGTGATGTCATCTTAGAACATAGCAATGAGTGACGTCATCTTAGAACTTAGCAATGAGTGATGTCATCTGAGAACATAGCAATGAGTGACGTCATGTTAGACCAGTACAATGAGTGATGTCATCTGAGAACATTGCAATGAGTGACGTCATGTTAGACCAGTACAATGAGTGATGTCATCTTAGATCATAGCAATGAGTGACGTCATGTTAGACCAGTACAATGAGTGATGTCATGTTAGACCAGTACAATGAGTGATGTCATCTTAGAACATAGCAATGAGTGACGTCATGTTAGACCAGTACAATTAATGATTTCATCTGAGAACATTGCAACGAGTGACGTCATGTTAGACCAGTACAATGAGTGATGTCATCTGAGAACATTGCAACGAGTGACGTCATGTTAGACCAGTACAATGAGTGATGTCATCTTAGAACATAGCAATGAGTGACGTCATGTTAGACCAGTACAATGAGTGTTGTCATCTTAGAACATAGCAACGAGTGACGTCATGTTAGACCAGTATAATGAGTGATGTCATCTAATGTTCTAAGATGACATCACTCATTGTACTGGTCTAACATGACGTCACTCGTTGCTATGTTCTAAGAATGATCGACGTCATGTTAGACCAGTACAATGAGTGATGTCATCTGAGAACATTACAATGAGTGATGTCATGTTAGACCAGTACAATGAGTGATGTCATCTTAGAACATTACAATGAGTGACGTCATGTTTGACCAGTAGGCTACAATGAGTGATGTCATCTTAGAATATAGCAATGACTGATGTCATGTTAGTCCAGTACAATGAGTGATGTCATGTTAGAACATAGCAATGAGGGATGTCATGTTAGACCAATACAATGAGTGATGTAATGTTAGAACATATCAATGAGTGACGTCATGTTAGACCAGTACAATGAGTGATGTCATCTTAGAACATTACAATGAGTGACATCATGTTAGACCAGTAGGCTACAATGAGTGATGTCATCTTAGAACTTAGCAATGAGTGACGTCATGTTAGTCCAGTAGGCTACAATGAGTGATGTCATCTTAGAACATAGCAATGAGTGACGTCATCTTAGAACTTAGCAATGAATGATGTCATCTGAGAACATAGCAATGAGTGACGTCATGTTAGACCAGTACAATGAGTGATGTCATCTGAGAACATTGCAATGAGTGACGTCATGTTAGACCAGTACAATGAGTGATGTCATCTTAGATCATAGCAATGAGTGACGTCATGTTAGACCAGTACAATGAGTGATGTCATGTTAGACCAGTACAATGAGTGATGTCATCTTAGAACATAGCAATGAGTGACGTCATGTTAGACCAGTAAAATTAATGATTTCATCTGAGAACATTGCAACGAGTGACGTCATGTTAGACCAGTACAATGAGTGATGTCATCTGAGAACATTGCAACGAGTGACGTCATGTTAGACCAGTACAATGAGTGATGTCATCTTAGAACATAGCAACGAGTGACGTCATGTTAGACCAGTACAATGAGTGATGTCATCTTAGAACATAGCAATGAGTGACGTCATGTTAGACCAGTACAATGAGTGTTGTCATCTTAGAACATAGCAATGAGTGACGTCATGTTAGACCAGTACAATGAGTTATGTCATCTGAGAACATTACAATGAGTGATGTCATGTTAGACCAGTACAATGAGTTATGTCATCTTAGAACATTACAATGAGTGACGTCATGTTAGACCAGTACAATGAGTGATGTCATCTGATAACATAGCAACGAGTGACGTCATGTTAGACCAGTACAATGAGTGATGTCATCTTAGAACATAGCAATGAGTGACGTCATGTTAGACCAGTACAATGAGTGATGTCATCTTAGAACATAGCAACGAGTGACGTCATGTTAGACCAGTACAATGAGTGATGTCATCTTAGAACATTACAATGATCGACGTCATAGTAGGCCAGTACAATGAGTGATGTCATCTGAGAACATTACAATGAGTGATGTCATGTTAGACCAGTACAATGAGTGATGTCATCTTAGAACATTACAATGAGTGACGTCATGTTTGACCAGTAGGCTACAATGAGTGATGTCATCTTAGAATATAGCAATGAGGGATGTCATGTTAGAACAATACAATGAGTGATGTCATCTTAGAACATATCAATGAGTGACGTCATGTTAGTCCAGTACAATGAGTGATGTCATGTTAGAACATAGCAATGAGGGATGTCATGTTAGACCAATACAATGAGTGATGTCATCTTAGAACATTTCAATGAGTGACGTCATGTTAGACCAGTACAATGAGTGATGTCATCTTAGAACATTACAATGAGTGACATCATGTTAGACCAGTAGGCTACAATGAGTGATGTCATCTTAGAACATAGCAATGAGTGACGTCATCTTTGAACTTAGCAATGAGTGATGTCATCTGAGAACATTGCAATGAGTGACGTCATGTTAGACCAGTACAATGAGTGATGTCATCTTTTGAACATAGCAATGAGTGACGTCATGTTAGACCAGTACAATGAGTGATGTCATCTTTTGAACATAGCAATGAGTGACGTCATGTTAGACCAGTACAATGAGTGATGTCATCTTAGAACATAGCAATGAGTGACGTCATGTTAGACCAGTACAATGAGTGATGTCATCATAGAACATAGCATTGAGTGACGTCATGTTAGACCAGTACAATGAGTGATGTCATCTTAGAACAAAGCAATGAGTGACGTCATGTTAGACCAGTACAATGAGTGATGTCATCTTAGAACATTGCAATGAGTGACGTCATGTTAGACCAGTACAATGAGTGATGTCATGTTAGACCAGTACAAAGAGTGATGTCATCTTAGAACATAGCAATGAGTGACGTCATGTTAGACCAGTACAATGAGTGATGTCATCTTAGAACATAGCAATGAGTGACGTCATGTTAGACCAGTACAATGAGTGATGTCATCTTAGAACATTGCAATGAGTGACGTCATGTTAGACCAGTACAATGAGTGATGTCATCTGAGAACATAGCAATGAGTGACGTCATGTTAGACCAGTACAATGAGTGATGTCATCTGAGAACATAGCAACGAGTGACGTCATGTTAGACCAGTACAATGAGTGATGTCATCTAATGTTCTAAGATGACATCACTCATTGTACTGGTCTAACATGACGTCACTCGTTGCTATGTTCTAAGAATGATCGACGTCATGTTAGACCAGTACAATGAGTGATGTCATCTGAGAACATTAAAATGAGTGATGTCATGTTAGACCAGTACAATGAGTGATGTCATCTTAGAACATTACAATGAGTGACGTCATGTTTGACCAGTAGGCTACAATGAGTGATGTCATCTTAGAATATAGCAATGACTGATGTCATGTTAGTCCAGTACAATGAGTGATGTCATGTTAGAACATAGCAATGAGGGATGTCATGTTAGACCAATACAATGAGTGATGTCATGTTAGAACATATCAATGAGTGACGTCATGTTAGACCAGTACAATGAGTGATGTCATCTTAGAACATAGCAATGAGTGACGTCATGTTAGTCCAGTAGGCTACAATGAGTGATGTCATCTTAGAACATAGCAATGAGTGACGTCATCTTAGAACTTAGCAATGAGTGATGTCATCTGAGAACATAGCAATGAGTGACGTCATGTTAGACCAGTACAATGAGTGATGTCATCTGAGAACATTGCAATGAGTGACGTCATGTTAGACAAGTACAATGAGTGATGTCATCTTAGATCATAGCAATGAGTGACGTCATGTTAGACCAGTACAATGAGTGATGTCATGTTAGACCAGTACAATGAGTGATGTCATCTTAGAACATAGCAATGAGTGACGTCATGTTAGACCAGTACAATTAATGATTTCATCTGAGAACATTGCAACGAGTGACGTCATGTTAGACCAGTACAATGAGTGTTGTCATCTTAGAACATAGCAATGAGTGACGTCATGTTAGACCAGTACAATGAGTGATGTCATCTGAGAACATTGCAACGAGTGACGTCATGTTAGACCAGTACAATGAGTGATGTCATCTGAGAACATTGCAACGAGTGACGTCATGTTAGACCAGTACAATGAGTGATGTCATCTTAGAACATAGCAACGAGTGACGTCATGTTAGACCAGTACAATGAGTGATGTCATCTTAGAACATAGCAATGAGTGACGTCATGTTAGACCAGTACAATGAGTGTTGTCATCTTAGAACATAGCAACGAGTGACGTCATGTTAGACCAGTATAATGAGTGATGTCATCTAATGTTCTAAGATGACATCACTCATTGTACTGGTCTAACATGACGTCACTCGTTGCTATGTTCTAAGAATGATCGACGTCATGTTAGACCAGTACAATGAGTGATGTCATCTGAGAACATTACAATGAGTGATGTCATGTTAGACCAGTACAATGAGTGATGTCATCTTAGAACATTACAATGAGTGACGTCATGTTTGACCAGTAGGCTACAATGAGTGATGTCATCTTAGAATATAGCAATGACTGATGTCATGTTAGTCCAGTACAATGAGTGATGTCATGTTAGAACATAGCAATGAGGGATGTCATGTTAGACCAATACAATGAGTGATGTAATGTTAGAACATATCAATGAGTGACGTCATGTTAGACCAGTACAATGAGTGATGTCATCTTAGAACATTACAATGAGTGACATCATGTTAGACCAGTAGGCTACAATGAGTGATGTCATCTTAGAACATAGCAATGAGTGACGTCATGTTAGTCCAGTAGGCTACAATGAGTGATGTCATCTTAGAACATAGCAATGAGTGACGTCATCTTAGAACTTAGCAATGAGTGATGTCATCTGAGAACATAGCAATGAGTGACGTCATGTTAGACCAGTACAATGAGTGATGTCATCTGAGAACATTGCAATGAGTGACGTCATGTTAGACCAGTACAATGAGTGATGTCATCTTAGATCATAGCAATGAGTGACGTCATGTTAGACCAGTACAATGAGTGATGTCATGTTAGACCAGTACAATGAGTGATGTCATCTTAGAACATAGCAATGAGTGACGTCATGTTAGACCAGTACAATTAATGATTTCATCTGAGAACATTGCAACGAGTGACGTCATGTTAGACCAGTACAATGAGTGATGTCATCTGAGAACATTGCAACGAGTGACGTCATGTTAGACCAGTACAATGAGTGATGTCATCTTAGAACATAGCAACGAGTGACGTCATGTTAGACCAGTACAATGAGTGATGTCATCTTAGAACATAGCAATGAGTGACGTCATGTTAGACCAGTACAATGAGTGTTGTCATCTTAGAACATAGCAATGAGTGACGTCATGTTAGACCAGTACAATGAGTGATGTCATCTGAGAACATTACAATGAGTGATGTCATGTTAGACCAGTACAATGAGTTATGTCATCTTAGAACATTACAATGAGTGACGTCATGTTTGACCAGTACAATGAGTGATGTCATCTTCGTACATTGCAACGAGTGACGTCATGTTAGACCAGTACAATGAGTGATGTCATCTTCGAACATTACAATGATCGACGTCATGTTAGACCAGTACAATGAGTGATTTCATCTGAGAACATTACAATGAGTGATGTCATGTTAGACCAGTACAATGAGTGATGTCATCTTAGAACATTACAATGAGTGACGTCATGTTTGACCAGTAGGCTACAATGAGTGATGTCATCTTAGAATATAGCAATGACTGATGTCATGTTAGTCCAGTACAATGAGTGATGTCATGTTAGAACATAGCAATGAGGGATGTCATGTTAGACCAATACAATGAGTGATGTCATCTTAGAACATATCAATGAGTGACGTCATGTTAGACCAGTACAATGAGTGATGTCATCTTAGAACATTACAATGAGTGACATCATGTTAGACCAGTAGGCTACAATGAGTGATGTCATCTTAGAACATAGCAATGAGTGACGTTATCTTTGAACTTAGCAATGAGTGATGTCATCTGAGAACATTGCAATGAGTGACGTCATGTTAGACCAGTACAATGAGTGATGTCATATTAGAACATAGCAATGAGTGACTTCATGTTAGACCAGTACAATGAGTGATGTCATCTGAGAACATTGCAACGAGTGACGTCATGTTAGACCAGTACAATGAGTGATGTCATCTGAGAACATTGCAACGAGTGACGTCATGTTAGACCAGTACAATGAGTGATGTCATCTTCGAACATTACAATGATCGACGTCATGTTAGACCAGTACAATGAGTGATTTCATCTGAGAACATTACAATGAGTGATGTCATGTTAGACCAGTACAATGAGTGATGTCATCTTAGAACATTACAATGAGTGACGTCATGTTTGACCAGTAGGCTACAATGAGTGATGTCATCTTAGAATATAGCAATGACTGATGTCATGTTAGTCCAGTACAATGAGTGATGTCATGTTAGAACATAGCAATGAGGGATGTCATGTTAGACCAATACAATGAGTGATGTCATCTTAGAACATATCAATGAGTGACGTCATGTTAGACCAGTACAATGAGTGATGTCATCTTAGAACATTACAATGAGTGACATCATGTTAGACCAGTAGGCTACAATGAGTGATGTCATCTTAGAACATAGCAATGAGTGACGTTATCTTTGAACTTAGCAATGAGTGATGTCATCTGAGAACATTGCAATGAGTGACGTCATGTTAGACCAGTACAATGAGTGATGTCATATTAGAACATTGCAATGATTGACGTCATGTTAGACCAGTACAATGAGTGATGTCATCTGAGAACATAGCAATGAGTAACGTCATGTTAGACCAGTACAATGAGTGATGTCATCTTAGAACATTACAATGAGTGACGTCATGTTAGACCAGTACAATGAGTGATGTCATCTTAGAACATTGCAATGAGTGACGTCATGTTAGAACAGTACAATGAGTGATGTCATCTGAGAACATTGCAATGATTGACGTCATGTTAGACCAGTACAATGAGTGAAGTCATCTTAGAACATTACAATGAGTGACGTCATGTTAGACCAGTACAATGAGTGATGTCATCTTAGAACATTACAATGAGTGACGTCATGTTAGACCAGTAGGCTACAATGAGTGATGTCATCTTAGAACATAGCAATGAGTGACGTCATCTTAGAACTTAGCAATGAGTGACGTCATCTTAGAACTTAGCAATGAGTGATGTCATGTTAGAACATAGCAATGAGTGACGTCATCTTAGAACATAGCAATGAGTGATGTCATGTTAGAACATAGCAATGAGTGACATCATGTTAGACCAGTACAATGAGTGATGTCATCTGAGAACATAGCAATGAGTGACATCATGTTAGACCAGTACAATGAGTGATGTCATCTGAGAACATAGCAATGAGTGACGTCATGTTAGACCAGTACAATGAGTGATGTCATCTGAGAACATTACAATGAGTGATGTCATGTTAGACCAGTACAATGAGTGGTGTCATCTGAGAACATTGCAACGAGTGACGTCATATTAGACCAGTACAATGAGTGATGTCATCTGAGAACATTGCAACGAGTGACGTCATGTTAGACCAGTACAATGAGTGATGTCATCTGAGAACATTGCAACGAGTGACATCATGTTAGACCAGTACAATGAGTGATGTCATCTTCGAACATTGCAACGAGTGACGTCATGTTAGACCAGTACAATGAGTGATGTCATCTTCGAACATTACAATGATCGACGTCATGTAGGACCAGTACAATGAGTGATTTCATCTGAGAACATTACAATGAGTGATGTCATGTTAGACCAGTACAATGAGTGATGTCATCTTAGAACATTACAATGAGTGACGTCATGTTTGACCAGTAGGCTACAATGAGTGATGTCATCTTACAATATAGCAATGACTGATGTCATGTCAGTCCAGTACAATGAGTGATGTCATGTTAGAACATAGCAATGAGGGATGTCATGTTAGACCAATACAATGAGTGATGTCATCTTAGAACATATCAATGAGTGACGTCATGTTAGACCAGTACAATGAGTGATGTCATATTAGAACATAGCAATGAGTGACGTTATCTTTGAACTTAGCAATGAGTGATGTCATCTGAGAACATTGCAATCAGTGACGTCATGTTAGACCAGTACAATGAGTGATGTCATCTTAGAACATAGCAATGAGTGACTTCATGTTAGACCAGTACAATGAGTGATGTCATCTGAGAACATTGCAATGATTGACGTCATGTTAGACCAGTACAATGAGTGATGTCATCTTAGAACATAGCAATGAGTGACGTCATGTTAGACCAGTACAATGAGTGATGTCATCTTAGAACATTACAATGAGTGACGTCATGTTAGACCAGTACAATGAGTGATGTCATCTTAGAACATTACAATGAGTGACATCATGTTAGACCAGTAGGCTACAATGAGTGATGTCATCTTAGAACATAGCAATGAGTGACGTCATCTTAGAACTTAGCAATGAGTGACGTCATCTTAGAACTTAGCAATGAGTGATGTCATGTTAGAACATAGCAATGAGTGACGTCATCTTAGAACATAGCAATGAGTGACATCATGTTAGACCAGTACAATGAGTGATGTCATCTGAGAACATAGCAATGAGTGACATCATGTTAGACCAGTACAATGAGTGATGTCATCTGAGAACATAGCAATGAGTGACGTCATGTTAGACCAGTACAATGAGTGATGTCATCTGAGAACATTACAATGAGTGATGTCATGTTAGACCAGTACAATGAGTGGTGTCATCTGAGAACATTGCAACGAGTGACGTCATATTAGACCAGTACAATGAGTGATGTCATCTGAGAACATTGCAACGAGTGACGTCATGTTAGACCAGTACAATGAGTGATGTCATCTGAGAACATTGCAACGAGTGACATCATGTTAGACCAGTACAATGAGTGATGTCATCTTCGAACATTGCAACGAGTGACGTCATGTTAGACCAGTACAATGAGTGATGTCATCTTCGAACATTACAATGATCGACGTCATGTTAGACCAGTACAATGAGTGATTTCATCTGAGAACATTACAATGAGTGATGTCATGTTAGACCAGTACAATGAGTGATGTCATCTTAGAACATTACAATGAGTGACGTCATGTTTGACCAGTAGGCTACAATGAGTGATGTCATCTTACAATATAGCAATGACTGATGTCATGTTAGTCCAGTACAATGAGTGATGTCATGTTAGAACATAGCAATGAGGGATGTCATGTTAGACCAATACAATGAGTGATGTCATCTTAGAACATATCAATGAGTGACGTCATGTTAGACCAGTACAATGAGTGATGTCATCTTAGAACATTACAATGAGTGACATCATGTTAGACCAGTAGGCTACAATGAGTGATGTCATCTTAGAACATAGCAATGAGTGACGTTATCTTTGAACTTAGCAATGAGTGATGTCATCTGAGAACATTGCAATGAGTGACGTCATGTTAGACCAGTACAATGAGTGATGTCATATTAGAACATAGCAATGAGTGACTTCATGTTAGACCAGTACAATGAGTGATGTCATCTGAGAACATTGCAATGAGTGACGTCATGTTAGACCAGTACAATGAGTGATGTCATCTTAGAACATAGCAATGAGTGACGTCATGTTAGACCAGTACAATGAGTGATGTCATCTGAGAACATTACAATGAGTGATGTCATGTTAGACCAGTACAATGAGTGATGTCATCTTAGAACATTACAATGAGTGACGTCATGTTTGACCAGTAGGCTACAATGAGTGATGTCATCTTAGAATATAGCAATGACTGATGTCATGTTAGTCCAGTACAATGAGTGATGTCATGTTAGACCAGTACAATGAGTGATGTCATCTTAGAACATTACAATGAGTGACGTCATGTTTGACCAGTAGGCTACAATGAGTGATGTCATCTTAGAATATAGCAATGACTGATGTCATGTTAGTCCAGTACAATGAGTGATGTCATGTTAGAACATAGCAATGAGGGATGTCATGTTAGACCAATACAATGAGTGATGTCATCTTAGAACATATCAATGAGTGACGTCATGTTAGACCAGTACAATGAGTGATGTCATCTTAGAACATTACAATGAGTGACATCATGTTAGACCAGTAGGCTACAATGAGTGATGTCATCTTAGAACATAGCAATGAGTGACGTTATCTTTGAACTTAGCAATGAGTGATGTCATCTGAGAACATTGCAATGAGTGACGTCATGTTAGACCAGTACAATGAGTGATGTCATATTAGAACATAGCAATGAGTGACTTCATGTTAGACCAGTACAACGAGTGATGTCATCTGAGAACATTGCAATGAGTGACGTCATGTTAGACCAGTACAATGAGTGATGTCATCTTAGAACATAGCAATGAGTGACGTCATGTTAGACCAGTACAATGAGTGATGTCATCTGAGAACATTACAATGAGTGATGTCATGTTAGACCAGTACAATGAGTGATGTCATCTTAGAACATTACAATGAGTGACGTCATGTTTGACCAGTAGGCTACAATGAGTGATGTCATCTTAGAATATAGCAATGACTGATGTCATGTTAGTCCAGTACAATGAGTGATGTCATGTTAGACCAGTACAATGAGTGATGTCATCTTAGAACATTACAATGAGTGACGTCATGTTTGACCAGTAGGCTACAATGAGTGATGTCATCTTAGAATATAGCAATGACTGATGTCATGTTAGTCCAGTACAATGAGTGATGTCATGTTAGAACATAGCAATTAGGGATGTCATGTTAGACCAATACAATGAGTGATTTCATCTTAGAACATATCAATGAGTGACGTCATGTTAGACCAGTACAATGAGTGATGTCATCTGAGAACATTACAATGAGTGACGTCATGTTAGACCAGTACAATGAGTGATGTCATCTTAGAACATAGCAATGAGTGACGTCATGTTAGTCCAGTACAATGAGTGATGTCATGTTAGACCAGTACAATGAGTGATGTGATCTTAGAACATTGCAATGAGTGACGTCATGTTAGACCAGTACAATGAGTGATGTCATGTTAGACCAGTACAATGAGTGATGTCATCTTAGAACATAGCAATGAGTGACGTCATGTTAGACCAGTACAATGAGTGATGTCATCTTAGACAATAGCAATGAGTAACGTCATATTAGACCAGTACAATGAGTGATGTCATCTTAGAACATAGCAATGAGTGACGTCATGTTAGACCAGTACAATGAGTGATGTCATCTTAGAACATTGCAATGAGTGACGTCATGTTAGACCAGTACAATGAGTGATGTCATCTTAGAACATAGCAATGAGTGACGTCATGTTAGACCAGTACAATGAGTGATGTCATCTGAGAACATAGCAACGAGTGACGTCATGTTAGACCAGTACAATGAGTGATGTCATCTTAGAACATAGCAATGAGTGACGTCATGTTACACCAGTACAATGAGTGATGTCATCTGAGAACATTGCAATGAGTGATGTCATGTTAGACCAGTACAATGAGTGATTTCATCTTAGAACATTACAATGAGTGACGTCATGTTTGACCAGTAGGCTACAATGAGTGATGTCATCTTAGAATATAGCAATGACTGATGTCATGTTAGTCCAGTACAATGAGTGATGTCATGTTAGAACATAGCAATGAGGGATGTCATGTTAGACCAATACAATGAGTGATTTCATCTTAGAACATATCAATGAGTGAAGTCATGTTAGACCAGTACAATGAGTGATGTCATCTGAGAACATTACAATGAGTGACGTCATGTTAGACCAGTACAATGAGTGATGTCATCTTAGAACATAGCAATGAGTGACGTCATGTTAGTCCAGTACAATGAGTGATGTCATGTTAGACCAGTACAATGAGTGATGTCATCTTAGAACAGAGCAATGAGTGACGTCATGTTAGACCAGTACAATGAGTGATGTCATCTTAGAACATAGCAATGAGTGACGTCATGTTAGACCAGTACAATGAGTGATGTCATCTTAGAACATAGCAATGAGTGACGTCATGTTAGACCAGTACAATGAGTGATGTCATCTTAGAACATTGCAACGAGTGACGTCATGTTAGACCAGTACAATGAGTGATGTCATCTGAGAACATAGCAATGAGTGACGTCATGTTAGACCAGTACAATGAGTGATGTCATCTGAGAACATAGCAACGAGTGACGTCATGTTAGACCAGTACAATGAGTGATGTCATCTTAGAACATAGCAATGAGTGACGTCATGTTAGACCAGTACAATGAGTGATGTCATCTTAGAACATAGCAACGAGTGACGTCATGTTAGACCAGTACAATGAGTGATGTCATCTTAGAACATTACAATGATCGACGTCATAGTAGGCCAGTACAATGAGTGATGTCATCTGAGAACATTACAATGAGTGATGTCATGTTAGACCAGTACAATGAGTGATGTCATCTTAGAACATTACAATGAGTGACGTCATGTTTGACCAGTAGGCTACAATGAGTGATGTCATCTTAGAATATAGCAATGAGGGATGTCATGTTAGACCAATACAATGAGTGATGTCATCTTAGAACATATCAATGAGTGACGTCATGTTAGTCCAGTACAATGAGTGATGTCATGTTAGAACATAGCAATGAGGGATGTCATGTTAGACCAATACAATGAGTGATGTCATCTTAGAACATATCAATGAGTGACGTCATGTTAGACCAGTACAATGAGTGATGTCATCTTAGAACATTACAATGAGTGACATCATGTTAGACCAGTAGGCTACAATGAGTGATGTCATCTTAGAACATAGCAATGAGTGACATCATGTTAGACCAGTAGGCTACAATGAGTGATGTCATCTTAGAACATAGCAATGAGTGACGTTATCTTTGAACTTAGCAATGAGTGATGTCATCTGATAACATTGCAATGAGTGACGTCATGTTAGACCAGTACAATGAGTGATGTCATATTAGAACATAGCAATGAGTGACTTCATGTTAGACCAGTACAACGAGTGATGTCATCTGAGAACATTGCAATGAGTGACGTCATGTTAGACCAGTACAATGAGTGATGTCATCTTAGAACATAGCAATGAGTGACGTCATGTTAGACCAGTACAATGAGTGATGTCATCTGAGAACATTACAATGAGTGATGTCATGTTAGACCAGTACAATGAGTGATGTCATCTTAGAACATTACAATGAGTGACGTCATGTTTGACCAGTAGGCTACAATGAGTGATGTCATCTTAGAATATAGCAATGACTGATGTCATGTTAGTCCAGTACAATGAGTGATGTCATGTTAGACCAGTACAATGAGTGATGTCATCTTAGAACATTACAATGAGTGACGTCATGTTTGACCAGTAGGCTACAATGAGTGATGTCATCTTAGAATATAGCAATGACTGATGTCATGTTAGTCCAGTACAATGAGTGATGTCATGTTAGAACATAGCAATTAGGGATGTCATGTTAGACCAATACAATGAGTGATTTCATCTTAGAACATATCAATGAGTGACGTCATGTTAGACCAGTACAATGAGTGATGTCATCTGAGAACATTACAATGAGTGACGTCATGTTAGACCAGTACAATGAGTGATGTCATCTTAGAACATAGCAATGAGTGACGTCATGTTAGTCCAGTACAATGAGTGATGTCATGTTAGACCAGTACAATGAGTGATGTGATCTTAGAACATTGCAATGAGTGACGTCATGTTAGACCAGTACAATGAGTGATGTCATGTTAGACCAGTACAATGAGTGATGTCATCTTAGAACATAGCAATGAGTGACGTCATGTTAGACCAGTACAATGAGTGATGTCATCTTAGACAATAGCAATGAGTAACGTCATATTAGACCAGTACAATGAGTGATGTCATCTTAGAACATAGCAATGAGTGACGTCATGTTAGACCAGTACAATGAGTGATGTCATCTTAGAACATTGCAATGAGTGACGTCATGTTAGACCAGTACAATGAGTGATGTCATCTTAGAACATAGCAATGAGTGACGTCATGTTAGACCAGTACAATGAGTGATGTCATCTGAGAACATAGCAACGAGTGACGTCATGTTAGACCAGTACAATGAGTGATGTCATCTTAGAACATAGCAATGAGTGACGTCATGTTACACCAGTACAATGAGTGATGTCATCTGAGAACATTGCAATGAGTGATGTCATGTTAGACCAGTACAATGAGTGATTTCATCTTAGAACATTACAATGAGTGACGTCATGTTTGACCAGTAGGCTACAATGAGTGATGTCATCTTAGAATATAGCAATGACTGATGTCATGTTAGTCCAGTACAATGAGTGATGTCATGTTAGAACATAGCAATGAGGGATGTCATGTTAGACCAATACAATGAGTGATTTCATCTTAGAACATATCAATGAGTGAAGTCATGTTAGACCAGTACAATGAGTGATGTCATCTGAGAACATTACAATGAGTGACGTCATGTTAGACCAGTACAATGAGTGATGTCATCTTAGAACATAGCAATGAGTGACGTCATGTTAGTCCAGTACAATGAGTGATGTCATGTTAGACCAGTACAATGAGTGATGTCATCTTAGAACAGAGCAATGAGTGACGTCATGTTAGACCAGTACAATGAGTGATGTCATCTTAGAACATAGCAATGAGTGACGTCATGTTAGACCAGTACAATGAGTGATGTCATCTTAGAACATAGCAATGAGTGACGTCATGTTAGACCAGTACAATGAGTGATGTCATCTTAGAACATTGCAACGAGTGACGTCATGTTAGACCAGTACAATGAGTGATGTCATCTGAGAACATAGCAATGAGTGACGTCATGTTAGACCAGTACAATGAGTGATGTCATCTGAGAACATAGCAACGAGTGACGTCATGTTAGACCAGTACAATGAGTGATGTCATCTTAGAACATAGCAATGAGTGACGTCATGTTAGACCAGTACAATGAGTGATGTCATCTTAGAACATAGCAACGAGTGACGTCATGTTAGACCAGTACAATGAGTGATGTCATCTTAGAACATTACAATGATCGACGTCATAGTAGGCCAGTACAATGAGTGATGTCATCTGAGAACATTACAATGAGTGATGTCATGTTAGACCAGTACAATGAGTGATGTCATCTTAGAACATTACAATGAGTGACGTCATGTTTGACCAGTAGGCTACAATGAGTGATGTCATCTTAGAATATAGCAATGAGGGATGTCATGTTAGACCAATACAATGAGTGATGTCATCTTAGAACATATCAATGAGTGACGTCATGTTAGTCCAGTACAATGAGTGATGTCATGTTAGAACATAGCAATGAGGGATGTCATGTTAGACCAATACAATGAGTGATGTCATCTTAGAACATATCAATGAGTGACGTCATGTTAGACCAGTACAATGAGTGATGTCATCTTAGAACATTACAATGAGTGACATCATGTTAGACCAGTAGGCTACAATGAGTGATGTCATCTTAGAACATAGCAATGAGTGACGTCATCTTTGAACTTAGCAATGAGTGATGTCATCTGAGAACATTGCAATGAGTGACGTCATGTTAGACCAGTACAATGAGTGATGTCATCTTTTGAACATAGCAATGAGTGACGTCATGTTAGACCAGTACAATGAGTGATGTCATCTTTTGAACATAGCAATGAGTGACGTCATGTTAGACCAGTACAATGAGTGATGTCATCTTAGAACATAGCAATGAGTGACGTCATGTTAGACCAGTACAATGAGTGATGTCATCATAGAACATAGCAATGAGTGACGTCATGTTAGACCAGTACAATGAGTGATGTCATCTTAGAACAAAGCAATGAGTGACGTCATGTTAGACCAGTACAATGAGTGATGTCATCTTAGAACATTGCAATGAGTGACGTCATGTTAGACCAGTACAATGAGTGATGTCATGTTAGACCAGTACAATGAGTGATGTCATCTTAGAACATAGCAATGAGTGACGTCATGTTAGACCAGTACAATGAGTGATGTCATCTTAGAACATAGCAATGAGTGACGTCATGTTAGACCAGTACAATGAGTGATGTCATCTTAGAACATTGCAATGAGTGACGTCATGTTAGACCAGTACAATGAGTGATGTCATCTGAGAACATAGCAATGAGTGACGTCATGTTAGACCAGTACAATGAGTGATGTCATCTGAGAACATAGCAACGAGTGACGTCATGTTAGACCAGTAAAATGAGTGATGTCATCTAATGTTCTAAGATGACATCACTCATTGTACTGGTCTAACATGACGTCACTCGTTGCTATGTTCTAAGAATGATCGACGTCATGTTAGACCAGTACAATGAGTGATGTCATCTTAGAACATTACAATGATCGACGTCATAGTAGGCCAGTACAATGAGTGATGTCATCTGAGAACATTACAATGAGTGATGTCATGTTAGACCAGTACAATGAGTGATGTCATCTTAGAACATTACAATGAGTGACGTCATGTTTGACCAGTAGGCTACAATGAGTGATGTCATCTTAGAATATAGCAATGAGGGATGTCATGTTAGACCAATACAATGAGTGATGTCATCTTAGAACATATCAATGAGTGACGTCATGTTAGTCCAGTACAATGAGTGATGTCATGTTAGAACATAGCAATGAGGGATGTCATGTTAGACCAATACAATGAGTGATGTCATCTTAGAACATATCAATGAGTGACGTCATGTTAGACCAGTACAATGAGTGATGTCATCTTAGAACATTACAATGAGTGACATCATGTTAGACCAGTAGGCTACAATGAGTGATGTCATCTTAGAACATAGCAATGAGTGACGTCATCTTTGAACTTAGCAATGAGTGATGTCATCTGAGAACATTGCAATGAGTGACGTCATGTTAGACCAGTACAATGAGTGATGTCATCTTTTGAACATAGCAATGAGTGACGTCATGTTAGACCAGTACAATGAGTGATGTCATCTTTTGAACATAGCAATGAGTGACGTCATGTTAGACCAGTACAATGAGTGATGTCATCTTAGAACATAGCAATGAGTGACGTCATGTTAGACCAGTACAATGAGTGATGTCATCATAGAACATAGCAATGAGTGACGTCATGTTAGACCAGTACAATGAGTGATGTCATCTTAGAACAAAGCAATGAGTGACGTCATGTTAGACCAGTACAATGAGTGATGTCATCTTAGAACATTGCAATGAGTGACGTCATGTTAGACCAGTACAATGAGTGATGTCATGTTAGACCAGTACAATGAGTGATGTCATCTTAGAACATAGCAATGAGTGACGTCATGTTAGACCAGTACAATGAGTGATGTCATCTTAGAACATAGCAATGAGTGACGTCATGTTAGACCAGTACAATGAGTGATGTCATCTTAGAACATTGCAATGAGTGACGTCATGTTAGACCAGTACAATGAGTGATGTCATCTGAGAACATAGCAATGAGTGACGTCATGTTAGACCAGTACAATGAGTGATGTCATCTGAGAACATAGCAACGAGTGACGTCATGTTAGACCAGTAAAATGAGTGATGTCATCTAATGTTCTAAGATGACATCACTCATTGTACTGGTCTAACATGACGTCACTCGTTGCTATGTTCTAAGAATGATCGACGTCATGTTAGACCAGTACAATGAGTGATGTCATCTGAGAACATTAAAATGAGTGATGTCATGTTAGACCAGTACAATGAGTGATGTCATCTTAGAACATTACAATGAGTGACGTCATGTTTGACCAGTAGGCTACAATGAGTGATGTCATCTTAGAATATAGCAATGACTGATGTCATGTTAGTCCAGTACAATGAGTGATGTCATGTTAGAACATAGCAATGAGGGATGTCATGTTAGACCAATACAATGAGTGATGTCATGTTAGAACATATCAATGAGTGACGTCATGTTAGACCAGTACAATGAGTGATGTCATCTTAGAACATAGCAATGAGTGACGTCATGTTAGTCCAGTAGGCTACAATGAGTGATGTCATCTTAGAACATAGCAATGAGTGACGTCATCTTAGAACTTAGCAATGAGTGATGTCATCTGAGAACATAGCAATGAGTGACGTCATGTTAGACCAGTACAATGAGTGATGTCATCTGAGAACATTGCAATGAGTGACGTCATGTTAGACCAGTACAATGAGTGATGTCATCTTAGATCATAGCAATGAGTGACGTCATGTTAGACTAGTACAATGAGTGATGTCATGTTAGACCAGTACAATGAGTGATGTCATCTTAGAACATAGCAATGAGTGACGTCATGTTAGACCAGTACAATTAATGATTTCATCTGAGAACATTGCAACGAGTGACGTCATGTTAGACCAGTACAATGAGTGATGTCATCTGAGAACATTGCAACGAGTGACGTCATGTTAGACCAGTACAATGAGTGATGTCATCTTAGAACATAGCAACGAGTGACGTCATGTTAGACCAGTACAATGAGTGATGTCATCTTAGAACATAGCAATGAGTGACGTCATGTTAGACCAGTACAATGAGTGTTGTCATCTTAGAACATAGCAATGAGTGACGTCATGTTAGACCAGTACAATGAGTGTTGTCATCTTAGAACATAGCAACGAGTGACGTCATGTTAGACCAGTATAATGAGTGATGTCATCTAATGTTCGAAGATGACATCACTCATTGTACTGGTCTAACATGACGTCACTCGTTGCTATGTTCTAAGAATGATCGACGTCATGTTAGACCAGTACAATGAGTGATGTCATCTGAGAACATTCCAATGAGTGATGTCATGTTAGACCAGTACAATGAGTGATGTCATCTTAGAACATTACAATGAGTGACGTCATGTTTGACCAGTAGGCTACAATGAGTGATGTCATCTTAGAATATAGCAATGACTGATGTCATGTTAGTCCAGTACAATGAGTGATGTCATGTTAGAACATAGCAATGAGGGATGTCATGTTAGACCAATACAATGAGTGATGTAATGTTAGAACATTACAATGAGTGACATCATGTTAGACCAGTAGGCTACAATGAGTGATGTCATCTTAGAACATAGCAATGAGTGACGTCATGTTAGTCCAGTAGGCTACAATGAGTGATGTCATCTTAGAACATAGCAATGAGTGACGTCATCTTAGAACTTAGCAATGAGTGATGTCATCTGAGAACATTGCAATGAGTGACGTCATGTTAGACCAGTACAATGAGTGATGTCATCTTAGATCATAGCAATGAGTGACGTCATGTTAGACCAGTACAATGAGTGATGTCATGTTAGACCAGTACAATGAGTGATGTCATCTTAGAACATAGCAATGAGTGACGTCATGTTAGACCAGTACAATTAATGATTTCATCTGAGAACATTGCAACGAGTGACGTCATGTTAGACCAGTACAATGAGTGATGTCATCTGAGAACATTGCAACGAGTGACGTCATGTTAGACCAGTACAATGAGTGATGTCATCTTAGAACATAGCAACGAGTGACGTCATGTTAGACCAGTACAATGAGTGATGTCATCTTAGAACATAGCAATGAGTGACGTCATGTTAGACCAGTACAATGAGTGTTGTCATCTTAGAACATAGCAATGAGTGACGTCATGTTAGACCAGTACAATGAGTGATGTCATCTGAGAACATTACAATGAGTGATGTCTTGTTAGACCAGTACAATGAGTTATGTCATCTTAGAACATTACAATGAGTGACGTCATGTTTGACCAGTACAATGAGTGATGTCATCTTCGAACATTGCAACGAGTGACGTCATGTTAGACCAGTACAATGAGTGATGTCATCTGAGAACATAGCAACGAGTGACGTCATGTTAGACCAGTACAATGAGTGATGTCATCTTAGAACATAGCAATGAGTGACGTCATGTTAGACCAGTACAATGAGTGATGTCATCTTAGAACATAGCAACGAGTGACGTCATGTTAGACCAGTAAAATGAGTGATGTCATCTTAGAACATTACAATGATCGACGTCATAGTAGGCCAGTACAATGAGTGATGTCATCTGAGAACATTACAATGAGTGATGTCATGTTAGACCAGTACAATGAGTGATGTCATCTTAGAACATTACAATGAGTGACGTCATGTTTGACCAGTACAATGAGTGTTGTCATCTTAGAACATAGCAATGAGTGACGTCATGTTAGACCAGTACAATGAGTGTTGTCATCTTAGAACATAGCAATGAGTGACGTCATGTTAGACCAGTACAATGAGTGTTGTCATCTTAGAACATAGCAACGAGTGACGTCATGTTAGACCAGTATAATGAGTGATGTCATCTAATGTTCGAAGATGACATCACTCATTGTACTGGTCTAACATGACGTCACTCGTTGCTATGTTCTAAGAATGATCGACGTCATGTTAGACCAGTACAATGAGTGATGTCATCTGAGAACATTACAATGAGTGATGTCATGTTAGACCAGTACAATGAGTGATGTCATCTTAGAACATTACAATGAGTGACGTCATGTTTGACCAGTAGGCTACAATGAGTGATGTCATCTTAGAATATAGCAATGACTGATGTCATGTTAGTCCAGTACAATGAGTGATGTCATGTTAGAACATAGCAATGAGGGATGTCATGTTAGACCAATACAATGAGTGATGTAATGTTAGAACATATCAATGAGTGACGTCATGTTAGACCAGTACAATGAGTGATGTCATCTTAGAACATTACAATGAGTGACATCATGTTAGACCAGTAGGCTACAATGAGTGATGTCATCTTAGAACATAGCAATGAGTGACGTCATGTTAGTCCAGTAGGCTACAATGAGTGATGTCATCTTAGAACATAGCAATGAGTGACGTCATCTTAGAACTTAGCAATGAGTGATGTCATCTGAGAACATAGCAATGAGTGACGTCATGTTAGACCAGTACAATGAGTGATGTCATCTGAGAACATTGCAATGAGTGACGTCATGTTAGACCAGTACAATGAGTGATGTCATCTTAGATCATAGCAATGAGTGACGTCATGTTAGACCAGTACAATGAGTGATGTCATGTTAGACCAGTACAATGAGTGATGTCATCTTAGAACATAGCAATGAGTGACGTCATGTTAGACCAGTACAATTAATGATTTCATCTGAGAACATTGCAACGAGTGACGTCATGTTAGACCAGTACAATGAGTGATGTCATCTGAGAACATTGCAACGAGTGACGTCATGTTAGACCAGTACAATGAGTGATGTCATCTTAGAACATAGCAACGAGTGACGTCATGTTAGACCAGTACAATGAGTGATGTCATCTTAGAACATAGCAATGAGTGACGTCATGTTAGACCAGTACAATGAGTGTTGTCATCTTAGAACATAGCAATGAGTGACGTCATGTTAGACCAGTACAATGAGTGATGTCATCTGAGAACATTACAATGAGTGATGTCATGTTAGACCAGTACAATGAGTTATGTCATCTTAGAACATTACAATGAGTGACGTCATGTTTGACCAGTACAATGAGTGATGTCATCTTCGAACATTGCAACGAGTGACGTCATGTTAGACCAGTACAATGAGTGATGTCATCTGAGAACATAGCAACGAGTGACGTCATGTTAGACCAGTACAATGAGTGATGTCATCTTAGAACATAGCAATGAGTGACGTCATGTTAGACCAGTACAATGAGTGATGTCATCTTAGAACATAGCAACGAGTGACGTCATGTTAGACCAGTACAATGAGTGATGTCATCTTAGAACATTACAATGATCGACGTCATAGTAGGCCAGTACAATGAGTGATGTCATCTGAGAACATTACAATGACTGATGTCATGTTAGACCAGTACAATGAGTGATGTCATCTTAGAACATTACAATGAGTGACGTCATGTTTGACCAGTAGGCTACAATGAGTGATGTCATCTTAGAATATAGCAATGAGGGATGTCATGTTAGACCAATACAATGAGTGATGTCATCTTAGAACATATCAATGAGTGACGTCATGTTAGTCCAGTACAATGAGTGATGTCATGTTAGAACATAGCAATGAGGGATGTCATGTTAGACCAATACAATGAGTGATGTCATCTTAGAACATATCAATGAGTGACGTCATGTTAGACCAGTACAATGAGTGATGTCATCTTAGAACATTACAATGAGTGACATCATGTTAGACCAGTAGGCTACAATGAGTGATGTCATCTTAGAACATAGCAATGAGTGACGTCATCTTTGAACTTAGCAATGAGTGATGTCATCTGAGAACATTGCAATGAGTGACGTCATGTTAGACCAGTACAATGAGTGATGTCATCTTTTGAACATAGCAATGAGTGACGTCATGTTAGACCAGTACAATGAGTGATGTCATCTTTTGAACATAGCAATGAGTGACGTCATGTTAGACCAGTACAATGAGTGATGTCATCTTAGAACATAGCAATGAGTGACGTCATGTTAGACCAGTACAATGAGTGATGTCATCATAGAACATAGCAATGAGTGACGTCATGTTAGACCAGTACAATGAGTGATGTCATCTTAGAACAAAGCAATGAGTGACGTCATGTTAGACCAGTACAATGAGTGATGTCATCTTAGAACATTGCAATGAGTGACGTCATGTTAGACCAGTACAATGAGTGATGTCATGTTAGACCAGTACAATGAGTGATGTCATCTTAGAACATAGCAATGAGTGACGTCATGTTAGACCAGTACAATGAGTGATGTCATCTTAGAACATAGCAATGAGTGACGTCATGTTAGACCAGTACAATGAGTGATGTCATCTTAGAACATTGCAATGAGTGACGTCATGTTAGACCAGTACAATGAGTGATGTCATCTGAGAACATAGCAATGAGTGACGTCATGTTAGACCAGTACAATGAGTGATGTCATCTGAGAACATAGCAACGAGTGACGTCATGTTAGACCAGTAAAATGAGTGATGTCATCTAATGTTCTAAGATGACATCACTCATTGTACTGGTCTAACATGACGTCACTCGTTGCTATGTTCTAAGAATGATCGACGTCATGTTAGACCAGTACAATGAGTGATGTCATCTGAGAACATTAAAATGAGTGATGTCATGTTAGACCAGTACAATGAGTGATGTCATCTTAGAACATTACAATGAGTGACGTCATGTTTGACCAGTAGGCTACAATGAGTGATGTCATCTTAGAATATAGCAATGACTGATGTCATGTTAGTCCAGTACAATGAGTGATGTCATGTTAGAACATAGCAATGAGGGATGTCATGTTAGACCAATACAATGAGTGATGTCATGTTAGAACATATCAATGAGTGACGTCATGTTAGACCAGTACAATGAGTGATGTCATCTTAGAACATAGCAATGAGTGACGTCATGTTAGTCCAGTAGGCTACAATGAGTGATGTCATCTTAGAACATAGCAATGAGTGACGTCATCTTAGAACTTAGCAATGAGTGATGTCATCTGAGAACATAGCAATGAGTGACGTCATGTTAGACCAGTACAATGAGTGATGTCATCTGAGAACATTGCAATGAGTGACGTCATGTTAGACCAGTACAATGAGTGATGTCATCTTAGATCATAGCAATGCGTGACGTCATGTTAGACTAGTACAATGAGTGATGTCATGTTAGACCAGTACAATGAGTGATGTCATCTTAGAACATAGCAATGAGTGACGTCATGTTAGACCAGTACAATTAATGATTTCATCTGAGAACATTGCAACGAGTGACGTCATGTTAGACCAGTACAATGAGTGATGTCATCTGAGAACATTGCAACGAGTGACGTCATGTTAGACCAGTACAATGAGTGATGTCATCTTAGAACATAGCAACGAGTGACGTCATGTTAGACCAGTACAATGAGTGATGTCATCTTAGAACATAGCAATGAGTGACGTCATGTTAGACCAGTACAATGAGTGTTGTCATCTTAGAACATAGCAATGAGTGACGTCATGTTAGACCAGTACAATGAGTGTTGTCATCTTAGAACATAGCAACGAGTGACGTCATGTTAGACCAGTATAATGAGTGATGTCATCTAATGTTCGAAGATGACATCACTCATTGTACTGGTCTAACATGACGTCACTCGTTGCTATGTTCTAAGAATGATCGACGTCATGTTAGACCAGTACAATGAGTGATGTCATCTGAGAACATTCCAATGAGTGATGTCATGTTAGACCAGTACAATGAGTGATGTCATCTTAGAACATTACAATGAGTGACGTCATGTTTGACCAGTAGGCTACAATGAGTGATGTCATCTTAGAATATAGCAATGACTGATGTCATGTTAGTCCAGTACAATGAGTGATGTCATGTTAGAACATAGCAATGAGGGATGTCATGTTAGACCAATACAATGAGTGATGTAATGTTAGAACATTACAATGAGTGACATCATGTTAGACCAGTAGGCTACAATGAGTGATGTCATCTTAGAACATAGCAATGAGTGACGTCATGTTAGTCCAGTAGGCTACAATGAGTGATGTCATCTTAGAACATAGCAATGAGTGACGTCATCTTAGAACTTAGCAATGAGTGATGTCATCTGAGAACATAGCAATGAGTGACGTCATGTTAGACCAGTACAATGAGTGATGTCATCTGAGAACATTGCAATGAGTGACGTCATGTTAGACCAGTACAATGAGTGATGTCATCTTAGATCATAGCAATGAGTGACGTCATGTTAGACCAGTACAATGAGTGATGTCATGTTAGACCAGTACAATGAGTGATGTCATCTTAGAACATAGCAATGAGTGACGTCATGTTAGACCAGTACAATTAATGATTTCATCTGAGAACATTGCAACGAGTGACGTCATGTTAGACCAGTACAATGAGTGATGTCATCTGAGAACATTGCAACGAGTGACGTCATGTTAGACCAGTACAATGAGTGATGTCATCTTAGAACATAGCAACGAGTGACGTCATGTTAGACCAGTACAATGAGTGATGTCATCTTAGAACATAGCAATGAGTGACGTCATGTTAGACCAGTACAATGAGTGTTGTCATCTTAGAACATAGCAATGAGTGACGTCATGTTAGACCAGTACAATGAGTGATGTCATCTGAGAACATTACAATGAGTGATGTCTTGTTAGACCAGTACAATGAGTTATGTCATCTTAGAACATTACAATGAGTGACGTCATGTTTGACCAGTACAATGAGTGATGTCATCTTCGAACATTGCAACGAGTGACGTCATGTTAGACCAGTACAATGAGTGATGTCATCTGAGAACATAGCAACGAGTGACGTCATGTTAGACCAGTACAATGAGTGATGTCATCTTAGAACATAGCAATGAGTGACGTCATGTTAGACCAGTACAATGAGTGATGTCATCTTAGAACATAGCAACGAGTGACGTCATGTTAGACCAGTACAATGAGTGATGTCATCTTAGAACATTACAATGATCGACGTCATAGTAGGCCAGTACAATGAGTGATGTCATCTGAGAACATTACAATGAGTGATGTCATGTTAGACCAGTACAATGAGTGATGTCATCTTAGAACATTACAATGAGTGACGTCATGTTTGACCAGTACAATGAGTGTTGTCATCTTAGAACATAGCAATGAGTGACGTCATGTTAGACCAGTACAATGAGTGTTGTCATCTTAGAACATAGCAATGAGTGACGTCATGTTAGACCAGTACAATGAGTGTTGTCATCTTAGAACATAGCAACGAGTGACGTCATGTTAGACCAGTATAATGAGTGATGTCATCTAATGTTCGAAGATGACATCACTCATTGTACTGGTCTAACATGACGTCACTCGTTGCTATGTTCTAAGAATGATCGACGTCATGTTAGACCAGTACAATGAGTGATGTCATCTGAGAACATTACAATGAGTGATGTCATGTTAGACCAGTACAATGAGTGATGTCATCTTAGAACATTACAATGAGTGACGTCATGTTTGACCAGTAGGCTACAATGAGTGATGTCATCTTAGAATATAGCAATGACTGATGTCATGTTAGTCCAGTACAATGAGTGATGTCATGTTAGAACATAGCAATGAGGGATGTCATGTTAGACCAATACAATGAGTGATGTAATGTTAGAACATATCAATGAGTGACGTCATGTTAGACCAGTACAATGAGTGATGTCATCTTAGAACATTACAATGAGTGACATCATGTTAGACCAGTAGGCTACAATGAGTGATGTCATCTTAGAACATAGCAATGAGTGACGTCATGTTAGTCCAGTAGGCTACAATGAGTGATGTCATCTTAGAACATAGCAATGAGTGACGTCATCTTAGAACTTAGCAATGAGTGATGTCATCTGAGAACATAGCAATGAGTGACGTCATGTTAGACCAGTACAATGAGTGATGTCATCTGAGAACATTGCAATGAGTGACGTCATGTTAGACCAGTACAATGAGTGATGTCATCTTAGATCATAGCAATGAGTGACGTCATGTTAGACCAGTACAATGAGTGATGTCATGTTAGACCAGTACAATGAGTGATGTCATCTTAGAACATAGCAATGAGTGACGTCATGTTAGACCAGTACAATTAATGATTTCATCTGAGAACATTGCAACGAGTGACGTCATGTTAGACCAGTACAATGAGTGATGTCATCTGAGAACATTGCAACGAGTGACGTCATGTTAGACCAGTACAATGAGTGATGTCATCTTAGAACATAGCAACGAGTGACGTCATGTTAGACCAGTACAATGAGTGATGTCATCTTAGAACATAGCAATGAGTGACGTCATGTTAGACCAGTACAATGAGTGTTGTCATCTTAGAACATAGCAATGAGTGACGTCATGTTAGACCAGTACAATGAGTGATGTCATCTGAGAACATTACAATGAGTGATGTCATGTTAGACCAGTACAATTAGTTATGTCATCTTAGAACATTACAATGAGTGACGTCATGTTTGACCAGTACAATGAGTGATGTCATCTTCGAACATTGCAACGAGTGACGTCATGTTAGACCAGTACAATGAGTGATGTCATCTGAGAACATAGCAACGAGTGACGTCATGTTAGACCAGTACAATGAGTGATGTCATCTTAGAACATAGCAATGAGTGACGTCATGTTAGACCAGTACAATGAGTGATGTCATCTTAGAACATAGCAACGAGTGACGTCATGTTAGACCAGTACAATGAGTGATGTCATCTTAGAACATTACAATGATCGACGTCATAGTAGGCCAGTAGGCTACAATGAGTGATGTCATCTTAGAATATAGCAATGAGGGATGTCATGTTAGACCAATACAATGAGTGATGTCATCTTAGAACATATCAATGAGTGACGTCATGTTAGTCCAGTACAATGAGTGATGTCATGTTAGAACATAGCAATGAGGGATGTCATGTTAGACCAATACAATGAGTGATGTCATCTTAGAACATATCAATGAGTGACGTCATGTTAGACCAGTACAATGAGTGATGTCATCTTAGAACATTACAATGAGTGACATCATGTTAGACCAGTAGGCTACAATGAGTGATGTCATCTTAGAACATAGCAATGAGTGACGTCATCTTTGAACTTAGCAATGAGTGATGTCATCTGAGAACATTGCAATGAGTGACGTCATGTTAGACCAGTACAATGAGTGATGTCATCTTTTGAACATAGCAATGAGTGACGTCATGTTAGACCAGTACAATGAGTGATGTCATCTTTTGAACATAGCAATGAGTGACGTCATGTTAGACCAGTACAATGAGTGATGTCATCTTAGAACATAGCAATGAGTGACGTCATGTTAGACCAGTACAATGAGTGATGTCATCATAGAACATAGCAATGAGTGACGTCATGTTAGACCAGTACAATGAGTGATGTCATCTTAGAACAAAGCAATGAGTGACGTCATGTTAGACCAGTACAATGAGTGATGTCATCTTAGAACATTGCAATGAGTGACGTCATGTTAGACCAGTACAATGAGTGATGTCATGTTAGACCAGTACAATGAGTGATGTCATCTTAGAACATAGCAATGAGTGACGTCATGTTAGACCAGTACAATGAGTGATGTCATCTTAGAACATAGCAATGAGTGACGTCATGTTAGACCAGTACAATGAGTGATGTCATCTTAGAACATTGCAATGAGTGACGTCATGTTAGACCAGTACAATGAGTGATGTCATCTGAGAACATAGCAATGAGTGACGTCATGTTAGACCAGTACAATGAGTGATGTCATCTGAGAACATAGCAACGAGTGACGTCATGTTAGACCAGTACAATGAGTGATGTCATCTAATGTTCTAAGATGACATCACTCATTGTACTGGTCTAACATGACGTCACTCGTTGCTATGTTCTAAGAATGATCGACGTCATGTTAGACCAGTACAATGAGTGATGTCATCTGAGAACATTAAAATGAGTGATGTCATGTTAGACCAGTACAATGAGTGATGTCATCTTAGAACATTACAATGAGTGACGTCATGTTTGACCAGTAGGCTACAATGAGTGATGTCATCTTAGAATATAGCAATGACTGATGTCATGTTAGACCAATACAATGAGTGATGTCATGTTAGAACATATCAATGAGTGACGTCATGTTAGACCAGTACAATGAGTGATGTCATCTTAGAACATAGCAATGAGTGACGTCATGTTAGTCCAGTAGGCTACAATGAGTGATGTCATCTTAGAACATAGCAATGAGTGACGTCATCTTAGAACTTAGCAATGAGTGATGTCATCTGAGAACATAGCAATGAGTGACGTCATGTTAGACCAGTACAATGAGTGATGTCATCTGAGAACATTGCAATGAGTGACGTCATGTTAGACCAGTACAATGAGTGATGTCATCTTAGATCATAGCAATGAGTGACGTCATGTTAGACCAGTACAATGAGTGATGTCATGTTAGACCAGTACAATGAGTGATGTCATCTTAGAACATAGCAATGAGTGACGTCATGTTAGACCAGTACAATTAATGATTTCATCTGAGAACATTGCAACGAGTGACGTCATGTTAGACCAGTACAATGAGTGATGTCATCTGAGAACATTGCAACGAGTGACGTCATGTTAGACCAGTACAATGAGTGATGTCATCTTAGAACATAGCAACGAGTGACGTCATGTTAGACCAGTACAATGAGTGATGTCATCTTAGAACATAGCAATGAGTGACGTCATGTTAGACCAGTACAATGAGTGTTGTCATCTTAGAACATAGCAATGAGTGACGTCATGTTAGACCAGTACAATGAGTGATGTCATCTGAGAACATTGCAACGAGTGACGTCATGTTAGACCAGTACAATGAGTGATGTCATCTGAGAACATTGCAACGAGTGACGTCATGTTAGACCAGTACAATGAGTGATGTCATCTTAGAACATAGCAACGAGTGACGTCATGTTAGACCAGTACAATGAGTGATGTCATCTTAGAACATAGCAATGAGTGACGTCATGTTAGACCAGTACAATGAGTGTTGTCATCTTAGAACATAGCAACGAGTGACGTCATGTTAGACCAGTACAATGAGTGTTGTCATCTTAGAACATAGCAACGAGTGACGTCATGTTAGACCAGTATAATGAGTGATGTCATCTAATGTTCTAAGATGACATCACTCATTGTACTGGTCTAACATGACGTCACTCGTTGCTATGTTCTAAGAATGATCAACGTCATGTTAGACCAGTACAATGAGTGATGTCATCTGAGAACATTACAATGAGTGATGTCATGTTAGACCAGTACAATGAGTGATGTCATCTTAGAACATTACAATGAGTGACGTCATGTTTGACCAGTAGGCTACAATGAGTGATGTCATCTTAGAATATAGCAATGACTGATGTCATGTTAGTCCAGTACAATGAGTGATGTCATGTTAGAACATAGCAATGAGGGATGTCATGTTAGACCAATACAATGAGTGATGTAATGTTAGAACATATCAATGAGTGACGTCATGTTAGACCAGTACAATGAGTGATGTCATCTTAGAACATTACAATGAGTGACATCATGTTAGACCAGTAGGCTACAATGAGTGATGTCATCTTAGAACATAGCAATGAGTGACGTCATGTTAGTCCAGTAGGCTACAATGAGTGATGTCATCTTAGAACATAGCAATGAGTGACGTCATCTTAGAACTTAGCAATGAGTGATGTCATCTGAGAACATAGCAATGAGTGACGTCATGTTAGACCAGTACAATGAGTGATGTCATCTGAGAACATTGCAATGAGTGACGTCATGTTAGACCAGTACAATGAGTGATGTCATCTTAGATCATAGCAATGAGTGACGTCATGTTAGACCAGTACAATGAGTGATGTCATGTTAGACCAGTACAATGAGTGATGTCATCTTAGAACATAGCAATGAGTGACGTCATGTTAGACCAGTACAATTAATGATTTCATCTGAGAACATTGCAACGAGTGACTTCATGTTAGACCAGTACAATGAGTGATGTCATCTGAGAACATTGCAACGAGTGACGTGATGTTAGACCAGTACAATGAGTGATGTCATCTTAGAACATAGCAACGAGTGACGTCATGTTAGACCAGTACAATGAGTGATGTCATCTTAGAACATAGCAACGAGTGACGTCATGTTAGACCAGTACAATGAGTGTTGTCATCTTAGAACATAGCAATGAGTGACGTCATGTTAGACCAGTACAATGAGTGATGTCATCTGAGAACATTACAATGAGTGATGTCATGTTAGACCAGTACAATGAGTTATGTCATCTTAGAACATTACAATGAGTGACATCATGTTTGACCAGTACAATGAGTGATGTCATCTTCGAACATTGCAACGAGTGACGTCATGTTAGACCAGTACAATGAGTGATGTCATCTTCGAACATTACAATGATCGACGTCATGTTAGACCAGTACAATGAGTGATTTCATCTGAGAACATTACAATGAGTGATGTCATGTTAGACCAGTACAATGAGTGATGTCATCTTAGAACATTACAATGAGTGACGTCATGTTTGACCAGTAGGCTACAATGAGTGATGTCATCTTAGAATATAGCAATGACTGAGGTCATGTTAGTCCAGTACAATGACTGATGTCATGTTAGAACATAGCAATGAGGGATGTCATGTTAGACCAATACAATGAGTGATGTCATCTTAGAACATATCAATGAGTGACGTCATGTTAGACCAGTACAATGAGTGATGTCATCTTAGAACATTACAATGAGTGACATCATGTTAGACCAGTAGGCTACAATGAGTGATGTCATCTTAGAACATAGCAATGAGTGACGTTATCTTTGAACTTAGCAATGAGTGATGTCATCTGAGAACATTGCAATGAGTGACGTCATGTTAGACCAGTACAATGAGTGATGTCATATTAGAACATAGCAATGAGTGACTTCATGTTAGACCAGTACAATGAGTGATGTCATCTGAGAACATTGCAATGAGTGACGTCATGTTAGACCAGTACAATGAGTGATGTCATCTTAGAACATAGCAATGAGTGACGTCATGTTAGACCAGTACAATGAGTGATGTCATCTGAGAACATTACAATGAGTGATGTCATGTTAGACCAGTACAATGAGTGATGTCATCTTAGAACATTACAATGAGTGACGTCATGTTTGACCAGTAGGCTACAATGAGTGATGTCATCTTAGAATATAGCAATGACTGATGTCATGTTAGTCCAGTACAATGAGTGATGTCATGTTAGACCAGTACAATGAGTGATGTCATCTTAGAACATTACAATGAGTGACGTCATGTTTGACCAGTAGGCTACAATGAGTGATGTCATCTTAGAATATAGCAATGACTGATGTCATGTTAGTCCAGTACAATGAGTGATGTCATGTTACAACATAGCAATTAGGGATGTCATGTTAGACCAATACAATGAGTGATTTCATCTTAGAACATATCAATGAGTGACGTCATGTTAGACCAGTACAATGAGTGATGTCATCTGAGAACATTACAATGAGTGACGTCATGTTAGACCAGTACAATGAGTGATGTCATCTTAGAACATAGCAATGAGTGACGTCATGTTAGTCCAGTACAATGAGTGATGTCATGTTAGACCAGTACAATGAGTGATGTGATCTTAGAACATTGCAATGAGTGACGTCATGTTAGACCAGTACAATGAGTGATGTCATGTTAGACCAGTACAATGAGTGATGTCATCTTAGAACATAGCAATGAGTGACGTCATGTTAGACCAGTACAATGAGTGTTGTCATCTTAGAACATAGCAATGAGTGACGTCATGTTAGACCAGTACAATGAGTGTTGTCATCTTAGAACATAGCAACGAGTGACGTCATGTTAGACCAGTATAATGAGTGATGTCATCTAATGTTCGAAGATGACATCACTCATTGTACTGGTCTAACATGACGTCACTCGTTGCTATGTTCTAAGAATGATCGACGTCATGTTAGACCAGTACAATGAGTGATGTCATTTGAGAACATTACAATGAGTGATGTCATGTTAGACCAGTACAATGAGTGATGTCATCTTAGAACATTACAATGAGTGACGTCATGTTTGACCAGTAGGCTACAATGAGTGATGTCATCTTAGAATATAGCAATGACTGATGTCATGTTAGTCCAGTACAATGAGTGATGTCATGTTAGACCAGTACAATGAGTGATGTCATCTTAGAACATTACAATGAGTGACGTCATGTTTGACCAGTAGGCTACAATGAGTGATGTCATCTTAGAATATAGCAATGACTGATGTCATGTTAGTCCAGTACAATGAGTGATGTCATGTTACAACATAGCAATTAGGGATGTCATGTTAGACCAATACAATGAGTGATTTCATCTTAGAACATATCAATGAGTGACGTCATGTTAGACCAGTACAATGAGTGATGTCATCTGAGAACATTACAATGAGTGACGTCATGTTAGACCAGTACAATGAGTGATGTCATCTTAGAACATAGCAATGAGTGACGTCATGTTAGTCCAGTACAATGAGTGATGTCATGTTAGACCAGTACAATGAGTGATGTGATCTTAGAACATTGCAATGAGTGACGTCATGTTAGACCAGTACAATGAGTGATGTCATGTTAGACCAGTACAATGAGTGATGTCATCTTAGAACATAGCAATGAGTGACGTCATGTTAGACCAGTACAATGAGTGTTGTCATCTTAGAACATAGCAATGAGTGACGTCATGTTAGACCAGTACAATGAGTGTTGTCATCTTAGAACATAGCAACGAGTGACGTCATGTTAGACCAGTTTAATGAGTGATGTCATCTAATGTTCGAAGATGACATCACTCATTGTACTGGTCTAACATGACGTCACTCGTTGCTATGTTCTAAGAATGATCGACGTCATGTTAGACCAGTACAATGAGTGATGTCATCTGAGAACATTACAATGAGTGATGTCATGTTAGACCAGTACAATGAGTGATGTCATCTTAGAACATTACAATGAGTGACGTCATGTTTGACCAGTAGGCTACAATGAGTGATGTCATCTTAGAATATAGCAATGACTGATGTCATGTTAGTCCAGTACAATGAGTGATGTCATGTTAGAACATAGCAATGAGGGATGTCATGTTAGACCAATACAATGAGTGATGTAATGTTAGAACATATCAATGAGTGACGTCATGTTAGACCAGTACAATGAGTGATGTCATCTTAGAACATTACAATGAGTGACATCATGTTAGACCAGTAGGCTACAATGAGTGATGTCATCTTAGAACATAGCAATGAGTGACGTCATGTTAGTCCAGTAGGCTACAATGAGTGATGTCATCTTAGAACATAGCAATGAGTGACGTCATCTTAGAACTTAGCAATGAGTGATGTCATCTGAGAACATAGCAATGAGTGACGTCATGTTAGACCAGTACAATGAGTGATGTCATCTGAGAACATTGCAATGAGTGACGTCATGTTAGACCAGTACAATGAGTGATGTCATCTTAGATCATAGCAATGAGTGACGTCATGTTAGACCAGTACAATGAGTGATGTCATGTTAGACCAGTACAATGAGTGATGTCATCTTAGAACATAGCAATGAGTGACGTCATGTTAGACCAGTACAATTAATGATTTCATCTGAGAACATTGCAACGAGTGACGTCATGTTAGACCAGTACAATGAGTGATGTCATCTGAGAACATTGCAACGAGTGACGTCATGTTAGACCAGTACAATGAGTGATGTCATCTTAGAACATAGCAACGAGTGACGTCATGTTAGACCAGTACAATGAGTGATGTCATCTTAGAACATAGCAATGAGTGACGTCATGTTAGACCAGTACAATGAGTGTTGTCATCTTAGAACATAGCAATGAGTGACGTCATGTTAGACCAGTACAATGAGTGATGTCATCTGAGAACATTACAATGAGTGATGTCATGTTAGACCAGTACAATGAGTTATGTCATCTTAGAACATTACAATGAGTGACGTCATGTTTGACCAGTACAATGAGTGATGTCATCTTCGAACATTGCAACGAGTGACGTCATGTTAGACCAGTACAATGAGTGATGTCATCTGAGAACATAGCAACGAGTGACGTCATGTTAGACCAGTACAATGAGTGATGTCATCTTAGAACATAGCAATGAGTGACGTCATGTTAGACCAGTACAATGAGTGATGTCATCTTAGAACATAGCAACGAGTGACGTCATGTTAGACCAGTACAATGAGTGATGTCATCTTAGAACATTACAATGATCGACGTCATAGTAGGCCAGTACAATGAGTGATGTCATCTGAGAACATTACAATGAGTGATGTCATGTTAGACCAGTACAATGAGTGATGTCATCTTAGAACATTACAATGAGTGACGTCATGTTTGACCAGTACAATGAGTGTTGTCATCTTAGAACATAGCAATGAGTGACGTCATGTTAGACCAGTACAATGAGTGTTGTCATCTTAGAACATAGCAATGAGTGACGTCATGTTAGACCAGTACAATGAGTGTTGTCATCTTAGAACATAGCAACGAGTGACGTCATGTTAGACCAGTATAATGAGTGATGTCATCTAATGTTCGAAGATGACATCACTCATTGTACTGGTCTAACATGACGTCACTCGTTGCTATGTTCTAAGAATGATCGACGTCATGTTAGACCAGTACAATGAGTGATGTCATCTGAGAACATTACAATGAGTGATGTCATGTTAGACCAGTACAATGAGTGATGTCATCTTAGAACATTACAATGAGTGACGTCATGTTTGACCAGTAGGCTACAATGAGTGATGTCATCTTAGAATATAGCAATGACTGATGTCATGTTAGTCCAGTACAATGAGTGATGTCATGTTAGAACATAGCAATGAGGGATGTCATGTTAGACCAATACAATGAGTGATGTAATGTTAGAACATATCAATGAGTGACGTCATGTTAGACCAGTACAATGAGTGATGTCATCTTAGAACATTACAATGAGTGACATCATGTTAGACCAGTAGGCTACAATGAGTGATGTCATCTTAGAACATAGCAATGAGTGACGTCATGTTAGTCCAGTAGGCTACAATGAGTGATGTCATCTTAGAACATAGCAATGAGTGACGTCATCTTAGAACTTAGCAATGAGTGATGTCATCTGAGAACATAGCAATGAGTGACGTCATGTTAGACCAGTACAATGAGTGATGTCATCTGAGAACATTGCAATGAGTGACGTCATGTTAGACCAGTACAATGAGTGATGTCATCTTAGATCATAGCAATGAGTGACGTCATGTTAGACCAGTACAATGAGTGATGTCATGTTAGACCAGTACAATGAGTGATTTCATCTTAGAACATAGCAATGAGTGACGTCATGTTAGACCAGTACAATTAATGATTTCATCTGAGAACATTGCAACGAGTGACGTCATGTTAGACCAGTACAATGAGTGATGTCATCTGAGAACATTGCAACGAGTGACGTCATGTTAGACCAGTACAATGAGTGATGTCATCTTAGAACATAGCAACGAGTGACGTCATGTTAGACCAGTACAATGAGTGATGTCATCTTAGAACATAGCAATGAGTGACGTCATGTTAGACCAGTACAATGAGTGTTGTCATCTTAGAACATAGCAATGAGTGACGTCATGTTAGACCAGTACAATGAGTGATGTCATCTGAGAACATTACAATGAGTGATGTCATGTTAGACCAGTACAATGAGTTATGTCATCTTAGAACATTACAATGAGTGACGTCATGTTTGACCAGTACAATGAGTGATGTCATCTTCGAACATTGCAACGAGTGACGTCATGTTAGACCAGTACAATGAGTGATGTCATCTGAGAACATAGCAACGAGTGACGTCATGTTAGACCAGTACAATGAGTGATGTCATCTTAGAACATAGCAATGAGTGACGTCATGTTAGACCAGTACAATGAGTGATGTCATCTTAGAACATAGCAACGAGTGACGTCATGTTAGACCAGTACAATGAGTGATGTCATCTTAGAACATTACAATGATCGACGTCATAGTAGGCCAGTACAATGAGTGATGTCATCTGAGAACATTACAATGAGTGATGTCATGTTAGACCAGTACAATGAGTGATGTCATCTTAGAACATTACAATGAGTGACGTCATGTTTGACCAGTAGGCTACAATGAGTGATGTCATCTTAGAATATAGCAATGAGGGATGTCATGTTAGACCAATACAATGAGTGATGTCATCTTAGAACATATCAATGAGTGACGTCATGTTAGTCCAGTACAATGAGTGATGTCATGTTAGAACATAGCAATGAGGGATGTCATGTTAGACCAATACAATGAGTGATGTCATCTTAGAACATATCAATGAGTGACGTCATGTTAGACCAGTACAATGAGTGATGTCATCTTAGAACATTACAATGAGTGACATCATGTTAGACCAGTAGGCTACAATGAGTGATGTCATCTTAGAACATAGCAATGAGTGACGTCATCTTTGAACTTAGCAATGAGTGATGTCATCTGAGAACATTGCAATGAGTGACGTCATGTTAGACCAGTACAATGAGTGATGTCATCTTTTGAACATAGCAATGAGTGACGTCATGTTAGACCAGTACAATGAGTGATGTCATCTTTTGAACATAGCAATGAGTGACGTCATGTTAGACCAGTACAATGAGTGATGTCATCTTAGAACATAGCAATGAGTGACGTCATGTTAGACCAGTACAATGAGTGATGTCATCTTAGAACAAAGCAATGAGTGACGTCATGTTAGACCAGTACAATGAGTGATGTCATCTTAGAACATTGCAATGAGTGACGTCATGTTAGACCAGTACAATGAGTGATGTCATGTTAGACCAGTACAATGAGTGATGTCATCTTAGAACATAGCAATGAGTGACGTCATGTTAGACCAGTACAATGAGTGATGTCATCTTAGAACATAGCAATGAGTGACGTCATGTTAGACCAGTACAATGAGTGATGTCATCTTAGAACATTGCAATGAGTGACGTCATGTTAGACCAGTACAATGAGTGATGTCATCTGAGAACATAGCAATGAGTGACGTCATGTTAGACCAGTACAATGAGTGATGTCATCTGAGAACATAGCAACGAGTGACGTCATGTTAGACCAGTACAATGAGTGATGTCATCTAATGTTCTAAGATGACATCACTCATTGTACTGGTCTAACATGACGTCACTCGTTGCTATGTTCTAAGAATGATCGACGTCATGTTAGACCAGTACAATGAGTGATGTCATCTGAGAACATTAAAATGAGTGATGTCATGTTAGACCAGTACAATGAGTGATGTCATCTTAGAACATTACAATGAGTGACGTCATGTTTGACCAGTAGGCTACAATGAGTGATGTCATCTTAGAATATAGCAATGACTGATGTCATGTTAGTCCAGTACAATGAGTGATGTCATGTTAGAACATAGCAATGAGGGATGTCATGTTAGACCAATACAATGAGTGATGTCATGTTAGAACATATCAATGAGTGACGTCATGTTAGACCAGTACAATGAGTGATGTCATCTTAGAACATAGCAATGAGTGACGTCATGTTAGTCCAGTAGGCTACAATGAGTGATGTCATCTTAGAACATAGCAATGAGTGACGTCATCTTAGAACTTAGCAATGAGTGATGTCATCTGAGAACATAGCAATGAGTGACGTCATGTTAGACCAGTACAATGAGTGATGTCATCTGAGAACATTGCAATGAGTGACGTCATGTTAGACCAGTACAATGAGTGATGTCATCTTAGATCATAGCAATGAGTGACGTCATGTTAGACCAGTACAATGAGTGATGTCATGTTAGACCAGTACAATGAGTGATGTCATCTTAGAACATAGCAATGAGTGACGTCATGTTAGACCAGTACAATGAGTGATGTCATCTTAGAACATAGCAATGAGTGACGTCATGTTAGACCAGTACAATGAGTGATGTCATCTTAGAACATTGCAATGAGTGACGTCATGTTAGACCAGTACAATGAGTGATGTCATCTGAGAACATAGCAATGAGTGACGTCATGTTAGACCAGTACAATGAGTGATGTCATCTGAGAACATAGCAACGAGTGACGTCATGTTAGACCAGTACAATGAGTGATGTCATCTAATGTTCTAAGATGACATCACTCATTGTACTGGTCTAACATGACGTCACTCGTTGCTATGTTCTAAGAATGATCGACGTCATGTTAGACCAGTACAATGAGTGATGTCATCTGAGAACATTAAAATGAGTGATGTCATGTTAGACCAGTACAATGAGTGATGTCATCTTAGAACATAGCAATGAGTGACGTCATGTTAGTCCAGTAGGCTACAATGAGTGATGTCATCTTAGAACATAGCAATGAGTGACGTCATCTTAGAACTTAGCAATGAGTGATGTCATCTGAGAACATAGCAATGAGTGACATCATGTTAGACCAGTACAATGAGTGATGTCATCTGAGAACATTGCAATGAGTGACGTCATGTTAGACCAGTACAATGAGTGATGTCATCTTAGATCATAGCAATGAGTGACGTCATGTTAGACCAGTACAATGAGTGATGTCATGTTAGACCAGTACAATGAGTGATGTCATCTTAGAACATAGCAATGAGTGACGTCATGTTAGACCAGTACAATTAATGATTTCATCTGAGAACATTGCAACGAGTGACGTCATGTTAGACCAGTACAATGAGTGATGTCATCTGAGAACATTGCAACGAGTGACGTCATGTTAGACCAGTACAATGAGTGATGTCATCTTAGAACATAGCAACGAGTGACGTCATGTTAGACCAGTACAATGAGTGATGTCATCTTAGAACATAGCAATGAGTGACGTCATGTTAGACCAGTACAATGAGTGTTGTCATCTTAGAACATAGCAATGAGTGACGTCATGTTAGACCAGTACAATGAGTGATGTCATCTGAGAACATTGCAACGAGTGACGTCATGTTAGACCAGTACAATGAGTGATGTCATCTGAGAACATTGCAACGAGTGACGTCATGTTAGACCAGTACAATGAGTGATGTCATCTTAGAACATAGCAACGAGTGACGTCATGTTAGACCAGTACAATGAGTGATGTCATCTTAGAACATAGCAATGAGTGACGTCATGTTAGACCAGTACAATGAGTGTTGTCATCTTAGAACATAGCAACGAGTGACGTCATGTTAGACCAGTATAATGAGTGATGTCATCTAATGTTCTAAGATGACATCACTCATTGTACTGGTCTAACATGACGTCACTCGTTGCTATGTTCTAAGAATGATCGACGTCATGTTAGACCAGTACAATGAGTGATGTCATCTGAGAACATTACAATGAGTGATGTCATGTTAGACCAGTACAATGAGTGATGTCATCTTAGAACATTACAATGAGTGACGTCATGTTTGACCAGTAGGCTACAATGAGTGATGTCATCTTAGAATATAGCAATGACTGATGTCATGTTAGTCCAGTACAATGAGTGATGTCATGTTAGAACATAGCAATGAGGGATGTCATGTTAGACCAATACAATGAGTGATGTAATGTTAGAACATATCAATGAGTGACGTCATGTTAGACCAGTACAATGAGTGATGTCATCTTAGAACATTACAATGAGTGACATCATGTTAGACCAGTAGGCTACAATGAGTGATGTCATCTTAGAACATAGCAATGAGTGACGTCATGTTAGTCCAGTAGGCTACAATGAGTGATGTCATCTTAGAACATAGCAATGAGTGACGTCATCTTAGAACTTAGCAATGAGTGATGTCATCTGAGAACATAGCAATGAGTGACGTCATGTTAGACCAGTACAATGAGTGATGTCATCTGAGAACATTGCAATGAGTGATGTCATGTTAGACCAGTACAATGAGTGATGTCATCTTAGAACATAGCAATGAGTGACGTCATGTTAGACCAGTACAATTAATGATTTCATCTGAGAACATTGCAACGAGTGACTTCATGTTAGACCAGTACAATGAGTGATGTCATCTGAGAACATTGCAACGAGTGACGTCATGTTAGACCAGTACAATGAGTGATGTCATCTTAGAACATAGCAACGAGTGACGTCATGTTAGACCAGTACAATGAGTGATGTCATCTTAGAACATAGCAATGAGTGACGTCATGTTAGACCAGTACAATGAGTGTTGTCATCTTAGAACATAGCAATGAGTGACGTCATGTTAGACCAGTACAATGAGTGATGTCATCTGAGAACATTACAATGAGTGATGTCATGTTAGACCAGTACAATGAGTTATGTCATCTTAGAACATTACAATGAGTGACGTCATGTTTGACCAGTACAATGAGTGATGTCATCTTCGAACATTGCAACGAGTGACGTCATGTTAGACCAGTACAATGAGTGATGTCATCTTCGAACATTACAATGATCGACGTCATGTTAGACCAGTACAATGAGTGATTTCATCTGAGAACATTACAATGAGTGATGTCATGTTAGACCAGTACAATGAGTGATGTCATCTTAGAACATTACAATGAGTGACGTCATGTTTGACCAGTAGGCTACAATGAGTGATGTCATCTTAGAATATAGCAATGACTGAGGTCATGTTAGTCCAGTACAATGACTGATGTCATGTTAGAACATAGCAATGAGGGATGTCATGTTAGGCCAATACAATGAGTGATGTCATCTTAGAACATATCAATGAGTGCAGTCATGTTAGACAAGTACAATGAGTGATGTCATCTTAGAACATTACAATGAGTGACATCATGTTAGACCAGTAGGCTACAATGAGTGATGTCATCTTAAAACATAGCAATGAGTGACGTTATCTTTGAACTTAGCAATGAGTGATGTCATCTGAGAACATTGCAATGAGTGACGTCATGTTAGACCAGTACAATGAGTGATGTCATATTAGAACATAGCAATGAGTGACTTCATGTTAGACCAGTACAATGAGTGATGTCATCTGAGAACATTGCAATGAGTGACGTCATGTTAGACCAGTACAATGAGTGATGTCATCTTAGAACATAGCAATGAGTGACGACATGTTAGACCAGTACAATGAGTGATGTCATCTGAGAACATTACAATGAGTGATGTCATGTTAGACCAGTACAATGAGTGATGTCATCTTAGAACATTACAATGAGTGACGTCATGTTTGACCAGTAGGCTACAATGAGTGATGTCATCTTAGAATATAGCAATGACTGATGTCATGTTAGTCCAGTACAATGAGTGATGTCATGTTAGACCAGTACAATGAGTGATGTCATCTTAGAACATTACAATGAGTGACGTCATGTTTGACCAGTAGGCTACAATGAGTGATGTCATCTTAGAATATAGCAATGACTGATGTCATGTTAGTCCAGTACAATGAGTGATGTCATGTTACAACATAGCAATTAGGGATGTCATGTTAGACCAATACAATGAGTGATTTCATCTTAGAACATATCAATGAGTGACGTCATGTTAGACCAGTACAATGAGTGATGTCATCTGAGAACATTACAATGAGTGACGTCATGTTAGACCAGTACAATGAGTGATGTCATCTTAGAACATAGCAATGAGTGACGTCATGTTAGTCCAGTACAATGAGTGATGTCATGTTAGACCAGTACAATGAGTGATGTGATCTTAGAACATTGCAATGAGTGACGTCATGTTAGACCAGTACAATGAGTGATGTCATGTTAGACCAGTACAATGAGTGATGTCATCTTAGACAATAGCAATGAGTAATGTCATATTAGACCAGTACAATGAGTGATGTCATCTTAGAACATAGCAATGAGTGACGTCATGTTAGACCAGTACAATGAGTGATGTCATCTTAGAACATTACAATGAGTGACGTCATGTTTGACCAGTAGGCTACAATGAGTGATGTCATCTTAGAATATAGCAATGACTGATGTCATGTTAGTCCAGTACAATGAGTGATGTCATGTTACAACATAGCAATTAGGGATGTCATGTTAGACCAATACAATGAGTGATTTCATCTTAGAACATATCAATGAGTGACGTCATGTTAGACCAGTACAATGAGTGATGTCATCTTAGAACATAGCAACGAGTGACGTCATGTTACACCAGTACAATGAGTGATGTCATCTTAGAACATTACAATGATCGACGTCATGTTAGACCAGTACAATGAGTGATGTCATCTGAGAACATTACAATGAGTGATGTCATGTTAGACCAGTACAATGAGTGATGTCATCTTAGAACATTACAATGAGTGACGTCATGTTTGACCAGTAGGCTACAATGAGTGATGTCATCTTAGAATATAGCAATGACTGATGTCATGTTAGTCCAGTACAATGAGTGATGTCATGTTAGAACATAGCAATGAGGGATGTCATGTTAGACCAATACAATGAGTGATTTCATCTTAGAACATATCAATGAGTGAAGTCATGTTAGACCAGTACAATGAGTGATGTCATCTGAGAACATTACAATACGTGACGTCATGTTAGACCAGTACAATGAGTGATGTCATCTTAGAACATAGCAATGAGTGACGTCATGTTAGTCCAGTACAATGAGTGATGTCATGTTAGACCAGTACAATGAGTGATGTGATCTTAGAACATTGCAATGAGTGACGTCATGTTAGACCAGTACAATGAGTGATGTCATGTTAGACCAGTACAATGAGTGATGTCATCTTAGAACATAGCAATGAGTGACGTCATGTTAGACCAGTACAATGAGTGATGTCATCTTAGAACATAGCAATGAGTGACGTCATGTTAGACCAGTACAATGAGTGATGTCATCTTAGAACATAGCAATGAGTGACGTCATGTTAGACCAGTACAATGAGTGATGTCATCTGAGAACATTACAATGAGTGATGTCATGTTAGACCAGTACAATGAGTGATGTCATCTTAGAACATTACAATGAGTGACGTCATGTTTGACCAGTAGGCTACAATGAGTGATGTCATCTTAGAATATAGCAATGACTGATGTCATGTTAGTCCAGTACAATGAGTGATGTCATGTTAGACCAGTACAATGAGTGATGTCATCTTAGAACATTACAATGAGTGACGTCATGTTTGACCAGTAGGCTACAATGAGTGATGTCATCTTAGAATATAGCAATGACTGATGTCATGTTAGTCCAGTACAATGAGTGATGTCATGTTACAACATAGCAATTAGGGATGTCATGTTAGACCAATACAATGAGTGATTTCATCTTAGAACATATCAATGAGTGACGTCATGTTAGACCAGTACAATGAGTGATGTCATCTGAGAACATTACAATGAGTGACGTCATGTTAGACCAGTACAATGAGTGATGTCATCTTAGAACATAGCAATGAGTGACGTCATGTTAGTCCAGTACAATGAGTGATGTCATGTTAGACCAGTACAATGAGTGATGTGATCTTAGAACATTGCAATGAGTGACGTCATGTTAGACCAGTACAATGAGTGATGTCATGTTAGACCAGTACAATGAGTGATGTCATCTTAGACAATAGCAATGAGTAACGTCATATTAGACCAGTACAATGAGTGATGTCATCTTAGAACATAGCAATGAGTGACGTCATGTTAGACCAGTACAATGAGTGATGTCATCTTAGAACATTGCAATGAGTGACGTCATGTTAGACCAGTACAATGAGTGATGTCATCTGAGAACATAGCAATGAGTGACGTCATGTTAGACCAGTACAATGAGTGATGTCATCTGAGAACATAGCAACGAGTGACGTCATGTTAGACCAGTACAATGAGTGATGTCATCTTAGAACATAGCAATGAGTGACGTCATGTTAGACCAGTACAATGAGTGATGTCATCTTAGAACATAGCAACGAGTGACGTCATGTTACACCAGTACAATGAGTGATGTCATCTTAGAACATTACAATGATCGACGTCATGTTAGACCAGTACAATGAGTGATGTCATCTGAGAACATTACAATGAGTGATGTCATGTTAGACCAGTACAATGAGTGATGTCATCTTAGAACATTACAATGAGTGACGTCATGTTTGACCAGTAGGCTACAATGAGTGAAGTCATCTTAGAATATAGCAATGACTGATGTCATGTTAGTCCAGTACAATGAGTGATGTCATGTTAGAACATAGCAATGAGGGATGTCATGTTAGACCAATACAATGAGTGATTTCATCTTAGAACATATCAATGAGTGAAGTCATGTTAGACCAGTACAATGAGTGATGTCATCTGAGAACATTACAATGAGTGACGTCATGTTAGACCAGTACAATGAGTGATGTCATCTTAGAACATAGCAATGAGTGACGTCATGTTAGTCCAGTACAATGAGTGATGTCATGTTAGACCAGTACAATGAGTGATGTGATCTTAGAACATTGCAATGAGTGACGTCATGTTAGACCAGTACAATGAGTGATGTCATGTTAGACCAGTACAATGAGTGATGTCATCTTAGAACATAGCAATGAGTGACGTCATGTTAGACCAGTACAATGAGTGATGTCATCTTAGAACATAGCAATGAGTGACGTCATGTTAGACCAGTACAATGAGTGATGTCATCTTAGAACATAGCAATGAGTGACGTCATGTTAGACCAGTACAATGAGTGATGTCATCTTAGAACATTGCAACGAGTGACGTCATGTTAGACCAGTACAATGAGTGATGTCATCTGAGAACATAGCAATGAGTGACGTCATGTTAGACCAGTACAATGAGTGATGTCATCTGAGAACATAGCAACGAGTGACGTCATGTTAGACCAGTACAATGAGTGATGTCATCTTAGAACATAGCAATGAGTGACGTCATGTTAGACCAGTACAATGAGTGATGTCATCTTAGAACATAGCAACGAGTGACGTCATGTTAGACCAGTACAATGAGTGATGTCATCTTAGAACATTACAATGATCGACGTCATAGAAGGCCAGTACAATGAGTGATGTTATCTGAGAACATTACAATGAGTGATGTCATGTTAGACCAGTACAATGAGTGATGTCATCTTAGAACATTACAATGAGTGACGTCATGTTTGACCAGTAGGCTACAATGAGTGATGTCATCTTAGAATATAGCAATGAGGGATGTCATGTTAGACCAATACAATGAGTGATGTCATCTTAGAACATATCAATGAGTGATGTCATGTTAGTCCAGTACAATGAGTGATGTCATGTTAGAACATAGCAATGAGGGATGTCATGTTAGACCAATACAATGAGTGATGTCATCTTAGAACATATCAATGAGTGACGTCATGTTAGACCAGTACAATGAGTGATGTCATCTTAGAACATTACAATGACTGACATCATGTTAGACCAGTAGGCTACAATGAGTGATGTCATCTTAGAACATAGCAATGAGCGACGTCATCTTTGAACTTAGCAATGAGTGATGTCATCTGAGAACATTGCAATGAGTGACGTCATGTTAGACCAGTACAATGAGTGATGTCATCTTTTGAACATAGCAATGAGTGACGTCATGTTAGACCAGTACAATGAGTGATGTCATCTTTTGAACATAGCAATGAGTGACGTCATGTTAGACCAGTACAATGAGTGATGTCATCTTAGAACATAGCAATGAGTGACGTCATGTTAGACCAGTACAATGAGTGATGTCATCATAGAACATAGCAATGAGTGACGTCATGTGAGACCAGTACAATGAGTGATGTCATCTTAGAACAAAGCAAGGAGTGACGTCATGTTAGACCAGTACAATGAGTGATGTCATCTTAGAACATTGCAATGAGTGACGTCATGTTAGACCAGTACAATGAGTGATGTCATGTTAGACCAGTACAATGAGTGATGTCATCTTAGAACATAGCAATGAGTGACGTCATGTTAGACCAGTACAATGAGTGATGTCATCTTAGAACATAGCAATGAGTGACGTCATGTTAGACCAGTACAATGAGTGATGTCATCTTAGAACATTGCAATGAGTGACGTCATGTTAGACCAGTACAATGAGTGATGTCATCTGAGAACATAGCAATGAGTGACGTCATGTTAGACCAGTACAATGAGTGATGTCATCTGAGAACATAGCAACGAGTGACGTCATGTTAGACCAGTACAATGAGTGATGTCATCTGAGAACATTACAATGAGTGATGTCATGTTAGACCAGTACAATGAGTGATGTCATCTTAGAACATTACATTGAGTGACGTCATGTTTGACCACTAGGCTACAATGAGTGATGTCATCTTAGAATATAGCAATGACTGATGTCATGTTAGTCCAGTACAATGAGTGATGTCATGTTAGAACATAGCAATGAGGGATGTCATGTTAGACCAATACAATGAGTGATGTCATGTTAGAACATATCAATGAGTGACGACATGTTAGACCAGTACAATGAGTGATGTCATCTTAGAACATTACAATGAGTGACATCATGTTAGACCAGTAGGCTACAATGAGTGATGTCATCTTAGAACATAGCAATGAGTGACGTCATCTTAGAACTTAGCAATGAGTGATGTCATCTGAGAACATAGCAATGAGTGACGTCATGTTAGACCAGTACAATGAGTGATGTCATCTGAGAACATTGCAATGAGTGACGTCAAGTTAGACCAGTACAATGAGTGATGTCATCTTAGATCATAGCAATGAGTGACGTCATGTTAGACCAGTACAATGAGTGATGTCATGTTAGACCAGTACAATGAGTGATGTCATCTTAGAACATAGCAATGAGTGACGTCATGTTAGACCAGTACAATTAATCATTTCATCTGAGAACATTGCAACGAGTGACGTCATGTTAGACCAGTACAATGAGTGATGTCATCTGAGAACATTGCAACGAGTGACGTCATGTTAGACCAGTACAATGAGTGATGTCATCTTAGAACATAGCAACGAGTGACGTCATGTTAGACCAGTACAATGAGTGATGTCATCTTAGAACATAGCAATGAGTGATGTCATGTTAGACCAGTACAATGAGTTATGTCATCTTAGAACATTACAATGAGTGACATCATGTTAGACCAGTAGGCTACAATGAGTGATGTCATCTTAGAACATAGCAATGAGCGACGTCATCTTTGAACTTAGCAATGAGTGATGTCATCTGAGAACATTGCAATGAGTGACGTCATGTTAGACCAGTACAATGAGTGATGTCATCTTTTGAACATAGCAATGAGTGACGTCATGTTAGACCAGTACAATGAGTGATGTCATCTTTTGAACATAGCAATGAGTGACGTCATGTTAGACCAGTACAATGAGTGATGTCATCTTAGAACATAGCAATGAGTGACGTCATGTTAGACCAGTACAATGAGTGATGTCATCATAGAACATAGCAATGAGTGACGTCATGTGAGACCAGTACAATGAGTGATGTCATCTTAGAACAAAGCAAGGAGTGACGTCATGTTAGACCAGTACAATGAGTGATGTCATCTTAGAACATTGCAATGAGTGACGTCATGTTAGACCAGTACAATGAGTGATGTCATGTTAGACCAGTACAATGAGTGATGTCATCTTAGAACATAGCAATGAGTGACGTCATGTTAGACCAGTACAATGAGTGATGTCATCTTAGAACATAGCAATGAGTGACGTCATGTTAGACCAGTACAATGAGTGATGTCATCTTAGAACATTGCAATGAGTGACGTCATGTTAGACCAGTACAATGAGTGATGTCATCTGAGAACATAGCAATGAGTGACGTCATGTTAGACCAGTACAATGAGTGATGTCATCTGAGAACATAGCAACGAGTGACGTCATGTTAGACCAGTACAATGAGTGATGTCATCTGAGAACATTACAATGAGTGATGTCATGTTAGACCAGTACAATGAGTGATGTCATCTTAGAACATTACATTGAGTGACGTCATGTTTGACCACTAGGCTACAATGAGTGATGTCATCTTAGAATATAGCAATGACTGATGTCATGTTAGTCCAGTACAATGAGTGATGTCATGTTAGAACATAGCAATGAGGGATGTCATGTTAGACCAATACAATGAGTGATGTCATGTTAGAACATATCAATGAGTGACGACATGTTAGACCAGTACAATGAGTGATGTCATCTTAGAACATTACAATGAGTGACATCATGTTAGACCAGTAGGCTACAATGAGTGATGTCATCTTAGAACATAGCAATGAGTGACGTCATCTTAGAACTTAGCAATGAGTGATGTCATCTGAGAACATAGCAATGAGTGACGTCATGTTAGACCAGTACAATGAGTGATGTCATCTGAGAACATTGCAATGAGTGACGTCAAGTTAGACCAGTACAATGAGTGATGTCATCTTAGATCATAGCAATGAGTGACGTCATGTTAGACCAGTACAATGAGTGATGTCATGTTAGACCAGTACAATGAGTGATGTCATCTTAGAACATAGCAATGAGTGACGTCATGTTAGACCAGTACAATTAATCATTTCATCTGAGAACATTGCAACGAGTGACGTCATGTTAGACCAGTACAATGAGTGATGTCATCTGAGAACATTGCAACGAGTGACGTCATGTTAGACCAGTACAATGAGTGATGTCATCTTAGAACATAGCAACGAGTGACGTCATGTTAGACCAGTACAATGAGTGATGTCATCTTAGAACATAGCAATGAGTGACGTCATGTTAGACCAGTACAATGAGTGTTGTCATCTTCGAACATAGCAATGAGTGACGTCATGTTAGACCAGTACAATGAGTGATGTCATCTGAGAACATTACAATGAGTGATGTCATGTTAGACCAGTACAATGAGTAATGTCATCTTAGAACATTACAATGAGTGACGTCATGTTTGACCAGTACAATGAGTGATGTCATCTGAGAACATTACAATGAGTGATGTCATGTTAGACCAGTACAATGAGTGATGTCATCTTAGAACATTACAATGAGTGACGTCATGTTTGACCAGTAGGCTACAATGAGTGATGTCATCTGAGAACATTGCAATGAGTGACGTCATGTTAGACCAGTACAATGAGTGATGTCATCTTAGATCATAGCAATGAGTGACGTCATGTTAGACCAGTACAATGAGTGATGTCATGTTAGACCAGTACAATGAGTGATGTCATCTTAGAACATAGCAATGACTGATGTCATGTTAGTCCAGTACAATGAGTGATGTCATGTTAGAACATAGCAATGAGGGATGTCATGTTAGACCAATACAATGAGTGATGTCATCTTAGAACATATCAATGAGTGACGTCATGTTAGACCAGTACAGTGAGTGATGTCATCTTAGAACATTACAATGAGTGACATCATGTTAGACCAGTAGGCTACAATGAGTGATGTCATCTTAGAACATAGCAATGAGTGACGTTATCTTTGAACTTAGCAATGAGTGATGTCATCTGAGAAAATTGCAATGAGTGACGTCATGTTAGACCAGTACAATGAGTGATGTCATATTAGAACATAGCAATGAGTGACTTCATGTTAGACCAGTACAATGAGTGATGTCATCTGAGAACATTGCAATGAGTGACGTCATGTTAGACCAGTACAATGAGTGATGTCATCTTAGAACATAGCAATGAGTGACGTCATGTTAGACCAGTACAATGAGTGATGTCATCTGAGAACATTACAATGAGTGAAGTCATGTTAGACCAGTACAATGAGTGATGTCATCTTAGAACATTACAATGAGTGACGTCATGTTTGACCAGTAGGCTACAATGAGTGATGTCATCTTAGAATATAGCAATGACTGATGTCATGTTAGTCCAGTACAATGAGTGATGTCATGTTAGACCAGTACAATGAGTGATGTCATCTTAGAACATTACAATGAGTGACGTCATGTTTGACCAGTAGGCTACAATGAGTGATGTCATCTTAGAATATAGCAATGACTGATGTCATGTTAGTCCAGTACAATGAGTGATGTCATGTTAGAACATAGCAATTAGGGATGTCATGTTAGACCAATACAATGAGTGATTTCATCTTAGAACATATCAATGAGTGACGTCATGTTAGACCAGTACAATGAGTGATGTCATCTGAGAACATTACAATGAGTGACGTCATGTTAGACCAGTACAATGAGTGATGTCATCTTAGAACATAGCAATGAGTGACGTCATGTTAGTCCAGTACAATGAGTGATGTCATGTTAGACCAGTACAATGAGTGATGTGATCTTAGAACATTGCAATGAGTGACGTCATGTTAGACCAGTACAATGAGTGATGTCATGTTAGACCAGTACAATGAGTGATGTCATCTTAGAACATAGCAATGAGTGACGTCATTTTAGTCCAGTACAATGAGTGATGTCATGTTAGACCAGTACAATGAGTGATGTGATCTTAGAACATTGCAATGAGTGACGTCATGTTAGACCAGTACAATGAGTGATGTCATGTTAGACCAGTACAATGAGTGATGTCATCTTAGAACATAGCAATGAGTGACGTCATGTTAGACCAGTACAATGAGTGATGTCATCTTAGAACATAGCAATGAGTGATGTCATGTTAGACCAGTACAATGAGTGATGTCATCTGAGAACATTACAATGAGTGATGTCATGTTAGACCAGTACAATGAGTAATGTCATCTTAGAACATTACAATGAGTGACGTCATGTTTGACCAGTACAATGAGTGATGTCATCTGAGAACATTACAATGAGTGATGTCATGTTAGACCAGTACAATGAGTGATGTCATCTTAGAACATTACAATGAGTGACGTCATGTTTGACCAGTAGGCTACAATGAGTGATGTCATCTGAGAACATTGCAATGAGTGACGTCAAGTTAGACCAGTACAATGAGTGATGTCATCTTAGATCATAGCAATGAGTGACGTCATGTTAGACCAGTACAATGAGTGATGTCATGTTAGACCAGTACAATGAGTGATGTCATCTTAGAACATAGCAATGAGTGACGTCATGTTAGACCAGTACAATTAATCATTTCATCTGAGAACATTGCAACGAGTGACGTCATGTTAGACCAGTACAATGAGTGATGTCATCTGAGAACATTGCAACGAGTGACGTCATGTTAGACCAGTACAATGAGTGATGTCATCTTAGAACATAGCAACGAGTGACGTCATGTTAGACCAGTACAATGAGTGATGTCATCTTAGAACATAGCAATGAGTGATGTCATGTTAGACCAGTACAATGAGTTATGTCATCTTAGAACATTACAATGAGTGACATCATGTTAGACCAGTAGGCTACAATGAGTGATGTCATCTTAGAACATAGCAATGAGCGACGTCATCTTTGAACTTAGCAATGAGTGATGTCATCTGAGAACATTGCAATGAGTGACGTCATGTTAGACCAGTACAATGAGTGATGTCATCTTTTGAACATAGCAATGAGTGACGTCATGTTAGACCAGTACAATGAGTGATGTCATCTTTTGAACATAGCAATGAGTGACGTCATGTTAGACCAGTACAATGAGTGATGTCATCTTAGAACATAGCAATGAGTGACGTCATGTTAGACCAGTACAATGAGTGATGTCATCATAGAACATAGCAATGAGTGACGTCATGTGAGACCAGTACAATGAGTGATGTCATCTTAGAACAAAGCAAGGAGTGACGTCATGTTAGACCAGTACAATGAGTGATGTCATCTTAGAACATTGCAATGAGTGACGTCATGTTAGACCAGTACAATGAGTGATGTCATGTTAGACCAGTACAATGAGTGATGTCATCTTAGAACATAGCAATGAGTGACGTCATGTTAGACCAGTACAATGAGTGATGTCATCTTAGAACATAGCAATGAGTGACGTCATGTTAGACCAGTACAATGAGTGATGTCATCTTAGAACATTGCAATGAGTGACGTCATGTTAGACCAGTACAATGAGTGATGTCATCTGAGAACATAGCAATGAGTGACGTCATGTTAGACCAGTACAATGAGTGATGTCATCTGAGAACATAGCAACGAGTGACGTCATGTTAGACCAGTACAATGAGTGATGTCATCTGAGAACATTACAATGAGTGATGTCATGTTAGACCAGTACAATGAGTGATGTCATCTTAGAACATTACATTGAGTGACGTCATGTTTGACCACTAGGCTACAATGAGTGATGTCATCTTAGAATATAGCAATGACTGATGTCATGTTAGTCCAGTACAATGAGTGATGTCATGTTAGAACATAGCAATGAGGGATGTCATGTTAGACCAATACAATGAGTGATGTCATGTTAGAACATATCAATGAGTGACGACATGTTAGACCAGTACAATGAGTGATGTCATCTTAGAACATTACAATGAGTGACATCATGTTAGACCAGTAGGCTACAATGAGTGATGTCATCTTAGAACATAGCAATGAGTGACGTCATCTTAGAACTTAGCAATGAGTGATGTCATCTGAGAACATAGCAATGAGTGACGTCATGTTAGACCAGTACAATGAGTGATGTCATCTGAGAACATTGCAATGAGTGACGTCAAGTTAGACCAGTACAATGAGTGATGTCATCTTAGATCATAGCAATGAGTGACGTCATGTTAGACCAGTACAATGAGTGATGTCATGTTAGACCAGTACAATGAGTGATGTCATCTTAGAACATAGCAATGAGTGACGTCATGTTAGACCAGTACAATTAATCATTTCATCTGAGAACATTGCAACGAGTGACGTCATGTTAGACCAGTACAATGAGTGATGTCATCTGAGAACATTGCAACGAGTGACGTCATGTTAGACCAGTACAATGAGTGATGTCATCTTAGAACATAGCAACGAGTGACGTCATGTTAGACCAGTACAATGAGTGATGTCATCTTAGAACATAGCAATGAGTGACGTCATGTTAGACCAGTACAATGAGTGTTGTCATCTTCGAACATAGCAATGAGTGACGTCATGTTAGACCAGTACAATGAGTGATGTCATCTGAGAACATTACAATGAGTGATGTCATGTTAGACCAGTACAATGAGTAATGTCATCTTAGAACATTACAATGAGTGACGTCATGTTTGACCAGTACAATGAGTGATGTCATCTGAGAACATTACAATGAGTGATGTCATGTTAGACCAGTACAATGAGTGATGTCATCTTAGAACATTACAATGAGTGACGTCATGTTTGACCAGTAGGCTACAATGAGTGATGTCATCTGAGAACATTGCAATGAGTGACGTCATGTTAGACCAGTACAATGAGTGATGTCATCTTAGATCATAGCAATGAGTGACGTCATGTTAGACCAGTACAATGAGTGATGTCATGTTAGACCAGTACAATGAGTGATGTCATCTTAGAACATAGCAATGACTGATGTCATGTTAGTCCAGTACAATGAGTGATGTCATGTTAGAACATAGCAATGAGGGATGTCATGTTAGACCAATACAATGAGTGATGTCATCTTAGAACATATCAATGAGTGACGTCATGTTAGACCAGTACAGTGAGTGATGTCATCTTAGAACATTACAATGAGTGACATCATGTTAGACCAGTAGGCTACAATGAGTGATGTCATCTTAGAACATAGCAATGAGTGACGTTATCTTTGAACTTAGCAATGAGTGATGTCATCTGAGAAAATTGCAATGAGTGACGTCATGTTAGACCAGTACAATGAGTGATGTCATATTAGAACATAGCAATGAGTGACTTCATGTTAGACCAGTACAATGAGTGATGTCATCTGAGAACATTGCAATGAGTGACGTCATGTTAGACCAGTACAATGAGTGATGTCATCTTAGAACATAGCAATGAGTGACGTCATGTTAGACCAGTACAATGAGTGATGTCATCTGAGAACATTACAATGAGTGAAGTCATGTTAGACCAGTACAATGAGTGATGTCATCTTAGAACATTACAATGAGTGACGTCATGTTTGACCAGTAGGCTACAATGAGTGATGTCATCTTAGAATATAGCAATGACTGATGTCATGTTAGTCCAGTACAATGAGTGATGTCATGTTAGACCAGTACAATGAGTGATGTCATCTTAGAACATTACAATGAGTGACGTCATGTTTGACCAGTAGGCTACAATGAGTGATGTCATCTTAGAATATAGCAATGACTGATGTCATGTTAGTCCAGTACAATGAGTGATGTCATGTTAGAACATAGCAATTAGGGATGTCATGTTAGACCAATACAATGAGTGATTTCATCTTAGAACATATCAATGAGTGACGTCATGTTAGACCAGTACAATGAGTGATGTCATCTGAGAACATTACAATGAGTGACGTCATGTTAGACCAGTACAATGAGTGATGTCATCTTAGAACATAGCAATGAGTGACGTCATGTTAGTCCAGTACAATGAGTGATGTCATGTTAGACCAGTACAATGAGTGATGTGATCTTAGAACATTGCAATGAGTGACGTCATGTTAGACCAGTACAATGAGTGATGTCATGTTAGACCAGTACAATGAGTGATGTCATCTTAGAACATAGCAATGAGTGACGTCATTTTAGTCCAGTACAATGAGTGATGTCATGTTAGACCAGTACAATGAGTGATGTGATCTTAGAACATTGCAATGAGTGACGTCATGTTAGACCAGTACAATGAGTGATGTCATGTTAGACCAGTACAATGAGTGATGTCATCTTAGAACATAGCAATGAGTGACGTCATGTTAGACCAGTACAATGAGTGATGTCATCTTAGAACATAGCAATGAGTGACGTCATGTTAGACCAGTACAATGAGTGATGTCATCTGAGAACATTACAATGAGTGATGTCATGTTAGACCAGTACAATGAGTAATGTCATCTTAGAACATTACAATGAGTGACGTCATGTTTGACCAGTACAATGAGTGATGTCATCTGAGAACATTACAATGAGTGATGTCATGTTAGACCAGTACAATGAGTGATGTCATCTTAGAACATTACAATGAGTGACGTCATGTTTGACCAGTAGGCTACAATGAGTGATGTCATCTGAGAACATTGCAATGAGTGACGTCATGTTAGACCAGTACAATGAGTGATGTCATCTTAGATCATAGCAATGAGTGACGTCATGTTAGACCAGTACAATGAGTGATGTCATGTTAGACCAGTACAATGAGTGATGTCATCTTAGAACATAGCAATGACTGATGTCATGTTAGTCCAGTACAATGAGTGATGTCATGTTAGAACATAGCAATGAGGGATGTCATGTTAGACCAATACAATGAGTGATGTCATCTTAGAACATATCAATGAGTGACGTCATGTTAGACCAGTACAGTGAGTGATGTCATCTTAGAACATTACAATGAGTGACATCATGTTAGACCAGTAGGCTACAATGAGTGATGTCATCTTAGAACATAGCAATGAGTGACGTTATCTTTGAACTTAGCAATGAGTGATGTCATCTGAGAAAATTGCAATGAGTGACGTCATGTTAGACCAGTACAATGAGTGATGTCATATTAGAACATAGCAATGAGTGACTTCATGTTAGACCAGTACAATGAGTGATGTCATCTGAGAACATTGCAATGAGTGACGTCATGTTAGACCAGTACAATGAGTGATGTCATCTTAGAACATAGCAATGAGTGACGTCATGTTAGACCAGTACAATGAGTGATGTCATCTGAGAACATTACAATGAGTGAAGTCATGTTAGACCAGTACAATGAGTGATGTCATCTTAGAACATTACAATGAGTGACGTCATGTTTGACCAGTAGGCTACAATGAGTGATGTCATCTTAGAATATAGCAATGACTGATGTCATGTTAGTCCAGTACAATGAGTGATGTCATGTTAGACCAGTACAATGAGTGATGTCATCTTAGAACATTACAATGAGTGACGTCATGTTTGACCAGTAGGCTACAATGAGTGATGTCATCTTAGAATATAGCAATGACTGATGTCATGTTAGTCCAGTACAATGACTGATGTCATGTTAGAACATAGCAATTAGGGATGTCATGTTAGACCAATACAATGAGTGATTTCATCTTAGAACATATCAATGAGTGACGTCATGTTAGACCAGTACAATGAGTGATGTCATCTGAGAACATTACAATGAGTGACGTCATGTTAGACCAGTACAATGAGTGATGTCATCTTAGAACATAGCAATGAGTGACGTCATGTTAGTCCAGTACAATGAGTGATGTCATGTTAGACCAGTACAATGAGTGATGTGATCTTAGAACATTGCAATGAGTGACGTCATGTTAGACCAGTACAATGAGTGATGTCATGTTAGACCAGTACAATGAGTGATGTCATCTTAGAACATAGCAATGAGTGACGTCATGTTAGTCCAGTACAATGAGTGATGTCATGTTAGACCAGTACAATGAGTGATGTGATCTTAGAACATTGCAATGAGTGACGTCATGTTAGACCAGTACAATGAGTGATGTCATGTTAGACCAGTACAATGAGTGATGTCATCTTAGAACATAGCAATGAGTGACGTCATGTTAGACCAGTACAATGAGTGATGTCATCTTAGAACATAGCAATGAGTGACGTCATGTTAGACCAGTACAATGAGTGATGTCATCTTAGAACATAGCAATGAGTGACGTCATGTTAGACCAGTACAATGAGTGATGTCATCTTAGAACATTGCAATGAGTGACGTCATGTTAGACCAGTACAATGAGTGATGTCATCTGAGAACATAGCAATGAGTGACGTCATGTTAGACCAGTACAATGAGTGATGTCATCTGAGAACATAGCAACGAGGGATGTCATGTTAGACCAATACAATGAGTGATGTCATGTTAGAACATATCAATGAGTGTGAAGTCAAACAGGGGTTTTCTTTTATGTAAGTAGAAACAATGTAAATAACTGAAAGGAATTTAAGCTAATTGTAAATAAAATAGTAAATAAAGCATTTAGTAAAGTAATTAATATACTGACTGAGTATTCAGAAAGGAAACAGGGCGGAACCAATCTGCCTGGAAATCTACATAAGCAGAGACACAGCAGCACGCCGTGTCGCAGCAAATGCGGTCCGGAATCGGACAAGCACCGTACCGACGGAGATCGCATGGTGTGGAGATCTGCGATATGTCTGCATGACTGATGAGTCGAGAAAATCCCGAGTGGCAGCCGGTTTTTTACCTAGGTGAACTAAACTGAACTAGGTGAACTAAACTGAACTAAGTGAACTAAACTGAACTAAGTGAACCTACCAAAATAAAAGGAGGAAAAAGGAAAAATTGTTTGGTCATTTGAGTGAAATGCAGTTGGGACCCTTCGGGTAGACTCGTCGATCCTTTTCAAGTGGGGGAAAATGCACATATTAGGAACATAACTTGACAATGAGTGACGTCATGTTAGACCAGTACAATGAGTGATGTCATCTTAGAACATTACAATGAGTGACATCATGTTAGACCAGTAGGCTACAATGAGTGATGTCATCTTAGAACATAGCAATGAGTGACGTCATCTTAGAACTTAGCAATGAGTGATGTCATCTGAGAACATAGCAATGAGTGACGTCATGTTAGACCAGTACAATGAGTGATGTCATCTGAGAACATTGCAATGAGTGACGTCATGTTAGACCAGTACAATGAGTGATGTCATCTTAGATCATAGCAATGAGTGACGTCATGTTAGACCAGTACAATGAGTGATGTCATGTTAGACCAGTACAATGAGTGATGTCATCTTAGAATATAGCAATGACTGATGTCATGTTAGTCCAGTACAATGAGTGATGTCATGTTAGAACATAGCAATGAGGGATGTCATATTAGACCAATACAATGAGTGATGTCATCTTAGAACATATCAATGAGTGACGTCATGTTAGACCAGTACAGTGAGTGATGTCATCTTAGAACATTACAATGAGTCACATCATGTTAGACCAGTAGGCTACAATGAGTGATGTCATCTTAGAACATAGCAATGAGTGACGTTATCTTTGAACTTAGCAATGAGTGATGTCATCTGAGAAAATTGCAATGAGTGACGTCATGTTAGACCAGTACGATGAGTGATGTCATATTAGAACATAGCAATGAGTGACTTCATGTTAGACCAGTACAATGAGTGATGTCATCTGAGAACATTGCAATGAGTGACGTCATGTTAGACCAGTACAATGAGTGATGTCATCTTAGAACATAGCAATGAGTGACGTCATGTTAGACCAGTACAATGAGTGATGTCATCTGAGAACATTACAATGAGTGAAGTCATGTTAGACCAGTACAATGAGTGATGTCATCTTAGAACATTACAATGAGTGACGTCATGTTTGACCAGTAGGCTACAATGAGTGATGTCATCTTAGAATATAGCAATGACTGATGTCATGTTAGTCCAGTACAATGAGTGATGTCATGTTAGACCAGTACAATGAGTGATGTCATCTTAGAACATTACAATGAGTGACGTCATGTTTGACCAGTAGGCTACAATGAGTGATGTCATCTTAGAATATAGCAATGACTGATGTCATGTTAGTCCAGTACAATGAGTGATGTCATGTTAGAACATAGCAATTAGGGATGTCATGTTAGACCAATACAATGAGTGATTTCATCTTAGAACATATCAATGAGTGACGTCATGTTAGACCAGTACAATGAGTGATGTCATCTGAGAACATTACAATGAGTGACGTCATGTTAGACCAGTACAATGAGTGATGTCATCTTAGAACATAGCAATGAGTGACGTCATGTTAGTCCAGTACAATGAGTGATGTCATGTTAGACCAGTACAATGAGTGATGTGATCTTAGAACATTGCAATGAGTGACGTCATGTTAGACCAGTACAATGAGTGATGTCATGTTAGACCAGTACAATGAGTGATGTCATCTTAGAACATAGCAATGAGTGACGTCATGTTAGTCCAGTACAATGAGTGATGTCATGTTAGAACATAGCAATGAGTGACTTCATGTTAGACCAGTACAATGAGTGATGTCATCTGAGAACATTGCAATGAGTGACGTCATGTTAGACCAGTACAATGAGTGATGTCATCTTAGAACATAGCAATGAGTGACGTCATGTTAGACCAGTACAATGAGTGATGTCATCTGAGAACATTGCAATGAGTGAAGTCATGTTAGACCAGTACAATGAGTGATGTCATCTTAGAACATTACAATGAGTGACGTCATGTTTGACCAGTAGGCTACAATGAGTGATGTCATCTTAGAATATAGCAATGACTGATGTCATGTTAGTCCAGTACAATGAGTGATGTCATGTTAGACCAGTACAATGAGTGATGTCATCTTAGAACATTACAATGAGTGACGTCATGTTTGACCAGTAGGCTACAATGAGTGATGTCATCTTAGAATATAGCAATGACTGATGTCATGTTAGTCCAGTACAATGAGTGATGTCATGTTAGAACATAGCAATTAGGGATGTCATGTTAGACCAATACAATGAGTGATTTCATCTTAGAACATATCAATGAGTGACGTCATGTTAGACCAGTACAATGAGTGATGTCATCTGAGAACATTACAATGAGTGACGTCATGTTAGACCAGTACAATGAGTGATGTCATCTTAGAACATAGCAATGAGTGACGTCATGTTAGTCCAGTACAATGAGTGATGTCATGTTAGACCAGTACAATGAGTGATGTGATCTTAGAACATTGCAATGAGTGACGTCATGTTAGACCAGTACAATGAGTGATGTCATGTTAGACCAGTACAATGAGTGATGTCATCTTAGAACATAGCAATGAGTGACGTCATGTTAGTCCAGTACAATGAGTGATGTCATGTTAGACCAGTACAATGAGTGATGTGATCTTAGAACATTGCAATGAGTGACGTCATGTTAGACCAGTACAATGAGTGATGTCATGTTAGACCAGTACAATGAGTGATGTCATCTTAGAACATAGCAATGAGTGACGTCATGTTAGACCAGTACAATGAGTGATGTCATCTTAGAACATAGCAATGAGTGACGTCATGTTAGACCAGTACAATGAGTGATGTCATCTTAGAACATAGCAATGAGTGACGTCATGTTAGACCAGTACAATGAGTGATGTCATCTTAGAACATTGCAATGAGTGACGTCATGTTAGACCAGTACAATGAGTGATGTCATCTGAGAACATAGCAATGAGTGACGTCATGTTAGACCAGTACAATGAGTGATGTCATCTGAGAACATAGCAACGAGTGACGTCATGTTAGACCAGTACAATGAGTGATGTCATCTTAGAACATAGCAATGAGTGACGTCATGTTAGACCAGTACAATGAGTGATGTCATCTTAGAACATAGCAACGAGTGACGTCATGTTACACCAGTACAATGAGTGATGTCATCTTAGAACATTACAATGATCGACGTCATGTTAGACCAGTACAATGAGTGATGTCATCTGAGAACATTACAATGAGTGATGTCATGTTAGACCAGTACAATGAGTGATGTCATCTTAGAACATTACAATGAGTGACGTCATGTTTGACCAGTAGGCTACAATGAGTGATGTCATCTTAGAATATAGCAATGACTGATGTCATGTTAGTCCAGTACAATGAGTGATGTCATGTTAGAACATAGCAATGAGGGATGTCATGTTAGACCAATACAATGAGTGATGTCATGTTAGAACATATCAATGAGTGTGAAGTCAAACAGGGGTTTTCTTTTATGTAAGTAGAAACAATGTAAATAACTGAAAGGAATTTAAGCTAATTGTAAATAAAATAGTAAATAAAGCATTTAGTAAAGTAATTAATATACTGACTGAGTATTCAGAAAGGAAACAGGGCGGAACCAATCTGCCTGGAAATCTACATAAGCAGAGACACAGCAGCACGCCGTGTCGCAGCAAATGCGGTCCGGAATCGGACAAGCACCGTACCGACGGAGATCGCATGGTGTGGAGATCTGCGATATGTCTGCATGACTGATGAGTCGAGAAAATCCCGAGTGGCAGCCGGTTTTTTACCTAGGTGAACTAAACTGAACTAGGTGAACTAAACTGAACTAAGTGAACTAAACTGAACTAAGTGAACCTACCAAAATAAAAGGAGGAAAAAGGAAAAATTGTTTGGTCATTTGAGTGAAATGCAGTTGGGACCCTTCGGGTAGACTCGTCGATCCTTTTCAAGTGGGGGAAAATGCACATATTAGGAACATAACTTGACAATGAGTGACGTCATGTTAGACCAGTACAATGAGTGATGTCATCTTAGAACATTACAATGAGTGACATCATGTTAGACCAGTAGGCTACAATGAGTGATGTCATCTTAGAACATAGCAATGAGTGACGTCATCTTAGAACTTAGCAATGAGTGATGTCATCTGAGAACATAGCAATGAGTGACGTCATGTTAGACCAGTACAATGAGTGATGTCATCTGAGAACATTGCAATGAGTGAGGTCATGTTAGACCAGTACAATGAGTGATGTCATCTTAGATCATAGCAATGAGTGACGTCATGTTAGACCAGTACAATGAGTGATGTCATGTTAGACCAGTACAATGAGTGATGTCATCTTAGAACATAGCAATGAGTGACGTCATGTTAGACCAGTTTAATTAATGATTTCATCTGAGAACATTGCAACGAGTGACGTCATGTTAGACCAGTACAATGAGTGATGTCATCTGAGAACATTGCAACGAGTGACGTCATGTTAGACCAGTACAATGAGTGATGTCATCTTAGAACATAGCAACGAGTGACGTCATGTTAGACCAGTACAATGAGTGATGTCATCTTAGAACATAGCAATGAGTGACGTCATGTTAGACCAGTACAATGAGTGTTGTCATCTTAGAACATAGCAATGAGTGACGTCATGTTAGACCAGTACAATGAGTGATGTCATCTGAGAACATTACAATGAGTGATGTCATGTTAGACCAGTACAATGAGTTATGTCATCTTAGAACATTACAATGAGTGACGTCATGTTTGACCAGTACAATGAGTGATGTCATCTTCGAACATTGCAACGAGTGACGTCATGTTAGACCAGTACAATGAGTGATGTCATCTTCGAACATTACAATGATCGACGTCATGTTAGACCAGTACAATGAGTGATTTCATCTGAGAACATTACAATGAGTGATGTCATGTTAGACCAGTACAATGAGTGATGTCATCTTAGAACATTACAATGAGTGACGTCATGTTTGACCAGTAGGCTACAATGAGTGATGTCATCTTAGAATATAGCAATGACTGATGTCATGTTAGTCCAGTACAATGAGTGATGTCATGTTAGAACATAGCAATGAGGGATGTCATGTTAGACCAATACAATGAGTGATGTCATCTTAGAACATATCAATGAGTAAAGTCATGTTAGACCAGTACAATGAGTGATGTCATCTTAGAACATTACAATGAGTGACATCATGTTAGACCAGTAGGCTACAATGAGTGATGTCATCTTAGAACATAGCAATGAGTGATGTTATCTTTGAACTTAGCAATGAGTGATGTCATCTGAGAACATTGCAATGAGTGACGTCATGTTAGACCAGTACAATGAGTGATGTCATATTAGAACATAGCAATGAGTGACTTCATGTTAGACCAGTACAATGAGTGATGTCATCTGAGAACATTGCAATGAGTGACGTCATGTTAGACCAGTACAATGAGTGATGTCATCTTAGAACATAGCAATGAGTGACGTCATGTTAGACCAGTACAATGAGTGATGTCATCTGAGAACATTACAATGAGTGATGTCATGTTAGACCAGTACAATGAGTGATGTCATCTTAGAACATTACAATGAGTGACTTCATGTTTGACCAGTAGGCTACAATGAGTGATGTCATCTTAGAATATAGCAATGAATGATGTCATGTTAGTCCAGTACAATGAGTGATGTCATGTTAGACCAGTACAATGAGTGATGTCATCTTAGAACATTACAATGAGTGACGTCATGTTTGACCAGTAGGCTACAATGAGTGATGTCATCTTAGAATATAGCAATGACTGATGTCATGTTAGTCCAGTACAATGAGTGATGTCATGTTAGAACATAGCAATTAGGGATGTCATGTTAGACCAATACAATGAGTGATTTCATCTTAGAACATATCAATGAGTGACGTCATGTTAGACCAGTACAATGAGTGATGTCATCTGAGAACATTACAATGAGTGACGTCATGTTAGACCAGTACAATGAGTGATGTCATCTTAGAACATAGCAATGAGTGACGTCATGTTAGTCCAGTACAATGAGTGATGTCATGTTAGACCAGTACAATGAGTGATGTGATCTGAGAACATTGCAATGAGTGACGTCATGTTAGACCAGTACAATGAGTGATGTCATGTTAGACCAGTACAATGAGTGATGTCATCTTAGAACATAGCAATGAGTGACGTCATGTTAGACCAGTACAATGAGTGATGTCATCTTAGAACATAGCAATGAGTGACGTCATGTTAGACCAGTACAATGAGTGATGTCATCTTAGAACATAGCAATGAGTGACGTCATGTTAGACCAGTACAATGAGTGATGTCATCTTAGAACATTGCAATGAGTGTCGTCATGTTAGACCAGTACAATGAGTGATGTCATCTGAGAACATAGCAACGAGTGACGTCATGTTACACCAGTACAATGAGTGATGTCATCTTAGAACATTACAATGATCGACGTCATGTTAGACCAGTACAATGAGTGATGTCATCTGAGAACATTACAATGAGTGATGTCATGTTAGACCAGTACAATGAGTGATGTCATCTTAGAACATTACAATGAGTGACGTCATGTTTGACCAGTGGGCTACAATGAGTGATGTCATCTTAGAATATAGCAATGACTGATGTCATGTTAGTCCAGTACAATGAGTGATGTCATGTTAGACCAGTACAATGAGTGATGTCATCTTAGAACATTACAATGAGTGACGTCATGTTTGACCAGTAGGCTACAATGAGTGATGTCATCTTAGAATATAGCAATGACTGATGTCATGTTAGTCCAGTACAATGAGTGATGTCATGTTAGAACATAGCAATGAGGGATGTCATGTTAGACCAATACAATGAGTGATTTCATCTTAGAACATATCAATGAGTGATGTCATGTTAGACCAGTACAATGAGTGATGTCATCTGAGAACATTACAATGAGTGACATCATGTTAGACCAGTACAATGAGTGATGTCATCTTAGAACATAGCAATGAATGACGTCATGTAAGTCCAGTACAATGAGTGATGTCATGTTAGACCAGTACAATGAGTGATGTGATCTTAGAACATTGCAATGAGTGAAGTCATGTTAGACCAGTACAATGAGTGATGTCATGTTAGACCAGTACAATGAGTGATGTCATCTTAGAACATAGCAATGAGTGACGTCATGTTAGACCAGTACAATGAGTGATGTCATGTTAGAACATAGCAATGAGGGATGTCATGTTAGACCAATACAATGAGTGATGTCATCTTAGAACATATCAATGAGTAAAGTCATGTTAGACCAGTACAATGAGTGATGTCATCTTAGAACATTACAATGAGTGACATCATGTTAGACCAGTAGGCTACAATGAGTGATGTCATCTTAGAACATAGCAATGAGTGACGTTATCTTTGAACTTAGCAATGAGTGATGTCATCTGAGAACATTGCAATGAGTGACGTCATGTTAGACCAGTACAATGAGTGATGTCATATTAGAACATAGCAATGAGTGACTTCATGTTAGACCAGTACAATGAGTGATGTCATCTGAGAACATTGCAATGAGTGACGTCATGTTAGACCAGTACAATGAGTGATGTCATCTTAGAACATTGCAATGAGTGACGTCATGTTAGACCAGTACAATGAGTGATGTCATCTGAGAACATAGCAATGAGTGACGTCATGTTAGACCAGTACAATGAGTGATGTCATCTGAGAACATAGCAACGAGTGACGTCATGTTAGACCAGTACAATGAGTGATGTCATCTTAGAACATAGCAATGAGTGACGTCATGTTAGACCAGTACAATGAGTGATGTCATCTTAGAACATAGCAACGAGTGACGTCATGTTACACCAGTACAATGAGTGATGTCATCTTAGAACATTACAATGATCGACGTCATGTTAGACCAGTACAATGAGTGATGTCATCTGAGAACATTACAATGAGTGATGTCATGTTAGACCAGTACAATGAGTGATGTCATCTTAGAACATTACAATGAGTGACGTCATGTTTGACCAGTAGGCTACAATGAGTGATGTCATCTTAGAATATAGCAATGACTGATGTCATGTTAGTCCAGTACAATGAGTGATGTCATGTTAGAACATAGCAATGAGGGATGTCATGTTAGACCAATACAATGAGTGATGTCATGTTAGAACATATCAATGAGTGTGAAGTCAAACAGGGGTTTTCTTTTATGTAAGTAGAAACAATGTAAATAACTGAAAGGAATTTAAGCTAATTGTAAATAAAATAGTAAATAAAGCATTTAGTAAAGTAATTAATATACTGACTGAGTATTCAGAAAGGAAACAGGGCGGAACCAATCTGCCTGGAAATCTACATAAGCAGAGACACAGCAGCACGCCGTGTCGCAGCAAATGCGGTCCGGAATCGGACAAGCACCGTACCGACGGAGATCGCATGGTGTGGAGATCTGCGATATGTCTGCATGACTGATGAGTCGAGAAAATCCCGAGTGGCAGCCGGTTTTTTACCTAGGTGAACTAAACTGAACTAGGTGAACTAAACTGAACTAAGTGAACTAAACTGAACTAAGTGAACCTACCAAAATAAAAGGAGGAAAAAGGAAAAATTGTTTGGTCATTTGAGTGAAATGCAGTTGGGACCCTTCGGGTAGACTCGTCGATCCTTTTCAAGTGGGGGAAAATGCACATATTAGGAACATAACTTGACAATGAGTGACGTCATGTTAGACCAGTACAATGAGTGATGTCATCTTAGAACATTACAATGAGTGACATCATGTTAGACCAGTAGGCTACAATGAGTGATGTCATCTTAGAACATAGCAATGAGTGACGTCATCTTAGAACTTAGCAATGAGTGATGTCATCTGAGAACATAGCAATGAGTGACGTCATGTTAGACCAGTACAATGAGTGATGTCATCTGAGAACATTGCAATGAGTGACGTCATGTTAGACCAGTACAATGAGTGATGTCATCTTAGATCATAGCAATGAGTGACGTCATGTTAGACCAGTACAATGAGTGATGTCATGTTAGACCAGTACAATGAGTGATGTCATCTTAGAACATAGCAATGAGTGACGTCATGTTAGACCAGTTTAATTAATGATTTCATCTGAGAACATTGCAACGAGTGACGTCATGTTAGACCAGTACAATGAGTGATGTCATCTGAGAACATTGCAACGAGTGACGTCATGTTAGACCAGTACAATGAGTGATGTCATCTTAGAACATAGCAACGAGTGACGTCATGTTAGACCAGTACAATGAGTGATGTCATCTTAGAACATAGCAATGAGTGACGTCATGTTAGACCAGTACAATGAGTGTTGTCATCTTAGAACATAGCAATGAGTGACGTCATGTTAGACCAGTACAATGAGTGATGTCATCTGAGAACATTACAATGAGTGATGTCATGTTAGACCAGTACAATGAGTTATGTCATCTTAGAACATTACAATGAGTGACGTCATGTTTGACCAGTACAATGAGTGATGTCATCTTCGAACATTGCAACGAGTGACGTCATGTTAGACCAGTACAATGAGTGATGTCATCTTCGAACATTACAATGATCGACGTCATGTTAGACCAGTACAATGAGTGATTTCATCTGAGAACATTACAATGAGTGATGTCATGTTAGACCAGTACAATGAGTGATGTCATCTTAGAACATTACAATGAGTGACGTCATGTTTGACCAGTAGGCTACAATGAGTGATGTCATCTTAGAATATAGCAATGACTGATGTCATGTTAGTCCAGTACAATGAGTGATGTCATGTTAGAACATAGCAATGAGGGATGTCATGTTAGACCAATACAATGAGTGATGTCATCTTAGAACATATCAATGAGTAAAGTCATGTTAGACCAGTACAATGAGTGATGTCATCTTAGAACATTACAATGAGTGACATCATGTTAGACCAGTAGGCTACAATGAGTGATGTCATCTTAGAACATAGCAATGAGTGATGTTATCTTTGAACTTAGCAATGAGTGATGTCATCTGAGAACATTGCAATGAGTGACGTCATGTTAGACCAGTACAATGAGTGATGTCATATTAGAACATAGCAATGAGTGACTTCATGTTAGACCAGTACAATGAGTGATGTCATCTGAGAACATTGCAATGAGTGACGTCATGTTAGACCAGTACAATGAGTGATGTCATCTTAGAACATAGCAATGAGTGACGTCATGTTAGACCAGTACAATGAGTGATGTCATCTGAGAACATTACAATGAGTGATGTCATGTTAGACCAGTACAATGAGTGATGTCATCTTAGAACATTACAATGAGTGACTTCATGTTTGACCAGTAGGCTACAATGAGTGATGTCATCTTAGAATATAGCAATGAATGATGTCATGTTAGTCCAGTACAATGAGTGATGTCATGTTAGACCAGTACAATGAGTGATGTCATCTTAGAACATTACAATGAGTGACGTCATGTTTGACCAGTAGGCTACAATGAGTGATGTCATCTTAGAATATAGCAATGACTGATGTCATGTTAGTCCAGTACAATGAGTGATGTCATGTTAGAACATAGCAATTAGGGATGTCATGTTAGACCAATACAATGAGTGATTTCATCTTAGAACATATCAATGAGTGACGTCATGTTAGACCAGTACAATGAGTGATGTCATCTGAGAACATAACAATGAGTGACGTCATGTTAGACCAGTACAATGAGTGATGTCATCTTAGAACATAGCAATGAGTGACGTCATGTTAGTCCAGTACAATGAGTGATGTCATGTTAGACCAGTACAATGAGTGATGTGATCTGAGAACATTGCAATGAGTGACGTCATGTTAGACCAGTACAATGAGTGATGTCATGTTAGACCAGTACAATGAGTGATGTCATCTTAGAACATAGCAATGAGTGACGTCATGTTAGACCAGTACAATGAGTGATGTCATCTTAGAACATAGCAATGAGTGACGTCATGTTAGACCAGTACAATGAGTGATGTCATCTTAGAACATAGCAATGAGTGACGTCATGTTAGACCAGTACAATGAGTGATGTCATCTTAGAACATTGCAATGAGTGTCGTCATGTTAGACCAGTACAATGAGTGATGTCATCTGAGAACATAGCAACGAGTGACGTCATGTTACACCAGTACAATGAGTGATGTCATCTTAGAACATTACAATGATCGACGTCATGTTAGACCAGTACAATGAGTGATGTCATCTGAGAACATTACAATGAGTGATGTCATGTTAGACCAGTACAATGAGTGATGTCATCTTAGAACATTACAATGAGTGACGTCATGTTTGACCAGTGGGCTACAATGAGTGATGTCATCTTAGAATATAGCAATGACTGATGTCATGTTAGTCCAGTACAATGAGTGATGTCATGTTAGACCAGTACAATGAGTGATGTCATCTTAGAACATTACAATGAGTGACGTCATGTTTGACCAGTAGGCTACAATGAGTGATGTCATCTTAGAATATAGCAATGACTGATGTCATGTTAGTCCAGTACAATGAGTGATGTCATGTTAGAACATAGCAATGAGGGATGTCATGTTAGACCAATACAATGAGTGATTTCATCTTAGAACATATCAATGAGTGATGTCATGTTAGACCAGTACAATGAGTGATGTCATCTGAGAACATTACAATGAGTGACATCATGTTAGACCAGTACAATGAGTGATGTCATCTTAGAACATAGCAATGAATGACGTCATGTAAGTCCAGTACAATGAGTGATGTCATGTTAGACCAGTACAATGAGTGATGTGATCTTAGAACATTGCAATGAGTGAAGTCATGTTAGACCAGTACAATGAGTGATGTCATGTTAGACCAGTACAATGAGTGATGTCATCTTAGAACATAGCAATGAGTGACGTCATGTTAGACCAGTACAATGAGTGATGTCATGTTAGAACATAGCAATGAGGGATGTCATGTTAGACCAATACAATGAGTGATGTCATCTTAGAACATATCAATGAGTAAAGTCATGTTAGACCAGTACAATGAGTGATGTCATCTTAGAACATTACAATGAGTGACATCATGTTAGACCAGTAGGCTACAATGAGTGATGTCATCTTAGAACATAGCAATGAGTGACGTTATCTTTGAACTTAGCAATGAGTGATGTCATCTGAGAACATTGCAATGAGTGACATCATGTTAGACCAGTACAATGAGTGATGTCATCTGAGAACATTGCAATGAGTGACGTCATGTTAGACCAGTACAATGAGTGATGTCATCTTAGAACATAGCAATGAGTGACGTCATGTTAGACCAGTACAATGAGTGATGTCATCTGAGAACATTACAATGAGTGATGTCATGTTAGACCAGTACAATGAGTGATGTCATCTTAGAACATTACAATGAGTGACGTCATGTTTGACCAGTAGGCTACAATGAGTGATGTCATCTTAGAATATAGCAATGACTGATGTCATGTTAGTCCAGTACAATGAGTGATGTCATGTTAGACCAGTACAATGAGTGATGTCATCTTAGAACATTACAATGAGTGACGTCATGTTTGACCAGTAGGCTACAATGAGTGATGTCATCTTAGAATATAGCAATGACTGATGTCATGTTAGTCCAGTACAATGAGTGATGTCATGTTAGAACATAGCAATTAGGGATGTCATGTTAGACCAATACAATGAGTGATTTCATCTTAGAACATATCAATGAGTGACGTCATGTTAGACCAGTACAATGAGTGATGTCATCTGAGAACATTACAATGAGTGACGTCATGTTAGACCAGTACAATGAGTGATGTCATCTTAGAACATAGCAATGAGTGACGTCATGTTAGTCCACTACAATGAGTGATGTCATGTTAGACCAGTACAATGAGTGATGTGATCTGAGAACATTGCAATGAGTGACGTCATGTTAGACCAGTACAATGAGTGATGTCATGTTAGACCAGTACAATGAGTGATGTCATCTTAGAACATAGCAATGAGTGACGTCATGTTAGACCAGTACAATGAGTGATGTCATCTTAGAACATAGCAATGAGTGACGTCATGTTAGACCAGTACAATGAGTGATGTCATCTTAGAACATAGCAATGAGTGACGTCATGTTAGACCAGTACAATGAGTGATGTCATCTTAGAACATTGCAACGAGTGACGTCATGTTAGACCAGTACAATGAGTGATGTCATCTGAGAACATAGCAATGAGTGACGTCATGTTAGACCAGTACAATGAGTGATGTCATCTGAGAACATAGCAACGAGTGACGTCATGTTAGACCAGTACAATGAGTGATGTCATCTTAGAACATAGCAATGAGTGACGTCATGTTAGACCAGTACAATGAGTGATGTCATCTTAGAACATAGCAACGAGTGACGTCATGTTAGACCAGTACAATGAGTGATGTCATCTTAGAACATAGCAATGAGTGACGTCATGTTAGTCCAGTACAATGAGTGATGTCATGTTAGACCAGTACAATGAGTGATGTGATCTTAGAACATTGCAATGAGTGACGTCATGTTAGACCAGTACAATGAGTGATGTCATGTTAGACCAGTACAATGAGTGATGTCATCTTAGAACATAGCAATGAGTGACGTCATGTTAGACCAGTACAATGAGTGATGTCATCTTAGAACATAGCAATGAGTGACGTCATGTTAGACCAGTACAATGAGTGATGTCATCTTAGAACATAGCAATGAGTGACGTCATGTTAGACCAGTACAATGAGTGATGTCATCTTAGAACATTGCAACGAGTGACGTCATGTTAGACCAGTACAATGAGTGATGTCATCTGAGAACATAGCAATGAGTGACGTCATGTTAGACCAGTACAATGAGTGATGTCATCTGAGAACATAGCAACGAGTGACGTCATGTTAGACCAGTACAATGAGTGATGTCATCTTAGAACATAGCAATGAGTGACGTCATGTTAGACCAGTACAATGAGTGATGTCATCTTAGAACATAGCAACGAGTGACGTCATGTTAGACCAGTACAATGAGTGATGTCATCTTAGAACATTACAATGATCGACGTCATAGAAGGCCAGTACAATGAGTGATGTCATCTGAGAACATTACAATGAGTGATGTCATGTTAGACCAGTACAATGAGTGATGTCATCTTAGAACATTACAATGAGTGACGTCATGTTTGACCAGTAGGCTACAATGAGTGATGTCATCTTAGAATATAGCAATGAGGGATGTCATGTTAGACCAATACAATGAGTGATGTCATCTTAGAACATATCAATGAGTGATGTCATGTTAGTCCAGTACAATGAGTGATGTCATGTTAGAACATAGCAATGAGGGATGTCATGTTAGACCAATACAATGAGTGATGTCATCTTAGAACATATCAATGAGTGACGTCATGTTAGACCAGTACAATGAGTGATGTCATCTTAGAACATTACAATGAGTGACATCATGTTAGACCAGTAGGCTACAATGAGTGATGTCATCTGAGAACATTGCAATGAGTGACGTCATGTTAGACCAGTACAATGAGTGATGTCATCTTTTGAACATAGCAATGAGTGACGTCATGTTAGACCAGTACAATGAGTGATGTCATCTTTTGAACATAGCAATGAGTGACGTCATGTTAGACCAGTACAATGAGTGATGTCATCTTAGAACATAGCAATGAGTGACGTCATGTTAGACCAGTACAATGAGTGATGTCATCATAGAACATAGCAATGAGTGACGTCATGTGAGACCAGTACAATGAGTGATGTCATCTTAGAACAAAGCAATGAGTGACGTCATGTTAGACCAGTACAATGAGTGATGTCATGTTAGACCAGTACAATGAGTGATGTCATCTTAGAACATAGCAATGAGTGACGTCATGTTAGACCAGTACAATGAGTGATGTCATCTTAGAACATAGCAATGAGTGACGTCATGTTAGACCAGTACAATGAGTGATGTCATCTTAGAACATTGCAATGAGTGACGTCATGTGAGACCAGTACAATGAGTGATGTCATCTTAGAACATTGCAATGAGTGACGTCATGTTAGACCAGTACAATGAGTGATGTCATGTTAGACCAGTACAATGAGTGATGTCATCTTAGAACATAGCAATGAGTGACGTCATGTTAGACCAGTACAATGAGTGATGTCATCTTAGAACATAGCAATGAGTGACGTCATGTTAGACCAGTACAATGAGTGATGTCATCTTAGAACATTGCAATGAGTGACGTCATGTTAGACCAGTACAATGAGTGATGTCATCTGAGAACATAGCAATGAGTGACGTCATGTTAGACCAGTACAATGAGTGATGTCATCTGAGAACATAGCAACGAGTGACGTCATGTTAGACCAGTACAATGAGTGATGTCATCTAATGTTCTAAGATGACATCACTCATTGTACTGGTCTAACATGACGTCACTCGTTGCTATGTTCTAAGAATGATCGACGTCATGTTAGACCAGTACAATGAGTGATGTCATCTGAGAACATTACAATGAGTGATGTCATGTTAGACCAGTACAATGAGTGATGTCATCTTAGAACATTACAATGAGTGACGTCATGTTTGACCACTAGGCTACAATGAGTGATGTCATCTTAGAATATAGCAATGACTGATGTCATGTTAGTCCAGTACAATGAGTGATGTCATGTTAGAACATAGCAATGAGGGATGTCATGTTAGACCAATACAATGAGTGATGTCATGTTAGAACATATCAATGAGTGACGTCATGTTAGACCAGTACAATGAGTGATGTCATCTTAGAACATTACAATGAGTGACATCATGTTAGACCAGTAGGCTACAATGAGTGATGTCATCTTAGAACATAGCAATGAGTGACGTCATCTTAGAACTTAGCAATGAGTGATGTCATCTGAGAACATAGCAATGAGTGACGTCATGTTAGACCAGTACAATGAGTGATGTCATCTGAGAACATTGCAATGAGTGACGTCAAGTTAGACCAGTACAATGAGTGATGTCATCTTAGATCATAGCAATGAGTGACGTCATGTTAGACCAGTACAATGAGTGATGTCATGTTAGACCAGTACAATGAGTGATGTCATCTTAGAACATAGCAATGAGTGACGTCATGTTAGACCAGTACAATTAATGATTTCATCTGAGAACATTGCAATGAGTGACGTCATGTTAGACCAGTACAATGAGTGATGTCATCTGAGAACATTGCAACGAGTGACGTCATGTTAGACCAGTACAATGAGTGATGTCATCTTAGAACATAGCAACGAGTGACGTCATGTTAGACCAGTACAATGAGTGATGTCATCTTAGAACATAGCAATGAGTGACGTCATGTTAGACCAGTACAATGAGTGTTGTCATCTTAGAACATAGCAATGAGTGACGTCATGTTAGACCAGTACAATGAGTGATGTCATCTGAGAACATTACAATGAGTGATGTCATGTTAGACCAGTACAATGAGTAATGTCATCTTAGAACATTACAATGAGTGACGTCATGTTTGACCAGTACAATGAGTGATGTCATCTTCGAACATTGCAACGAGTGACGTCATGTTAGACCAGTACAATGAGTGATGTCATCTTCGAACATTACAATGATCGACGTCATGTTAGACCAGTACAATGAGTGATTTCATCTGAGAACATTACAATGAGTGATGTCATGTTAGACCAGTACAATGAGTGATGTCATCTTAGAACATTACAATGAGTGACGTCATGTTTGACCAGTAGGCTACAATGAGTGATGTCATCTTAGAATATAGCAATGACTGATGTCATGTTAGTCCAGTACAATGAGTGATGTCATGTTAGAACATAGCAATGAGTGACGTCATGTTAGACCAGTACAGTGAGTGATGTCATCTTAGAACATTACAATGAGTGACATCATGTTAGACCAGTAGGCTACAATGAGTGATGTCATCTTAGAACATAGCAATGAGTGACGTTATCTTTGAACTTAGCAATGAGTGATGTCATCTGAGAAAATTGCAATGAGTGACGTCATGTTAGACCAGTACAATGAGTGATGTCATATTAGAACATAGCAATGAGTGACTTCATGTTAGACCAGTACAATGAGTGATGTCATCTGAGAACATTGCAATGAGTGACGTCATGTTAGACCAGTACAATGAGTGATGTCATCTTAGAACATAGCAATGAGTGACGTCATGTTAGACCAGTACAATGAGTGATGTCATCTGAGAACATTACAATGAGTGAAGTCATGTTAGACCAGTACAATGAGTGATGTCATCTTAGAACATTAAAATGAGTGACGTCATGTTTGACCAGTAGGCTACAATGAGTGATGTCATCTTAGAATATAGCAATGACTGATGTCATGTTAGTCCAGTACAATGAGTGATGTCATGTTAGACCAGTACAATGAGTGATGTCATCTTAGAACATTGCAATGAGTGACGTCATGTTAGACCAGTACAATGAGTGATGTCATCTGAGAACATAGCAATGAGTGACGTCATGTTAGACCAGTACAATGAGTGATGTCATCTGAGAACATAGCAACGAGTGACGTCATGTTAGACCAGTACAATGAGTGATGTCATCTAATGTTCTAAGATGACATCACTCATTGTACTGGTCTAACATGACGTCACTCGTTGCTATGTTCTAAGAATGATCGACGTCATGTTAGACCAGTACAATGAGTGATGTCATCTGAGAACATTACAATGAGTGATGTCATGTTAGACCAGTACAATGAGTGATGTCATCTTGGAACATTACAATGAGTGACGTCATGTTTGACCACTAGGCTACAATGAGTGATGTCATCTTAGAATATAGCAATGACTGATGTCATGTTAGTCCAGTACAATGAGTGATGTCATGTTAGAACATAGCAATGAGGGATGTCATGTTAGACCAATACAATGAGTGATGTCATGTTAGAACATATCAATGAGTGACGTCATGTTAGACCAGTACAATGAGTGATGTCATCTTAGAACATTACAATGAGTGACATCATGTTAGACCAGTAGGCTACAATGACTGATGTCATCTTAGAACATAGCAATGAGTGACGTCATCTTAGAACTTAGCAATGAGTGATGTCATCTGAGAACATAGCAATGAGTGACGTCATGTTAGACCAGTACAATGAGTGATGTCATCTGAGAACATTGCAATGAGTGATGTCAAGTTAGACCAGTACAATGAGTGATGTCATCTTAGATCATAGCAATGAGTGACGTCATGTTAGACCAGTACAATGAGTGATGTCATGTTAGACCAGTACAATGAGTGATGTCATCTTAGAACATAGCAATGAGTGACGTCATGTTAGACCAGTACAATTAATGATTTCATCTGAGAACATTGCAACGAGTGACGTCATGTTAGACCAGTACAATGAGTGATGTCATCTGAGAACATTGCAACGAGTGACGTCATGTTAGACCAGTACAATGAGTGATGTCATCTTAGAACATAGCAACGAGTGACGTCATGTTAGACCAGTACAATGAGTGATGTCATCTTAGAACATAGCAATGAGTGACGTCATGTTAGACCAGTACAATGAGTGTTGTCATCTTAGAACATAGCAATGAGTGACGTCATGTTAGACCAGTACAATGAGTGATGTCATCTGAGAACATTACAATGAGTGATGTCATGTTAGACCAGTACAATGAGTAATGTCATCTTAGAACAGTACAATGAGTGACGTCATGTTTGACCAGTACAATGAGTGATGTCATCTTCGAACATTGCAACGAGTGACGTCATGTTAGACCAGTACAATGAGTGATGTCATCTTCGAACATTACAATGATCGACGTCATGTTAGACCAGTACAATGAGTGATTTCATCTGAGAATATTACAATGAGTGATGTCATGTTAGACCAGTACAATGAGTGATGTCATCTTAGAACATTACAATGAGTGACGTCATGTTTGACCAGTAGGCTACAATGAGTGATGTCATCTTAGAATATAGCAATGACTGATGTCATGTTAGTCCAGTACAATGAGTGATGTCATGTTAGAACATAGCAATGAGGGATGTCATGTTAGACCAATACAATGAGTGATGTCATCTTAGAACATATCAATGAGTGACGTCATGTTAGACCAGTACAGTGAGTGATGTCATCTTAGAACATTACAATGAGTGACATCATGTTAGACCAGTAGGCTACAATGAGTGATGTCATCTTAGAACATAGCAATGAGTGACGTTATCTTTGAACTTAGCAATGAGTGATGTCATCTGAGAAAATTGCAATGAGTGACGTCATGTTAGACCAGTACAATGAGTGATGTCATATTAGAACATAGCAATGAGTGACTTCATGTTAGACCAGTACAATGAGTGATGTCATCTGAGAACATTGCAATGAGTGACGTCATGTTAGACCAGTACAATGAGTGATGTCATCTTATAACATAGCAATGAGTGACGTCATGTTAGACCAGTACAATGAGTGATGTCATCTGAGAACATTACAATGAGTGAAGTCATGTTAGACCAGTACAATGAGTGATGTCATCTTAGAACATTACAATGAGTGACGTCATGTTTGACCAGTAGGCTACAATGAGTGATGTCATCTTAGAATATAGCAATGACTGATGTCATGTTAGTCCAGTACAATGAGTGATGTCATGTTAGACCAGTACAATGAGTGATGTCATCTTAGAACATTACAATGAGTGACGTCATGTTTGACCAGTAGGCTACAATGAGTGATGTCATCTTAGAATATAGCAATGACTGATGTCATGTTAGTCCAGTACAATGAGTGATGTCATGTTAGAACATAGCAATTAGGGATGTCATGTTAGACCAATACAATGAGTGATTTCATCTTAGAACATATCAATGAGTGACGTCATGTTAGACCAGTACAATGAGTGATGTCATCTGAGAACATTACAATGAGTGACGTCATGTTAGACCAGTACAATGAGTGATTTCATCTTAGAACATAGCAATGAGTGACGTCATGTTAGTCCAGTACAATGAGTGATGTCATGTTAGACCAGTACAATGAGTGATGTGATCTTAGAACATTGCAATGAGTGACGTCATGTTAGACCAGTACAATGAGTGATGTCATGTTAGACCAGTACAATGAGTGATGTCATCTTAGAACATAGCAATGAGTGACGTCATGTTAGTCCAGTACAATGAGTGATGTCATGTTAGACCAGTACAATGAGTGATGTGATCTTAGAACATTGCAATGAGTGACGTCATGTTAGACCAGTACAATGAGTGATGTCATGTTAGACCAGTACAATGAGTGATGTCATCTTAGAACATAGCAATGAGTGACGTCATGTTAGACCAGTACAATGAGTGATGTCATCTTAGAACATAGCAATGAGTGACGTCATGTTAGACCAGTACAATGAGTGATGTCATCTTAGAACATAGCAATGAGTGACGTCATGTTAGACCAGTACAATGAGTGATGTCATCTTAGAACATTGCAATGAGTGACGTCATGTTAGACCAGTACAATGAGTGATGTCATCTGAGAACATAGCAATGAGTGACGTCATGTTAGACCAGTACAATGAGTGATGTCATCTGAGAACATAGCAACGAGTGACGTCATGTTAGACCAGTACAATGAGTGATGTCATCTTAGAACATAGCAATGAGTGACGTCATGTTAGACCAGTACAATGAGTGATGTCATCTTAGAACATAGCAACGAGTGACGTCATGTTACACCAGTACAATGAGTGATGTCATCTTAGAACATTACAATGATCGACGTCATGTTAGACCAGTACAATGAGTGATGTCATCTGAGAACATTACAATGAGTGATGTCATGTTAGACCAGTACAATGAGTGATGTCATCTTAGAACATTACAATGAGTGACGTCATGTTTGACCAGTAGGCTACAATGAGTGATGTCATCTTAGAATATAGCAATGACTGATGTCATGTTAGTCCAGTACAATGAGTGATGTCATGTTAGAACATAGCAATGAGGGATGTCATGTTAGACCAATACAATGAGTGATGTCATGTTAGAACATATCAATGAGTGTGAAGTCAAACAGGGGTTTTCTTTTATGTAAGTAGAAACAATGTAAATAACTGAAAGGAATTTAAGCTAATTGTAAATAAAATAGTAAATAAAGCATTTAGTAAAGTAATTAATATACTGACTGAGTATTCAGAAAGGAAACAGGGCGGAACCAATCTGCCTGGAAATCTACATAAGCAGAGACACAGCAGCACGCCGTGTCGCAGCAAATGCGGTCCGGAATCGGACAAGCACCGTACCGACGGAGATCGCATGGTGTGGAGATCTGCGATATGTCTGCATGACTGATGAGTCGAGAAAATCCCGAGTGGCAGCCGGTTTTTTACCTAGGTGAACTAAACTGAACTAGGTGAACTAAACTGAACTAAGTGAACTAAACTGAACTAAGTGAACCTACCAAAATAAAAGGAGGAAAAAGGAAAAATTGTTTGGTCATTTGAGTGAAATCCAGTTGGGACCCTTCGGGTAGACTCGTCGATCCTTTTCAAGTGGGGGAAAATGCACATATTAGGAACATAACTTGACAGTAAAAAACCGCAAGACCGGGAAAACTGGGAAGTCTGGAGAACCAGGAGAAGAAGATCCAGGAGCTTTTAGCTGGAACAGCAGGAGAAATAAACTGGAATCCTGGGGAAGAAAGACAATCAACTAAAGATACATGAAACAGAAGATTATTACCTTCTCACCTGTAATCAACCTGCGGATTGAAATTAAACATGGCGGATCAAGCTACTGGGAAATCAGTCGAGCAACTCAAGGTGGAACGAACCACAGCAAAAAGATTATTTACACGTCTGGTCAACAGCATTACCAGGACTCATGAGGACATGTCTGAAAAAGAGCTCAGAGACAGTTTCAATAAACTTAAAATCGAAGCTGAGAAAGTCATGGGAGCAAATGAAGATGTGGAGGCTGGATTCATTGCTGAACTGGAGGCGGAGCTGGATACAGATGAATATGCTGTATTAACTGAACAGCAAAAAGCCGACCTAGCAAGGACTTCCAATGAGTGTGAGATGAGATTAAAGGCGACCAGAAGTCTGATTCAGGAAGCACTTTGGGTCAACTTTGGCAAGACTGAATTGTCAACAGCATTACAGGCAGCAGAGGGCGAGTGTGACCGTGCTGCTGCTGTGCGGCCAGATGGTAACCAGGAGGCATATGAATTCATGCTTAACCACCTGCAAGGACTGGTAAAGACCGCAAAGGAGGTGCACAGTCGGTGGAACCTATGGATCCCCAAAAGTGAGCAAGAGGACTTTCAGGACCACTTAAAGGGACTTCAACTCCTCCTTCCAAAGTTGGTCTCCAGAAAGGCGGACTACATTCAGGCTAGGAGAAAGGAGGATGCTGAAAGATCACTTGAAGCCATGATTTCAAGTAACCCCATGCCAACCACCATCAGACTGAAACCTACAGCCCTTCCAAAGTTCACTGGGAATAAACGTGACTTCCACAGGTGGAAAAAAGACTGGGAAGCACTCCAGAAGCAGGGTGAGCCAACCGGTTCAAGGGAGGTAAAAAAGTTTCAACTACTGGACAGTCTGGATGACAAAGTCACGAGAGACCTTCACCTTACCACCTATACCACTGCAGGAGATATTTTCCGTGTCCTAGAGAACCGCTTTGGCAATCAAATTGCTATTGCCATTGAAATAGTGGAGGAGTTGCAGAGAATGCCAGCTGTCAGAAGTCATCAGCCACGGAAAATAGTGGAATTAATCCAAGCTGTGGAAAAGGCACTTCAAGATTTGAGCGATCTTGGAGACACAGGCGCAATCAAGAATCCTCTGGTAACAAAGTCAATTGAAAGTAAACTTCCAGAAACTCTGAAGAAGGAATGGCTCGTCTATGTCACTGATAGGATAAATGCAGTGGCACCAGAGAATCGGTTTGACAGTCTCCTGACATTCCTCAAAGGGCAAGAAAGCATATACGAGCAGCTCGAGCAACTGAGGGATGAGGAGCCAAGTAGGAGAGAGACCAGTTGGGAGCCAAGACATGCTAGAGCCAAGTCTACCAAATCAGACGATGACCATCCAGGGTGTGTAGTCTGTGGTGATGGAAAGCATAAGAAGAAGCTCTACTTTTGCAAACAGTTTCGTGCACTGAAGCTAGGAGAGAAAAAGGCTGCAGTAAGAAAGTTGGGAGCATGCAAAAGGTGTCTTGAGGTTCATGACTCCTCTTCATACTGCAAAGCTGACTTTCTGTGTAAAACCCAAGACTGCAGAGATGAGCATGCTCCTGAGCATCATTACTACCTGTGCCCCAATGCTGAGGTGAGAAGAAACAGCATGAGTCAGAAAAAGCACAGATATGGCCCAGAGGGGGAAAAAGCCAGGAGGGAATGTACGAAGGATCAAGAGAAGTTCTTCAACAAACTTTCACCTGAATTGGCAAAAGAATGTCGGGATGTTTTCTCCAACACTGCTTCAAGAGCCTTCAGCACTGCAACAGATCAACCGAGCCTTCTAGTGGAAAGTGGATTGCAAGAGCTACCAGTAATTATGATGCTTCTCGAGGTCACAGCCAATGCTGGACAAAAGATCGGAACATTAATTGATTTGGCTTCAGACACTAATTATATAACCCACAAGGCTGCAAGCAGACTGAACCTCAGGAGTGAAGAAATGACTCTCGTCGTCCATGGAGTTGGAGGGATGAAGGTTCGTGTGGAGACAAGGCGGTATCTTCTAAAGATCAGAGTAAAGACTCCCAAGGGCACTCTCAAACCCCATCAATTGGTTTGTTATGGACTAGACAGCATTGCAAATGTCCACAAAAAGGTGACACCGGAGCAGCTGCACAGATTCTTCCCAGACATACTACTTGATGAGCTTGTGAGACCCAAAGAAATACATTTGCTCATAAGTCATAGAGAAGGTCAACTAGCACCACAAAGAACCAGAGCTGTTGGAAATCTCGTACTGTGGGACGGACCACTTGGGAAGACAGTCGGCGGAACGCACCCCGACCTCTTTGAGGAACTTGCGGTGTCAGCCCACATGTCCAAGACACACTTTGCAAGGTCAATGAGGGCAGCGGCTGTAAAGTACGAAGAGCTCACTAGCAGGACCCCGGTAACACTTCCACCAAACAAACAGGTTGCCACCAAGTTTCAGGAGTCAAGGACTTCAACCACCAGCAAGGACTTCCTTGAGTGGTGGAAATGGGATAGTATTGGTGCAGCATGTGAGCAAAAATGCGGGGGTTGCCGCTGCGGAAAATGCCAGCCAGGTGGCAAAGAAATGACTCTTGCTGAGGAGAGGGAACTTGAAATAGTAAAGGAAGGCCTCACCTATGTCACAGGTGATAACCACAGCGAGGAACCACATTGGCATTCCCGATATCCTTGGTTAGAGGATCCAGCCTCTCTGCCAAACAATAAAAGAACAGTCGAGGCTACGTTTCTCAGGACAGAAAAGCAGCTAGCCAAGGAACCAGAGTGGAGGGTGGCCTACGCCGCTCAAGTGCATGACATGGTTAACCGAAGAGCTGCAATTAAACTGTCCAAGGATGCAATAAACAGCTGGAACGGGCCAGTGTGGTATGTGAGTCACCTTATTGCTCCTAACCCACACTCTGTCACGACCCCAGTAAGACTTGTGTGGAACAGCAGTCAGAAGTTTAGAGGTGTGAGCTTGAATGACCTGCTAATGAAAGGTCCAGATGTCCTCAACCAGATTCGCGCTGTCCTTCTCAGATTCAGGTGTGGAGTACATGCTGCCCTGGGTGACATCAAAAAGATGTACAATTCTGTTTGGTTGGAGGACCGAGAAGTACACCTTCACAGATTCCTCTGGCGAGACTCAGAGGATGAAGAGCTGGAGGAATATGCAATCACGAGAGTAAACATCGGAGACAAACCAGCAGGGTGCATTGCACAGCTAGCAATGCGCGAGACTGCTAACCTCACTCATTTCACCCACCTCAACGAGGAGCGTCAGGTGCTGCAAGAAGACAGCTACGTTGATGATATTCTCACATCCCACAATGATCTTGACCAGCTAAAAACCATCACAGCAAATGTAAAGCAGATCCTGAAAGCTGGAGGTTTCGAGCTCAAGCCATGGGTCTTTTCTGGGCAAAGCGGGAGGATGGGTTGGAAGGACAAGTTGGAGAGGACCGGGACAAAGACCATGGTCCTGCCAAACCAAATGAGCGATGATGACAATAAGGCGCTCGGCCTGGGCTACATGGTTGAAGAAGACAAGCTCCATGTCATGATTGCAATCAATTTCTCGAAGAGAAGGAGAAAGATGAGAATTGGCCAGGACCTTCATCAAGGACAAGTCAGAGATCAGATACCAAATCCCCTGACACGAAGAGAACTGCTCAGCCAAGTTTCAGGGCTCTATGACCCAGTCGGCCTGGTAACTCCTGCTAAGCAAAAGGGAGCTATTCTGGTCCGGAGGGCGTTCCAAGAGGCGAGGAGCGAAACATGTCCAGTCAAAGACACATGGGACATGGCACTCTCAGACAGCCTCAGGGAGGATGCAATTAAGTTATTCGAAGAGTACATCCAACTTGGCAAAGTCAAGTTCACCAGAGCACTAACGCCTCCATGCTACATTGATAAACCTTGGGCAATCACGTTCTCTGATGGAAGCGAGCATACCTATGGAGCAGTGATGTACCTTAGGTGGAACTCAGACCAGGGCCCAATCGTTAGGCTGGTTGAGTCCAAAGCAAAATTGACTCCCTTGGACTGCAAAGGTGATGCTGTCAAGGCAGAGATTTGTGGAGCTGTGTTTGCCTCACGGTTAAGAAGATACTTTGAGCTACACAGCCGAATCCAAGTTGAGCGGTGGTACCATTTAATCGACAGCCAAACAGTCCTTGGTGCAGTACAGCGAGAAAGCTGTGGCTATCAAACATTCTTTGCAAATCGGATTGGAGAAATTCAAAACGGCACAAGGATCCAAGATTGGTGGTGGATCCCTGGTCCGCAAAATATTGCTGATATAATCACCAGAGGGGCCAGCCCTCAAGATCTGGATGAGGACTCAGAGTGGCAAAATGGACCAAAGTTTCTAAGGTTGCCAGTGAATGAGTGGCCAATCAAATCGGCTAAGGAACTAGCAACCGCTGCCAGAGAAAGCATCAACAAGTTGCAAAAGAAAGCATTTGTTGCTGCACTGACAAGAGCCAAGGCAAAGAAAGCGGAACAAGATCAGAACCAGGCACAAACTGAACAAAGGAGACCATCAGCCATCCGAGGCCTTGTCGATGTCAAGAGGTTCAGTAGTTTAACCCGACTGGTCAAAACGATTGCATGGATCTGGAGAGCAGCAAAAAAGTTCATTGGACAAAAGAAAGCCCTGGAGAGTTCAAAGTGGGAGGCAGTCTCTTTAGCAGGAGTCGTCTCAGTAAGAGAACGAGAAGATGCCCAGAGAGACATCTTTCTTGCAGCACAAGAGGGCACAACCGACAGACAGGCTGGTAGTCTATAAAGAGAAAGACTCTGGGCTATTGGTTTGTGGTGGCAGAGTGCAAATCTTTAAGGAAGATCAATTTGGGGTCCCTATCTTACCCTATGACGCATGGGTGTCCACACTGCTAGCTCGGGAGGCCCACAGTGAAAGTCACGACGGAGTGGCCGGAACCCTGCTCAAGATGAGAAGGAGAGCATGGGTCATACGGGGAAGGAGGATCGCCCAAAAAATTGTTGATGGGTGCATGATCTGCAGGAAGGCAAAGGCAAGGAAATGCCAACAAGTAATGGGTGACTTGCCGCCAGAACGAACAGAACCTGCTGCACCGTTTGAATTCACAACAGTAGACCTTTTCGGACCATACCACGTAAGAGATGACGTAAAGAAGAGAGTGAGACTAAAAGTCTGGGGGGTGGTCTTTTGCTGCATGGCCAGTAGAGCCATCCACACAGAGTTAGTAAATACTCTATCGACCGAAGGGTTCCTGATGGCCTACCAAAGGTTCACGGCAATCAGGGGGCATCCAAGAAAGATCTGGTCTGATCCAGGAACCAATTTCATTGGAGCAAAACCAGTTTTGGAGGAGCTTTACAGATTCCTGGACGGCCTAAACAATGCAGCTCTTGAGGAGACAGCGGCAAAAAACGGGACAGAGTGGATGTGGAAAATCCACCCAGCCGATTCTCCACACAGGAATGGTGCTGCAGAAGCTGCTGTACGAATTGTAAAGAAAGCACTTCAGAGTCTTGGAAAAGAGTCTGAGCTCAGTTACAGCGAGTTCCAGACAACGCTTCACATAGCAGCCAACCTGGCAAATGAGCGCCCAATCGATGCCAGAATACAGAGCCGGGAAGACTGTATCCAATATATCACACCCAACACGCTCCTTCTTGGCCGGGCATCTCAAAGTGGAGATTTCAAAACCTTTGACTTCTCCAACTACCCCTACAAAAGACTCAGAGCAATGCAGTCAGAGGTGATCAAGTTCTGGAAGCATTGGAGCCAACTCGCTGGTCCCAACTTATTTGTAAGAAACAAGTGGCACACTGCAGAGAGGAACGTTGCGGTTGGGGACATTGTCTGGCTAAGTGACCAAAATGCACTGAGGGGGCAATTCACGCTTGGCAGGGTCATCAGTACAAATCCTGACATTAAAGGCATAGTCAGGGACGCCAACGTCAGGATCATTCCAAGCTACCATGTTCCTGTGACGAAAGCTCTAAAGGCCAGAGCAAATCATCCAACGTTGGACAAGCAGAAAGGAAAGATCCAAGCTACCATCCTTCACAGAGACGTAAGGCGCTTGATTGTCTTACTACCTGCTGAGGAACAGATGGAGAGTCAAGTCAGGACAGCATCTCAAGATAATCAAGAGCACCGAACTGGGAACACAAAGTTTGCCTTTAAAGCTGGCGATCTACCCAGTTCCATGGGAAGATCGAGTGGGAGGTGTGAAGTCAAACAGGGGTTTTCTTTTATGTAAGTAGAAACAATGTAAATAACTGAAAGGAATTTAAGCTAATTGTAAATAAAATAGTAAATAAAGCATTTAGTAAAGTAATTAATATACTGACTGAGTATTCAGAAAGGAAACAGGGCGGAACCAATATGCCTGGAAATCTACATAAGCAGAGACACAGCAGCACGCCGTGTCGCAGCAAATGCGGTCCGGAATCGGACAAGCACCGTACCGACGGAGATCGCATGGTGTGGAGATCTGCGATATGTCTGCATGACTGATGAGTCGAGAAAATCCCGAGTGGCAGCCGGTTTTTTACCTAGGTGAACTAAACTGAACTAGGTGAACTAAACTGAACTAAGTGAACTAAACTGAACTAAGTGAACCTACCAAAATAAAAGGAGGAAAAAGGAAAAATTGTTTGGTCATTTGAGTGAAATGCAGTTGGGACCCTTCGGGTAGACTCGTCGATCCTTTTCAAGTGGGGGAAAATGCACATATTAGGAACATAACTTGACAATGAGTGACGTCATGTTAGACCAGTACAATGAGTGATGTCATCTTAGAACATTACAATGAGTGACATCATGTTAGACCAGTAGGCTACAATGAGTGATGTCATCTTAGAACATAGCAATGAGTGACGTCATCTTAGAACTTAGCAATGAGTGATGTCATCTGAGAACATAGCAATGAGTGACGTCATGTTAGACCAGTACAATGAGTGATGTCATCTGAGAACATTGCAATGAGTGACGTCATGTTAGACCAGTACAATGAGTGATGTCATCTTAGATCATAGCAATGAGTGACGTCATGTTAGACCAGTACAATGAGTGATGTCATGTTAGACCAGTACAATGAGTGATGTCATCTTAGAACATAGCAATGAGTGACGTCATGTTAGACCAGTTTAATTAATGATTTCATCTGAGAACATTGCAACGAGTGACGTCATGTTAGACCAGTACAATGAGTGATGTCATCTGAGAACATTGCAACGAGTGACGTCATGTTAGACCAGTACAATGAGTGATGTCATCTTAGAACATAGCAACGAGTGACGTCATGTTAGACCAGTACAATGAGTGATGTCATCTTAGAACATAGCAATGAGTGACGTCATGTTAGACCAGTACAATGAGTGTTGTCATCTTAGAACATAGCAATGAGTGACGTCATGTTAGACCAGTACAATGAGTGATGTCATCTGAGAACATTACAATGAGTGATGTCATGTTAGACCAGTACAATGAGTTATGTCATCTTAGAACATTACAATGAGTGACGTCATGTTTGACCAGTACAATGAGTGATGTCATCTTCGAACATTGCAACGAGTGACGTCATGTTAGACCAGTACAATGAGTGATGTCATCTTCGAACATTACAATGATCGACGTCATGTTAGACCAGTACAATGAGTGATTTCATCTGAGAACATTACAATGAGTGATGTCATGTTAGACCAGTACAATGAGTGATGTCATCTTAGAACATTACAATGAGTGACGTCATGTTTGACCAGTAGGCTACAATGAGTGATGTCATCTTAGAATATAGCAATGACTGATGTCATGTTAGTCCAGTACAATGAGTGATGTCATGTTAGAACATAGCAATGAGGGATGTCATGTTAGACCAATACAATGAGTGATGTCATCTTAGAACATATCAATGAGTAAAGTCATGTTAGACCAGTACAATGAGTGATGTCATCTTAGAACATTACAATGAGTGACATCATGTTAGACCAGTAGGCTACAATGAGTGATGTCATCTTAGAACATAGCAATGAGTGACGTTATCTTTGAACTTAGCAATGAGTGATGTCATCTGAGAACATTGCAATGAGTGACGTCATGTTAGACCAGTACAATGAGTGATGTCATATTAGAACATAGCAATGAGTGACTTCATGTTAGACCAGTACAATGAGTGATGTCATCTGAGAACATTGCAATGAGTGACGTCATGTTAGACCAGTACAATGAGTGATGTCATCTTAGAACATAGCAATGAGTGACGTCATGTTAGACCAGTACAATGAGTGATGTCATCTGAGAACATTACAATGAGTGATGTCATGTTAGACCAGTACAATGAGTGATGTCATCTTAGAACATTACAATGAGTGACGTCATGTTTGACCAGTAGGCTACAATGAGTGATGTCATCTTAGAATATAGCAATGAATGATGTCATGTTAGTCCAGTACAATGAGTGATGTCATGTTAGACCAGTACAATGAGTGATGTCATCTTAGAACATTACAATGAGTGACGTCATGTTTGACCAGTAGGCTACAATGAGTGATGTCATCTTAGAATATAGCAATGACTGATGTCATGTTAGTCCAGTACAATGAGTGATGTCATGTTAGAACATAGCAATTAGGGATGTCATGTTAGACCAATACAATGAGTGATTTCATCTTAGAACATATCAATGAGTGACGTCATGTTAGACCAGTACAATGAGTGATGTCATCTGAGAACATTACAATGAGTGACGTCATGTTAGACCAGTACAATGAGTGATGTCATCTTAGAACATAGCAATGAGTGACGTCATGTTAGTCCAGTACAATGAGTGATGTCATGTTAGACCAGTACAATGAGTGATGTGATCTGAGAACATTGCAATGAGTGACGTCATGTTAGACCAGTACAATGAGTGATGTCATGTTAGACCAGTACAATGAGTGATGTCATCTTAGAACATAGCAATGAGTGACGTCATGTTAGACCAGTACAATGAGTGATGTCATCTTAGAACATAGCAATGAGTGACGTCATGTTAGACCAGTACAATGAGTGATGTCATCTTAGAACATAGCAATGAGTGACGTCATGTTAGACCAGTACAATGAGTGATGTCATCTTAGAACATTGCAATGAGTGTCGTCATGTTAGACCAGTACAATGAGTGATGTCATCTGAGAACATAGCAATGAGTGACGTCATGTTAGACCAGTACAATGAGTGATGTCATCTGAGAACATAGCAACGAGTGACGTCATGTTAGACCAGTACAATGAGTGATGTCATCTTAGAACATAGCAATGAGTGACGTCATGTTAGACCAGTACAATGAGTGATGTCATCTTAGAACATAGCAACGAGTGACGTCATGTTACACCAGTACAATGAGTGATGTCATCTTAGAACATTACAATGATCGACGTCATGTTAGACCAGTACAATGAGTGATGTCATCTGAGAACATTACAATGAGTGATGTCATGTTAGACCAGTACAATGAGTGATGTCATCTTAGAACATTACAATGAGTGACGTCATGTTTGACCAGTGGGCTACAATGAGTGATGTCATCTTAGAATATAGCAATGACTGATGTCATGTTAGTCCAGTACAATGAGTGATGTCATGTTAGACCAGTACAATGAGTGATGTCATCTTAGAACATTACAATGAGTGACGTCATGTTTGACCAGTAGGCTACAATGAGTGATGTCATCTTAGAATATAGCAATGACTGATGTCATGTTAGTCCAGTACAATGAGTGATGTCATGTTAGAACATAGCAATGAGGGATGTCATGTTAGACCAATACAATGAGTGATTTCATCTTAGAACATATCAATGAGTGATGTCATGTTAGACCAGTACAATGAGTGATGTCATCTGAGAACATTACAATGAGTGACATCATGTTAGACCAGTACAATGAGTGATGTCATCTTAGAACATAGCAATGAATGACGTCATGTAAGTCCAGTACAATGAGTGATGTCATGTTAGACCAGTACAATGAGTGATGTGATCTTAGAACATTGCAATGAGTGAAGTCATGTTAGACCAGTACAATGAGTGATGTCATGTTAGACCAGTACAATGAGTGATGTCATCTTAGAACATAGCAATGAGTGACGTCATGTTAGACCAGTACAATGAGTGATGTCATGTTAGAACATAGCAATGAGGGATGTCATGTTAGACCAATACAATGAGTGATGTCATCTTAGAACATATCAATGAGTAAAGTCATGTTAGACCAGTACAATGAGTGATGTCATCTTAGAACATTACAATGAGTGACATCATGTTAGACCAGTAGGCTACAATGAGTGATGTCATCTTAGAACATAGCAATGAGTGACGTTATCTTTGAACTTAGCAATGAGTGATGTCATCTGAGAACATTGCAATGAGTGACGTCATGTTAGACCAGTACAATGAGTGATGTCATATTAGAACATAGCAATGAGTGACTTCATGTTAGACCAGTACAATGAGTGATGTCATCTGAGAACATTGCAATGAGTGACGTCATGTTAGACCAGTACAATGAGTGATGTCATCTTAGAACATAGCAATGAGTGACGTCATGTTAGACCAGTACAATGAGTGATGTCATCTGAGAACATTACAATGAGTGATGTCATGTTAGACCAGTACAATGAGTGATGTCATCTTCGAACATTGCAACGAGTGACGTCATGTTAGACCAGTACAATGAGTGATGTCATCTTCGAACATTACAATGATCGACGTCATGTTAGACCAGTACAATGAGTGATTTCATCTGAGAACATTACAATGAGTGATGTCATGTTAGACCAGTACAATGAGTGATGTCATCTTAGAACATTACAATGAGTGACGTCATGTTTGACCAGTAGGCTACAATGAGTGATGTCATCTTAGAATATAGCAATGACTGATGTCATGTTAGTCCAGTACAATGAGTGATGTCATGTTAGAACATAGCAATGAGGGATGTCATGTTAGACCAATACAATGAGTGATGTCATCTTAGAACATATCAATGAGTAAAGTCATGTTAGACCAGTACAATGAGTGATGTCATCTTAGAACATTACAATGAGTGACATCATGTTAGACCAGTAGGCTACAATGAGTGATGTCATCTTAGAACATAGCAATGAGTGACGTTATCTTTGAACTTAGCAATGAGTGATGTCATCTGAGAACATTGCAATGAGTGACGTCATGTTAGACCAGTACAATGAGTGATGTCATATTAGAACATAGCAATGAGTGACTTCATGTTAGACCAGTACAATGAGTGATGTCATCTGAGAACATTGCAATGAGTGACGTCATGTTAGACCAGTACAATGAGTGATGTCATCTTAGAACATAGCAATGAGTGACGTCATGTTAGACCAGTACAATGAGTGATGTCATCTGAGAACATTACAATGAGTGATGTCATGTTAGACCAGTACAATGAGTGATGTCATCTTAGAACATTACAATGAGTGACGTCATGTTTGACCAGTAGGCTACAATGAGTGATGTCATCTTAGAATATAGCAATGAATGATGTCATGTTAGTCCAGTACAATGAGTGATGTCATGTTAGACCAGTACAATGAGTGATGTCATCTTAGAACATTACAATGAGTGACGTCATGTTTGACCAGTAGGCTACAATGAGTGATGTCATCTTAGAATATAGCAATGACTGATGTCATGTTAGTCCAGTACAATGATTGATGTCATGTTAGAACATAGCAATTAGGGATGTCATGTTAGACCAATACAATGAGTGATTTCATCTTAGAACATATCAATGAGTGACGTCATGTTAGACCAGTACAATGAGTGATGTCATCTGAGAACATTACAATGAGTGACGTCATGTTAGACCAGTACAATGAGTGATGTCATCTTAGAACATAGCAATGAGTGACGTCATGTTAGTCCAGTACAATGAGTGATGTCATGTTAGACCAGTACAATGAGTGATGTGATCTGAGAACATTGCAATGAGTGACGTCATGTTAGACCAGTACAATGAGTGATGTCATGTTAGACCAGTACAATGAGTGATGTCATCTTAGAACATAGCAATGAGTGACGTCATGTTAGACCAGTACAATGAGTGATGTCATCTTAGAACATAGCAATGAGTGACGTCATGTTAGACCAGTACAATGAGTGATGTCATCTTAGAACATAGCAATGAGTGACGTCATGTTAGACCAGTACAATGAGTGATGTCATCTTAGAACATTGCAATGAGTGTCGTCATGTTAGACCAGTACAATGAGTGATGTCATCTGAGAACATAGCAATGAGTGACGTCATGTTAGACCAGTACAATGAGTGATGTCATCTGAGAACATAGCAACGAGTGACGTCATGTTAGACCAGTACAATGAGTGATGTCATCTTAGAACATAGCAATGAGTGACGTCATGTTAGACCAGTACAATGAGTGATGTCATCTTAGAACATAGCAACGAGTGACGTCATGTTACACCAGTACAATGAGTGATGTCATCTTAGAACATTACAATGATCGACGTCATGTTAGACCAGTACAATGAGTGATGTCATCTGAGAACATTACAATGAGTGATGTCATGTTAGACCAGTACAATGAGTGATGTCATCTTAGAACATTACAATGAGTGACGTCATGTTTGACCAGTGGGCTACAATGAGTGATGTCATCTTAGAATATAGCAATGACTGATGTCATGTTAGTCCAGTACAATGAGTGATGTCATGTTAGACCAGTACAATGAGTGATGTCATCTTAGAACATTACAATGAGTGACGTCATGTTTGACCAGTAGGCTACAATGAGTGATGTCATCTTAGAATATAGCAATGACTGATGTCATGTTAGTCCAGTACAATGAGTGATGTCATGTTAGAACATAGCAATGAGGGATGTCATGTTAGACCAATACAATGAGTGATTTCATCTTAGAACATATCAATGAGTGATGTCATGTTAGACCAGTACAATGAGTGATGTCATCTGAGAACATTACAATGAGTGACATCATGTTAGACCAGTACAATGAGTGATGTCATCTTAGAACATAGCAATGAATGACGTCATGTAAGTCCAGTACAATGAGTGATGTCATGTTAGACCAGTACAATGAGTGATGTGATCTTAGAACATTGCAATGAGTGAAGTCATGTTAGACCAGTACAATGAGTGATGTCATGTTAGACCAGTACAATGAGTGATGTCATCTTAGAACATAGCAATGAGTGACGTCATGTTAGACCAGTACAATGAGTGATGTCATGTTAGAACATAGCAATGAGGGATGTCATGTTAGACCAATACAATGAGTGATGTCATCTTAGAACATATCAATGAGTAAAGTCATGTTAGACCAGTACAATGAGTGATGTCATCTTAGAACATTACAATGAGTGACATCATGTTAGACCAGTAGGCTACAATGAGTGATGTCATCTTAGAACATAGCAATGAGTGACGTTATCTTTGAACTTAGCAATGAGTGATGTCATCTGAGAACATTGCAATGAGTGACGTCATGTTAGACCAGTACAATGAGTGATGTCATATTAGAACATAGCAATGAGTGACTTCATGTTAGACCAGTACAATGAGTGATGTCATCTGAGAACATTGCAATGAGTGACGTCATGTTAGACCAGTACAATGAGTGATGTCATCTTAGAACATAGCAATGAGTGACGTCATGTTAGACCAGTACAATGAGTGATGTCATCTGAGAACATTACAATGAGTGATGTCATGTTAGACCAGTACAATGAGTGATGTCATCTTAGAACATTACAATGAGTGACGTCATGTTTGACCAGTAGGCTACAATGAGTGATGTCATCTTAGAATATAGCAATGACTGATGTCATGTTAGTCCAGTACAATGAGTGATGTCATGTTAGACCAGTACAATGAGTGATGTCATCTTAGAACATTACAATGAGTGACGTCATGTTTGACCAGTAGGCTACAATGAGTGATGTCATCTTAGAATATAGCAATGACTGATGTCATGTTAGTCCAGTACAATGAGTGATGTCATGTTAGAACATAGCAATTAGGGATGTCATGTTAGACCAATACAATGAGTGATTTCATCTTAGAACATATCAATGAGTGACGTCATGTTAGACCAGTACAATGAGTGATGTCATCTGAGAACATTACAATGAGTGACGTCATGTTAGACCAGTACAATGAGTGATGTCATCTTAGAACATAGCAATGAGTGACGTCATGTTAGTCCACTACAATGAGTGATGTCATGTTAGACCAGTACAATGAGTGATGTGATCTGAGAACATTGCAATGAGTGACGTCATGTTAGACCAGTACAATGAGTGATGTCATGTTAGACCAGTACAATGAGTGATGTCATCTTAGAACATAGCAATGAGTGACGTCATGTTAGACCAGTACAATGAGTGATGTCATCTTAGAACATAGCAATGAGTGACGTCATGTTAGACCAGTACAATGAGTGATGTCATCTTAGAACATAGCAATGAGTGACGTCATGTTAGACCAGTACAATGAGTGATGTCATCTTAGAACATTGCAATGAGTGTCGTCATGTTAGACCAGTACAATGAGTGATGTCATCTGAGAACATAGCAATGAGTGACGTCATGTTAGACCAGTACAATGAGTGATGTCATCTGAGAACATAGCAACGAGTGACGTCATGTTAGACCAGTACAATGAGTGATGTCATCTTAGAACATAGCAATGAGTGACGTCATGTTAGACCAGTACAATGAGTGATGTCATCTGAGAACATAGCAACGAGTGACGTCATGTTAGACCAGTACAATGAGTGATGTCATCTTAGAACATATCAATGAGTAAAGTCATGTTAGACCAGTACAATGAGTGATGTCATCTTAGAACATTACAATGAGTGACATCATGTTAGACCAGTAGGCTACAATGAGTGATGTCATCTTAGAACATAGCAATGAGTGACGTTATCTTTGAACTTAGCAATGAGTGATGTCATCTGAGAACATTGCAATGAGTGACGTCATGTTAGACCAGTACAATGAGTGATGTCATATTAGAACATAGCAATGAGTGACTTCATGTTAGACCAGTACAATGAGTGATGTCATCTGAGAACATTGCAATGAGTGACGTCATGTTAGACCAGTACAATGAGTGATGTCATCTTAGAACATAGCAATGAGTGACGTCATGTTAGACCAGTACAATGAGTGATGTCATCTGAGAACATTACAATGAGTGATGTCATGTTAGACCAGTACAATGAGTGATGTCATCTTAGAACATTACAATGAGTGACGTCATGTTTGACCAGTAGGCTACAATGAGTGATGTCATCTTAGAATATAGCAATGAATGATGTCATGTTAGTCCAGTACAATGAGTGATGTCATGTTAGACCAGTACAATGAGTGATGTCATCTTAGAACATTACAATGAGTGACGTCATGTTTGACCAGTAGGCTACAATGAGTGATGTCATCTTAGAATATAGCAATGACTGATGTCATGTTAGTCCAGTACAATGAGTGATGTCATGTTAGAACATAGCAATTAGGGATGTCATGTTAGACCAATACAATGAGTGATTTCATCTTAGAACATATCAATGAGTGACGTCATGTTAGACCAGTACAATGAGTGATGTCATCTGAGAACATTACAATGAGTGACGTCATGTTAGACCAGTACAATGAGTGATGTCATCTTAGAACATAGCAATGAGTGACGTCATGTTAGTCCAGTACAATGAGTGATGTCATGTTAGACCAGTACAATGAGTGATGTGATCTGAGAACATTGCAATGAGTGACGTCATGTTAGACCAGTACAATGAGTGATGTCATGTTAGACCAGTACAATGAGTGATGTCATCTTAGAACATAGCAATGAGTGACGTCATGTTAGACCAGTACAATGAGTGATGTCATCTTAGAACATAGCAATGAGTGACGTCATGTTAGACCAGTACAATGAGTGATGTCATCTTAGAACATAGCAATGAGTGACGTCATGTTAGACCAGTACAATGAGTGATGTCATCTTAGAACATTGCAATGAGTGTCGTCATGTTAGACCAGTACAATGAGTGATGTCATCTGAGAACATAGCAATGAGTGACGTCATGTTAGACCAGTACAATGAGTGATGTCATCTGAGAACATAGCAACGAGTGACGTCATGTTAGACCAGTACAATGAGTGATGTCATCTTAGAACATAGCAATGAGTGACGTCATGTTAGACCAGTACAATGAGTGATGTCATCTTAGAACATAGCAACGAGTGACGTCATGTTACACCAGTACAATGAGTGATGTCATCTTAGAACATTACAATGATCGACGTCATGTTAGACCAGTACAATGAGTGATGTCATCTGAGAACATTACAATGAGTGATGTCATGTTAGACCAGTACAATGAGTGATGTCATCTTAGAACATTACAATGAGTGACGTCATGTTTGACCAGTGGGCTACAATGAGTGATGTCATCTTAGAATATAGCAATGACTGATGTCATGTTAGTCCAGTACAATGAGTGATGTCATGTTAGACCAGTACAATGAGTGATGTCATCTTAGAACATTACAATGAGTGACGTCATGTTTGACCAGTAGGCTACAATGAGTGATGTCATCTTAGAATATAGCAATGACTGATGTCATGTTAGTCCAGTACAATGAGTGATGTCATGTTAGAACATAGCAATGAGGGATGTCATGTTAGACCAATACAATGAGTGATTTCATCTTAGAACATATCAATGAGTGATGTCATGTTAGACCAGTACAATGAGTGATGTCATCTGAGAACATTACAATGAGTGACATCATGTTAGACCAGTACAATGAGTGATGTCATCTTAGAACATAGCAATGAATGACGTCATGTAAGTCCAGTACAATGAGTGATGTCATGTTAGACCAGTACAATGAGTGATGTCATCTTAGAACATATCAATGAGTAAAGTCATGTTAGACCAGTACAATGAGTGATGTCATCTTAGAACATTACAATGAGTGACATCATGTTAGACCAGTAGGCTACAATGAGTGATGTCATCTTAGAACATAGCAATGAGTGACGTTATCTTTGAACTTAGCAATGAGTGATGTCATCTGAGAACATTGCAATGAGTGACGTCATGTTAGACCAGTACAATGAGTGATGTCATATTAGAACATAGCAATGAGTGACTTCATGTTAGACCAGTACAATGAGTGATGTCATCTGAGAACATTGCAATGAGTGACGTCATGTTAGACCAGTACAATGAGTGATGTCATCTTAGAACATAGCAATGAGTGACGTCATGTTAGACCAGTACAATGAGTGATGTCATCTGAGAACATTACAATGAGTGATGTCATGTTAGACCAGTACAATGAGTGATGTCATCTTAGAACATTACAATGAGTGACGTCATGTTTGACCAGTAGGCTACAATGAGTGATGTCATCTTAGAATATAGCAATGAATGATGTCATGTTAGTCCAGTACAATGAGTGATGTCATGTTAGACCAGTACAATGAGTGATGTCATCTTAGAACATTACAATGAGTGACGTCATGTTTGACCAGTAGGCTACAATGAGTGATGTCATCTTAGAATATAGCAATGACTGATGTCATGTTAGTCCAGTACAATGAGTGATGTCATGTTAGAACATAGCAATTAGGGATGTCATGTTAGACCAATACAATGAGTGATTTCATCTTAGAACATATCAATGAGTGACGTCATGTTAGACCAGTACAATGAGTGATGTCATCTGAGAACATTACAATGAGTGACGTCATGTTAGACCAGTACAATGAGTGATGTCATCTTAGAACATAGCAATGAGTGACGTCATGTTAGTCCAGTACAATGAGTGATGTCATGTTAGACCAGTACAATGAGTGATGTGATCTGAGAACATTGCAATGAGTGACGTCATGTTAGACCAGTACAATGAGTGATGTCATGTTAGACCAGTACAATGAGTGATGTCATCTTAGAACATAGCAATGAGTGACGTCATGTTAGACCAGTACAATGAGTGATGTCATCTTAGAACATAGCAATGAGTGACGTCATGTTAGACCAGTACAATGAGTGATGTCATCTTAGAACATAGCAATGAGTGACGTCATGTTAGACCAGTACAATGAGTGATGTCATCTTAGAACATTGCAATGAGTGTCGTCATGTTAGACCAGTACAATGAGTGATGTCATCTGAGAACATAGCAATGAGTGACGTCATGTTAGACCAGTACAATGAGTGATGTCATCTGAGAACATAGCAACGAGTGACGTCATGTTAGACCAGTACAATGAGTGATGTCATCTTAGAACATAGCAATGAGTGACGTCATGTTAGACCAGTACAATGAGTGATGTCATCTTAGAACATAGCAACGAGTGACGTCATGTTACACCAGTACAATGAGTGATGTCATCTTAGAACATTACAATGATCGACGTCATGTTAGACCAGTACAATGAGTGATGTCATCTGAGAACATTACAATGAGTGATGTCATGTTAGACCAGTACAATGAGTGATGTCATCTTAGAACATTACAATGAGTGACGTCATGTTTGACCAGTGGGCTACAATGAGTGATGTCATCTTAGAATATAGCAATGACTGATGTCATGTTAGTCCAGTACAATGAGTGATGTCATGTTAGACCAGTACAATGAGTGATGTCATCTTAGAACATTACAATGAGTGACGTCATGTTTGACCAGTAGGCTACAATGAGTGATGTCATCTTAGAATATAGCAATGACTGATGTCATGTTAGTCCAGTACAATGAGTGATGTCATGTTAGAACATAGCAATGAGGGATGTCATGTTAGACCAATACAATGAGTGATTTCATCTTAGAACATATCAATGAGTGATGTCATGTTAGACCAGTACAATGAGTGATGTCATCTGAGAACATTACAATGAGTGACATCATGTTAGACCAGTACAATGAGTGATGTCATCTTAGAACATAGCAATGAATGACGTCATGTAAGTCCAGTACAATGAGTGATGTCATGTTAGACCAGTACAATGAGTGATGTGATCTTAGAACATTGCAATGAGTGAAGTCATGTTAGACCAGTACAATGAGTGATGTCATGTTAGACCAGTACAATGAGTGATGTCATCTTAGAACATAGCAATGAGTGACGTCATGTTAGACCAGTACAATGAGTGATGTCATGTTAGAACATAGCAATGAGGGATGTCATGTTAGACCAATACAATGAGTGATGTCATCTTAGAACATATCAATGAGTAAAGTCATGTTAGACCAGTACAATGAGTGATGTCATCTTAGAACATTACAATGAGTGACATCATGTTAGACCAGTAGGCTACAATGAGTGATGTCATCTTAGAACATAGCAATGAGTGACGTTATCTTTGAACTTAGCAATGAGTGATGTCATCTGAGAACATTGCAATGAGTGACGTCATGTTAGACCAGTACAATGAGTGATGTCATATTAGAACATAGCAATGAGTGACTTCATGTTAGACCAGTACAATGAGTGATGTCATCTGAGAACATTGCAATGAGTGACGTCATGTTAGACCAGTACAATGAGTGATGTCATCTTAGAACATAGCAATGAGTGACGTCATGTTAGACCAGTACAATGAGTGATGTCATCTGAGAACATTACAATGAGTGATGTCATGTTAGACCAGTACAATGAGTGATGTCATCTTAGAACATTACAATGAGTGACGTCATGTTTGACCAGTAGGCTACAATGAGTGATGTCATCTTAGAATATAGCAATGACTGATGTCATGTTAGTCCAGTACAATGAGTGATGTCATGTTAGACCAGTACAATGAGTGATGTCATCTTAGAACATTACAATGAGTGACGTCATGTTTGACCAGTAGGCTACAATGAGTGATGTCATCTTAGAATATAGCAATGACTGATGTCATGTTAGTCCAGTACAATGAGTGATGTCATGTTAGAACATAGCAATTAGGGATGTCATGTTAGACCAATACAATGAGTGATTTCATCTTAGAACATATCAATGAGTGACGTCATGTTAGACCAGTACAATGAGTGATGTCATCTGAGAACATTACAATGAGTGACGTCATGTTAGACCAGTACAATGAGTGATGTCATCTTAGAACATAGCAATGAGTGACGTCATGTTAGTCCACTACAATGAGTGATGTCATGTTAGACCAGTACAATGAGTGATGTGATCTGAGAACATTGCAATGAGTGACGTCATGTTAGACCAGTACAATGAGTGATGTCATGTTAGACCAGTACAATGAGTGATGTCATCTTAGAACATAGCAATGAGTGACGTCATGTTAGACCAGTACAATGAGTGATGTCATCTTAGAACATAGCAATGAGTGACGTCATGTTAGACCAGTACAATGAGTGATGTCATCTTAGAACATAGCAATGAGTGACGTCATGTTAGACCAGTACAATGAGTGATGTCATCTTAGAACATTGCAATGAGTGTCGTCATGTTAGACCAGTACAATGAGTGATGTCATCTGAGAACATAGCAATGAGTGACGTCATGTTAGACCAGTACAATGAGTGATGTCATCTGAGAACATAGCAACGAGTGACGTCATGTTAGACCAGTACAATGAGTGATGTCATCTTAGAACATAGCAATGAGTGACGTCATGTTAGACCAGTACAATGAGTGATGTCATCTGAGAACATAGCAACGAGTGACGTCATGTTAGACCAGTACAATGAGTGATGTCATCTTAGAACATAGCAATGAGTGACGTCATGTTTGACCAGTGGGCTACAATGAGTGATGTCATCTTAGAATATAGCAATGACTGATGTCATGTTAGTCCAGTACAATGAGTGATGTCATGTTAGACCAGTACAATGAGTGATGTCATCTTAGAAAATTACAATGAGTGACGTCATGTTTGACCAGTAGGCTACAATGAGTGATGTCATCTTAGAATATAGCAATGACTGATGTCATGTTAGTCCAGTACAATGAGTGATGTCATGTTAGAACATAGCAATGAGGGATGTCATGTTAGACCAATACAATGAGTGATTTCATCTTAGAACATATCAATGAGTGACGTCATGTAAGTCCAGTACAATGAGTGATGTCATGTTAGACCAGTACAATGAGTGATGTGATCTTAGAACATTGCAATGAGTGACGTCATGTTAGACCAGTACAATGAGTGATGTCATGTTAGACCAGTACAATGAGTGATGTCATCTTAGAACATAGCAATGAGTGACGTCATGTAAGTCCAGTACAATGAGTGATGTCATGTTAGACCAGTACAATGAGTGATGTGATCTTAGAACATTGCAATGAGTGACGTCATGTTAGACCAGTACAATGAGTGATGTCATGTTAGACCAGTACAATGAGTGATGTCATCTTAGAACATAGCAATGAGTGACGTCATGTTAGACCAGTACAATGAGTGATGTCATCTTAGAACATAGCAATGAGTGACGTCATGTTAGACCAGTACAATGAGTGATGTCATCTTAGAACATAGCAATGAGTGATGTCATGTTAGACCAGTACAATGAGTGATGTCATCTTAGAACATTGCAACGAGTGACGTCATGTTAGACCAGTACAATGAGTGATGTCATCTGAGAACATAGCAATGAGTGACGTCATGTTAGACCAGTACAATGAGTGATGTCATCTGAGAACATAGCAACGAGTGACGTCATGTTAGACCAGTACAATGAGTAATGTCATCTTAGAACATAGCAAAGAGTGACGTCATGTTAGACCAGTACAATGAGTGATGTCATCTTAGAACATAGCAACGAGTGACGTCATGTTAGACCAGTACAATGAGTGATGTCATCTTAGAACATTACAATGATCGACGTCATAGTAGGCCAGTACAATGAGTGATGTCATCTGAGAACATTACAATGAGTGATGTCATGTTAGACCAGTACAATGAGTGATGTCATCTTAGAACATTACAATGAGTGACGTCATGTTTGACCAGTAGGCTACAATGAGTGATGTCATCTTAGAATATAGCAATGAGGGATGTCATGTTAGACCAATACAATGAGTGATGTCATCTTAGAACATATCAATGAGTGACGTCATGTTAGTCCAGTACAATGAGTGATGTCATGTTAGAACATAGCAATGAGGGATGTCATGTTAGACCAATACAATGAGTGATGTCATCTTAGAACATATCAATGAGTGACGTCATGTTAGACCAGTACAATGAGTGATGTCATCTTAGAACATTACAATGAGTGACATCATGTTAGACCAGTAGGCTTCAATGAGTGATGTCATCTTAGAACATAGCAATGAGTGACGTCATCTTAGAACTTAGCAATGAGTCATGTCATCTGAGAACATTGCAATGAGTGACGTTGTGTTAGACCAGTACAATGAGTGATGTCATCTTTTGAACAAAGCAATGAGTGACGTCATGTTAGACCAGTACAATGAGTGATGTCATCTTTTGAACATAGCAATGAGTGACGTCATGTTAGACCAGTACAATGAGTGATGTCATCTTAGAACATAGCAATGAGTGACGTCATGTTAGACCAGTACAATGAGTGATGTCATCTTAGAACAGCAATGAGTGACGTCATGTTAGACCAGTACAATGAGTGATGTCATCTTAGAACAAACCAATGAGTGACGTCATGTTAGACCAGTACAATGAGTGATGTCATCTTAGAACATTGCAATGAGTGACGTCATGTTAGACCAGTACAATGAGTGTTGTCATCTTAGAACATAGCAATGAGTGACGTCATGTTAGACCAGTACAATGAGTGATGTCATCTTAGAACATAGCAACGAGTGACGTCATGTTACACCAGTACAATGAGTGATGTCATCTTAGAACATTACAATGATCGACGTCATGTTAGACCAGTACAATGAGTGATGTCATCTTAGAACATTACAATGAGTGACGTCATGTTTGACCAGTAGGCTACAATGAGTGATGTCATCTTAGAATATAGCAATGACTGATGTCATGTTAGTCCAGTACAATGAGTGATGTCATGTTAGACCAGTACAATGAGTGATGTCATCTTAGAACATTACAATGAGTGACGTCATGTTTGACCAGTAGGCTACAATGAGTGATGTCATCTTAGAATATAGCAATGACTGATGTCATGTTAGTCCAGTACAATGAGTGATGTCATGTTAGAGCATAGCAATGAGGGATGTCATGTTAGACCAATACAATGAGTGATTTCATCTTAGAACATATCAATGAGTGACGTCATGTTAGACCAGTACAATGAGTGATGTCATCTTAGAACATAGCAATGAGTGACGTCATGTTAGTCCAGTACAATGAGTGATGTCATGTTAGACCAGTACAATGAGTGATGTGATCTTAGAACATTGCAATGAGTGACGTCATGTTAGACCAGTACAATGAGTGATGTCATGTTAGACCAGTACAATGAGTGATGTCATCTTAGAACATAGCAATGAGTGACGTCATGTTAGACCAGTACAATGAGTGATGTCATCTTAGAACATAGCAATGAGTGACGTCATGTTAGACCAGTACAATGAGTGATGTCATGTTAGACCAGTACAATGAGTGATGTCATCTTAGAACATAGCAATGAGTGACGTCATGTTAGACCAGTACAATGAGTGATGTCATCTTAGAACATAGCAATGAGTGACGTCATGTTAGACCAGTACAATGAGTGATGTCATCTTAGAACATTGCAATGAGTGACGTCATGTTAGACCAGTACAATGAGTGATGTCATCTGAGAACATAGCAACGAGTGACGTCATGTTAGACCAGTACAATGAGTGATGTCATCTGAGAACATAGCAACGAGTGACGTCATGTTAGACCAGTACAATGAGTGATGTCATCTAATGTTCTAAGATGACATCACTCATTGTACTGGTCTAACATGACGTCACTCGTTGCTATGTTCTAAGAATGATCGACGTCATGTTAGACCAGTACAATGAGTGATGTCATCTGAGAACATTACAATGAGTGATGTCATGTTAGACCAGTACAATGAGTGATGTCATCTTAGAACATTACAATGAGTGACGGCATGTTTGACCAGAAGGCTACAATGACTGATGTCATCTTAGAATATAGCAATGATTGATGTCATGTTAGTCCAGTACAATGAGTGATGTCATGTTAGAACATAGCAATGAGGGATGTCATGTTAGACCAATACAATGAGTGATGTCATGTTAGAACATATCAATGAGTGACGTCATGTTAGACCAGTACAATGAGTGATGTCATCTTAGAACATTACAATGAGTGACATCATGTTAGACCAGTAGGCTACAATGAGTGATGTCATCTTAGAACATTGCAATGAGTGACGTCATGTTAGACCAGTACAATGAGTGATGTCATCTTAGAACATTACAATGATCGACGTCATGTTAGACCAGTACAATGAGTGATGTCATCTGAGAACATTACAATGAGTGATGTCATGTTAGACCAGTACAATGAGTGATGTCATCTTAGAACATTACAATGAGTGACGTCATGTTTGACCAGTGGGCTACAATGAGTGATGTCATCTTAGAATATAGCAATGACTGATGTCATGTTAGTCCAGTACAATGAGTGATGTCATGTTAGACCAGTACAATGAGTGATGTCATCTTAGAACATTACAATGAGTGACGTCATGTTTGACCAGTAGGCTACAATGAGTGATGTCATCTTAGAATATAGCAATGACTGATGTCATGTTAGTCCAGTACAATGAGTGATGTCATGTTAGAACATAGCAATGAGGGATGTCATGTTAGACCAATACAATGAGTGATTTCATCTTAGAACATATCAATGAGTGACGTCATGTTAGACCAGTACAATGAGTGATGTCATCTTAGAACATAGCAATGAGTGACGTCATGTAAGTCCAGTACAATGAGTGATGTCATGTTAGACCAGTACAATGAGTGATGTGATCTTAGAACATTGCAATGAGTGACGTCATGTTAGACCAGTACAATGAGTGATGTCATGTTAGACCAGTACAATGAGTGATGTCATCTTAGAACATAGCAATGAGTGACGTCATGTTAGACCAGTACAATGAGTGATGTCATCTTAGAACATAGCAATGAGTGACGTCATGTTAGACCAGTACAATGAGTGATGTCATCTTAGAACATAGCAATGAGTGACGTCATGTTAGACCAGTACAATGAGTGATGTCATCTTAGAACATTGCAACGAGTGACGTCATGTTAGACCAGTACAATGCGTGATGTCATCTGAGAACATAGCAATGAGTGACGTCATGTTAGACCAGTACAATGAGTGATGTCATCTGAGAACATAGCAACGAGTGACGTCATGTTAGACCAGTACAATGAGTAATGTCATCTTAGAACATAGCAATGAGTGACGTCATGTTAGACCAGTACAATGAGTGATGTCATCTTAGAACATAGCAACGAGTGACGTCATGTTAGACCAGTACAATGAGTGATGTCATCTTAGAACATTACAATGATCGACGTCATAGTAGGCCAGTACAATGAGTGATGTCATCTGAGAACATTACAATGAGTGATGTCATGTTAGACCAGTACAATGAGTGATGTCATCTTAGAACATTACAATGAGTGACGTCATGTTTGACCAGTAGGCTACAATGAGTGATGTCATCTTAGAATATAGCAATGAGGGATGTCATGTTAGACCAATACAATGAGTGATGTCATCTTAGAACATATCAATGAGTGACGTCATGTTAGTCCAGTACAATGAGTGATGTCATGTTAGAACATAGCAATGAGGGATGTCATGTTAGACCAATACAATGAGTGATGTCATCTTAGAACATATCAATGAGTGACGTCATGTTAGACCAGTACAATGAGTGATGTCATCTTAGAACATTACAATGAGTGACATCATGTTAGACCAGTAGGCTTCAATGAGTGATGTCATCTTAGAACATAGCAATGAGTGACGTCATCTTAGAACTTAGCAATGAGTGATGTCATCTGAGAACATTGCAATGAGTGACGTTGTGTTAGACCAGTACAATGAGTGATGTCATCTTTTGAACAAAGCAATGAGTGACGTCATGTTAGACCAGTACAATGAGTGATGTCATCTTTTGAACATAGCAATGAGTGACGTCATGTTAGACCAGTACAATGAGTGATGTCATCTTAGAACATAGCAATGAGTGACGTTATGTTAGACCAGTACAATGAGTGATGTCATCTTAGAACAGCAATGAGTGACGTCATGTTAGACCAGTACAATGAGTGATGTCATCTTAGAACAAACCAATGAGTGACGTCATGTTAGACCAGTACAATGAGTGATGTCATCTTAGAACATTGCAATGAGTGACGTCATGTTAGACCAGTACAATGAGTGTTGTCATCTTAGAACATAGCAATGAGTGACGTCATGTTAGACCAGTACAATGAGTGATGTCATCTTAGAACATAGCAACGAGTGACGTCATGTTACACCAGTACAATGAATGATGTCATCTTAGAACATTACAATGATCGACGTCATGTTAGACCAGTACAATGAGTGATGTCATCTTAGAACATTACAATGAGTGACGTCATGTTTGACCAGTAGGCTACAATGAGTGATGTCATCTTAGAATATAGCAATGACTGATGTCATGTTAGTCCAGTACAATGAGTGATGTCATGTTAGACCAGTACAATGAGTGATGTCATCTTAGAACATTACAATGAGTGACGTCATGTTTGACCAGTAGGCTACAATGAGTGATGTCATCTTAGAATATAGCAATGACTGATGTCATGTTAGTCCAGTACAATGAGTGATGTCATGTTAGAGCATAGCAATGAGGGATGTCATGTTAGACCAATACAATGAGTGATTTCATCTTAGAACATATCAATGAGTGACGTCATGTTAGACCAGTACAATGAGTGATGTCATCTGAGAACATTACAATGAGTGACGTCATGTTAGACCAGTACAATGAGTGATGTCATCTTAGAACATAGCAATGAGTGACGTCATGTTAGTCCAGTACAATGAGTGATGTCATGTTAGACCAGTACAATGAGTGATGTGATCTTAGAACATTGCAATGAGTGACGTCATGTTCGACCAGTACAATGAGTGATGTCATGTTAGACCAGTACAATGAGTGATGTCATCTTAGAACATAGCAATGAGTGACGTCATGTTAGACCAGTACAATGAGTGATGTCATCTTAGAACATAGCAATGAGTGACGTCATGTTAGACCAGTACAATGAGTGATGTCATGTTAGACCAGTACAATGAGTGATGTCATCTTAGAACATAGCAATGAGTGACGTCATGTTAGACCAGTACAATGAGTGATGTCATCTTAGAACATAGCAATGAGTGACGTCATGTTAGACCAGTACAATGAGTGATGTCATCTTAGAACATTGCAATGAGTGACGTCATGTTAGACCAGTACAATGAGTGATGTCATCTGAGAACATAGCAATGAGTGACGTCATGTTAGACCAGTACAATGAGTGATGTCATCTGAGAACATAGCAACGAGTGACGTCATGTTAGACCAGTACAATGAGTGATGTCATCTAATGTTCTAAGATGACATCACTCATTGTACTGGTCTAACATGACGTCACTCGTTGCTATGTTCTAAGAATGATCGACGTCATGTTAGACCAGTACAATGAGTGATGTCATCTGAGAACATTACAATGAGTGATGTCATGTTAGACCAGTACAATGAGTGATGTCATCTTAGAACATTACAATGAGTGACGGCATGTTTGACCAGAAGGCTACAATGACTGATGTCATCTTAGAATATAGCAATGATTGATGTCATGTTAGTCCAGTACAATGAGTGATGTCATGTTAGAACATAGCAATGAGGGATGTCATGTTAGACCAATACAATGAGTGATGTCATGTTAGAACATATCAATGAGTGACGTCATGTTAGACCAGTACAATGAGTGATGTCATCTTAGAACATTACAATGAGTGACATCATGTTAGACCAGTAGGCTACAATGAGTGATGTCATCTTAGAACATTGCAATGAGTGACGTCATGTTAGACCAGTACAATGAGTGATGTCATCTGAGAACATTACAATGAGTGATGTCATGTTAGACCAGTACAATGAGTGATGTCATCTTAGAACATTACAATGAGTGACGTCATGTTTGACCAGTGGGCTACAATGAGTGATGTCATCTTAGAATATAGCAATGACTGATGTCATGTTAGTCCAGTACAATGAGTGATGTCATGTTAGACCAGTACAATGAGTGATGTCATCTTAGAACATTACAATGAGTGACGTCATGTTTGACCAGTAGGCTACAATGAGTGATGTCATCTTAGAATATAGCAATGACTGATGTCATGTTAGTCCAGTACAATGAGTGATGTCATGTTAGAACATAGCAATGAGGGATGTCATGTTAGACCAATACAATGAGTGATTTCATCTTAGAACATATCAATGAGTGACGTCATGTTAGACCAGTACAATGAGTGATGTCATCTTAGAACATAGCAATGAGTGACGTCATGTAAGTCCAGTACAATGAGTGATGTCATGTTAGACCAGTACAATGAGTGATGTGATCTTAGAACATTGCAATGAGTGACGTCATGTTAGACCAGTACAATGAGTGATGTCATGTTAGACCAGTACAATGAGTGATGTCATCTTAGAACATAGCAATGAGTGACATCATGTTAGACCAGTACAATGAGTGATGTCATCTTAGAACATAGCAATGAGTGACGTCATGTTAGACCAGTACAATGAGTGATGTCATCTTAGAACATAGCAATGAGTGACGTCATGTTAGACCAGTACAATGAGTGATGTCATCTTAGAACATTGCAACGAGTGACGTCATGTTAGACCAGTACAATGCGTGATGTCATCTGAGAACATAGCAATGAGTGACGTCATGTTAGACCAGTACAATGAGTGATGTCATCTGAGAACATAGCAACGAGTGACGTCATGTTAGACCAGTACAATGAGTAATGTCATCTTAGAACATAGCAATGAGTGACGTCATGTTAGACCAGTACAATGAGTGATGTCATCTTAGAACATAGCAACGAGTGACGTCATGTTAGACCAGTACAATGAGTGATGTCATCTTAGAACATTACAATGATCGACGTCATAGTAGGCCAGTACAATGAGTGATGTCATCTGAGAACATTACAATGAGTGATGTCATGTTAGACCAGTACAATGAGTGATGTCATCTTAGAACATTACAATGAGTGACGTCATGTTTGACCAGTAGGCTACAATGAGTGATGTCATCTTAGAATATAGCAATGAGGGATGTCATGTTAGACCAATACAATGAGTGATGTCATCTTAGAACATAGCAATGAGTGACGTCATCTTAGAACTTAGCAATGAGTGATGTCATCTGAGAACATTGCAATGAGTGACGTTGTGTTAGACCAGTACAATGAGTGATGTCATCTTTTGAACAAAGCAATGAGTGACGTCATGTTAGACCAGTACAATGAGTGATGTCATCTTTTGAACATAGCAATGAGTGACGTCATGTTAGACCAGTACAATGAGTGATGTCATCTTAGAACATAGCAATGAGTGACGTCATGTTAGACCAGTACAATGAGTGATGTCATCTTAGAACAGCAATGAGTGACGTCATGTTAGACCAGTACAATGAGTGATGTCATCTTAGAACAAACCAATGAGTGACGTCATGTTAGACCAGTACAATGAGTGATGTCATCTTAGAACATTGCAATGAGTGACGTCATGTTAGACCAGTACAATGAGTGTTGTCATCTTAGAACATAGCAATGAGTGACGTCATGTTAGACCAGTACAATGAGTGATGTCATCTTAGAACATAGCAACGAGTGACGTCATGTTACACCAGTACAATGAGTGATGTCATCTTAGAACATTACAATGATCGACGTCATGTTAGACCAGTACAATGAGTGATGTCATCTTAGAACATTACAATGAGTGACGTCATGTTTGACCAGTAGGCTACAATGAGTGATGTCATCTTAGAATATAGCAATGACTGATGTCATGTTAGTCCAGTACAATGAGTGATGTCATGTTAGACCAGTACAATGAGTGATGTCATCTTAGAACATTACAATGAGTGACGTCATGTTTGACCAGTAGGCTACAATGAGTGATGTCATCTTAGAATATAGCAATGACTGATGTCATGTTAGTCCAGTACAATGAGTGATGTCATGTTAGAGCATAGCAATGAGGGATGTCATGTTAGACCAATACAATGAGTGATTTCATCTTAGAACATATCAATGAGTGACGTCATGTTAGACCAGTACAATGAGTGATGTCATCTGAGAACATTACAATGAGTGACGTCATGTTAGACCAGTACAATGAGTGATGTCATCTTAGAACATAGCAATGAGTGACGTCATGTTAGTCCAGTACAATGAGTGATGTCATGTTAGACCAGTACAATGAGTGATGTGATCTTAGAACATTGCAATGAGTGACGTCATGTTAGACCAGTACAATGAGTGATGTCATGTTAGACCAGTACAATGAGTGATGTCATCTTAGAACATAGCAATGAGTGACGTCATGTTAGACCAGTACAATGAGTGATGTCATCTTAGAACATAGCAATGAGTGACGTCATGTTAGACCAGTACAATGAGTGATGTCATGTTAGACCAGTACAATGAGTGATGTCATCTTAGAACATAGCAATGAGTGACGTCATGTTAGACCAGTACAATGAGTGATGTCATCTTAGAACATAGCAATGAGTGACGTCATGTTAGACCAGTACAATGAGTGATGTCATCTTAGAACATTGCAATGAGTGACGTCATGTTAGACCAGTACAATGAGTGATGTCATCTGAGAACATAGCAATGAGTGACGTCATGTTAGACCAGTACAATGAGTGATGTCATCTGAGAACATAGCAACGAGTGACTTCATGTTAGACCAGTACAATGAGTGATGTCATCTAATGTTCTAAGATGACATCACTCATTGTACTGGTCTAACATGACGTCACTCGTTGCTATGTTCTAAGAATGATCGACGTCATGTTAGACCAGTACAATGAGTGATGTCATCTGAGAACATTACAATGAGTGATGTCATGTTAGACCAGTACAATGAGTGATGTCATCTTAGAACATTACAATGAGTGACGGCATCTTTGACCAGAAGGCTACAATGACTGATGTCATCTTAGAATATAGCAATGATTGATGTCATGTTAGTCCAGTACAATGAGTGATGTCATGTTAGAACATAGCAATGAGGGATGTCATGTTAGACCAATACAATGAGTGATGTCATGTTAGAACATATCAATGAGTGACGTCATGTTAGACCAGTACAATGAGTGATGTCATCTTAGAACATTACAATGAGTGACATCATGTTAGACCAGTAGGCTACAATGAGTGATGTCATCTTAGAACATTGCAATGAGTGACGTCATGTTAGACCAGTACAATGAGTGATGTCATCTTAGAACATTACAATGATCGACGTCATGTTAGACCAGTACAATGAGTGATGTCATCTGAGAACATTACAATGAGTGATGTCATGTTAGACCAGTACAATGAGTGATGTCATCTTAGAACATTACAATGAGTGACGTCATGTTTGACCAGTAGGCTACAATGAGTGATGTCATCTTAGAATATAGCAATGACTGATGTCATGTTAGTCCAGTACAATGAGTGATGTCATGTTAGACCAGTACAATGAGTGATGTCATCTAAGAACATTACAATGAGTGACGTCATGTTTGACCAGTAGGCTACAATGAGTGATGTCATCTTAGAATATAGCAATGACTGATGTCATGTTAGTCCAGTACAATGAGTGATGTCATGTTAGAACATAGCAATTAGGGATGTCATGTTAGACCAATACAATGAGTGATTTCATCTTAGAACATATCAATGAGTGACGTCATGTTAGACCAGTACAATGAGTGATGTCATCTGAGAACATTACAATGAGTGACGTCATGTTAGACCAGTACAATGAGTGATGTCATCTTAGAACATAGCAATGAGTGACGTCATGTTAGTCCAGTACAATGAGTGATGTCATGTTAGACCAGTACAATGAGTGATGTGATCTGAGAACATTGCAATGAGTGACGTCATGTTAGACCAGTACAATGAGTGATGTCATGTTAGACCAGTACAATGAGTGATGTCATCTTAGAACATAGCAATGAGTGACGTCATGTTAGACCAGTACAATGAGTGATGTCATCTTAGAACATAGCAATGAGTGACGTCATGTTAGACCAGTACAATGAGTGATGTCATCTTAGAACATAGCAATGAGTGACGTCATGTTAGACCAGTACAATGAGTGATGTCATCTTAGAACATTGCAATGAGTGTCGTCATGTTAGACCAGTACAATGAGTGATGTCATCTGAGAACATAGCAATGAGTGACGTCATGTTAGACCAGTACAATGAGTGATGTCATCTGAGAACATAGCAACGAGTGACGTCATGTTAGACCAGTACAATGAGTGATGTCATCTTAGAACATAGCAATGAGTGACGTCATGTTAGACCAGTACAATGAGTGATGTCATCTTAGAACATAGCAACGAGTGACGTCATGTTACACCAGTACAATGAGTGATGTCATCTTAGAACATTACAATGATCGACGTCATGTTAGACCAGTACAATGAGTGATGTCATCTGAGAACATTATAATGAGTGATGTCATGTTAGACCAGTACAATGAGTGATGTCATCTTAGAACATTACAATGAGTGACGTCATGTTTGACCAGTGGGCTACAATGAGTGATGTCATCTTAGAATATAGCAATGACTGATGTCATGTTAGTCCAGTACAATGAGTGATGTCATGTTAGACCAGTACAATGAGTGATGTCATCTTAGAACATTACAATGAGTGACGTCATGTTTGACCAGTAGGCTACAATGAGTGATGTCATCTTAGAATATAGCAATGACTGATGTCATGTTAGTCCAGTACAATGAGTGATGTCATCTTAGAACATAGCAATGAGTGACGTCATGTTAGACCAGTACAATGAGTGATGTCATCTTAGAACAGCAATGAGTGACGTCATGTTAGACCAGTACAATGAGTGATGTCATCTTAGAACAAAGCAATGAGTGACGTCATGTTAGACCAGTACAATGAGTGATGTCATCTTAGAACATTGCAATGAGTGACGTCATGTTAGACCAGTACAATGAGTGTTGTCATCTTAGAACATAGCAATGAGTGACGTCATGTTAGGCCAGTACAATGAGTGATGTCATCTTAGAACATAGCAACGAGTGACGTCATGTTACACCAGTACAATGAGTGATGTCATCTTAGAACATTACAATGATCGACGTCATGTTAGACCAGTACAATGAGTGATGTCATCTTAGAACATTACAATGAGTGACGTCATGTTTGACCAGTAGGCTACAATGAGTGATGTCATCTTAGAATATAGCAATGACTGATGTCATGTTAGTCCAGTACAATGAGTGATGTCATGTTAGACCAGTACAATGAGTGATGTCATCTTAGAACATTACAATGAGTGACGTCATGTTTGACCAGTAGGCTACAATGAGTGATGTCATCTTAGAATATAGCAATGACTGATGTCATGTTAGTCCAGTACAATGAGTGATGTCATGTTAGAGCATAGCAATGAGGGATGTCATGTTAGACCAATACAATGAGTGATTTCATCTTAGAACATATCAATGAGTGACGTCATGTTAGACCAGTACAATGAGTGATGTCATCTGAGAACATTACAATGAGTGACGTCATGTTAGACCAGTACAATGAGTGATGTCATCTTAGAACATAGCAATGAGTGACGTCATGTTAGTCCAGTACAATGAGTGATGTCATGTTAGACCAGTACAATGAGTGATGTGATCTTAGAACATTGCAATGAGTGACGTCATGTTAGACCAGTACAATGAGTGATGTCATGTTAGACCAGTACAATGAGTGATGTCATCTTAGAACATAGCAATGAGTGACATCATGTTAGACCAGTACAATGAGTGATGTCATCTTAGAACATAGCAATGAGTGACGTCATGTTAGACCAGTACAATGAGTGATGTCATGTTAGACCAGTACAATGAGTGATGTCATCTTAGAACATAGCAATGAGTGATGTCATGTTAGACCAGTACAATGAGTGATGTCATCTTAGAACATAGCAATGAGTGATGTCATGTTAGACCAGTACAATGAGTGATGTCATCTTAGAACATTGCAATGAGTGACGTCATGTTAGACCAGTACAATGAGTGATGTCATCTGAGAACATAGCAATGAGTGACGTCATGTTAGACCAGTACAATGAGTGATGTCATCTAATGTTCTAAGATGACATCACTCATTGTACTGGTCTAACATGACGTCACTCGTTGCTATGTTCTAAGAATGATCGACGTCATGTTAGACCAGTACAATGAGTGATGTCATCTGAGAACATTACAATGAGTGATGTCATGTTAGACCAGTACAATGAGTGATGTCATCTTAGAACATTACAATGAGTGACGGCATGTTTGACCAGAAGGCTACAATGACTGATGTCATCTTAGAATATAGCAATGATTGATGTCATGTTAGTCCAGTACAATGAGTGATGTCATGTTAGAACATAGCAATGAGGGATGTCATGTTAGACCAATACAATGAGTGATGTCATGTTAGAACATATCAATGAGTGACGTCATGTTAGACCAGTACAATGAGTGATGTCATCTTAGAACATTACAATGAGTGACATCATGTTAGACCAGTAGGCTACAATGAGTGATGTCATCTTAGAACATTGCAATGAGTGACGTCATGTTAGACCAGTACAATGAGTGATGTCATCTTAGAACATTACAATGATCGACGTCATGTTAGACCAGTACAATGAGTGATGTCATCTGAGAACATTACAATGAGTGATGTCATGCTAGACCAGTACAATGAGTGATGTCATCTTAGAACATTACAATGAGTGACGTCATGTTTGACCAGTAGGCTACAATGAGTGATGTCATCTTAGAATATAGCAATGACTGATGTCATGTTAGTCCAGTACAATGAGTGATGTCATGTTAGACCAGTACAATGAGTGATGTCATCTTAGAACATTACAATGAGTGACGTCATGTTTGACCAGTAGGCTACAATGAGTGATGTCATCTTAGAATATAGCAATGACTGATGTCATGTTAGTCTAGTACAATGAGTGATGTCATGTTAGACCAGTACAATGAGTGATGTCATCTTAGAACATTACAATGAGTGACGTCATGTTTGACCAGTAGGCTACAATGAGTGATGTCATCTTAGAATATAGCAATGACTGATGTCATGTTAGTCCAGTACAATGAGTGATGTCATGTTAGAGCATAGCAATGAGGGATGTCATGTTAGACCAATACAATGAGTGATTTCATCTTAGAACATATCAATGAGTGACGTCATGTTAGACCAGTACAATGAGTGATGTCATCTGAGAACATTACAATGAGTGACGTCATGTTAGACCAGTACAATGAGTGATGTCATCTTAGAACATAGCAATGAGTGACGTCATGTTAGTCCAGTACAATGAGTGATGTCATGTTAGACCAGTACAATGAGTGATGTGATCTTAGAACATTGCAATGAGTGACGTCATGTTAGACCAGTACAATGAGTGATGTCATGTTAGACCAGTACAATGAGTGATGTCATCTTAGAACATAGCAATGAGTGACGTCATGTTAGACCAGTACAATGAGTGATGTCATCTTAGAACATAGCAATGAGTGACGTCATGTTAGACCAGTACAATGAGTGATGTCATGTTAGACCAGTACAATGAGTGATGTCATCTTAGAACATAGCAATGAGTGACGTCATGTTAGACCAGTACAATGAGTGATGTCATCTTAGAACATAGCAATGAGTGATGTCATGTTAGACCAGTACAATGAGTGATGTCATCTTAGAACATTGCAATGAGTGACGTCATGTTAGACCAGTACAATGAGTGATGTCATCTGAGAACATAGCAATGAGTGACGTCATGTTAGACCAGTACAATGAGTGATGTCATCTGAGAACATAGCAACGAGTGACGTCATGTTAGACCAGTACAATGAGTGATGTCATCTAATGTTCTAAGATGACATCACTCATTGTACTGGTCTAACATGACGTCACTCGTTGCTATGTTCTAAGAATGATCGACGTCATGTTAGACCAGTACAATGAGTGATGTCATCTGAGAACATTACAATGAGTGATGTCATGTTAGACCAGTACAATGAGTGATGTCATCTTAGAACATTACAATGAGTGACGGCATGTTTGACCAGAAGGCTACAATGACTGATGTCATCTTAGAATATAGCAATGATTGATGTCATGTTAGTCCAGTACAATGAGTGATGTCATGTTAGAACATAGCAATGAGGGATGTCATGTTAGACCAATACAATGAGTGATGTCATGTTAGAACATATCAATGAGTGACGTCATGTTAGACCAGTACAATGATTGATGTCATCTTAGAACATTACAATGAGTGACATCATGTTAGACCAGTAGGCTACAATGAGTGATGTCATCTTAGAACATTGCAATGAGTGACGTCATGTTAGACCAGTACAATGAGTGATGTCATCTTAGAACATTACAATGATCGACGTCATGTTAGACCAGTACAATGAGTGATGTCATCTGAGAACATTACAATGAGTGATGTCATGCTAGACCAGTACAATGAGTGATGTCATCTTAGAACATTACAATGAGTGACGTCATGTTTGACCAGTAGGCTACAATGAGTGATGTCATCTTAGAATATAGCAATGACTGATGTCATGTTAGTCCAGTACAATGAGTGATGTCATGTTAGACCAGTACAATGAGTGATGTCATCTTAGAACATTACAATGAGTGACGTCATGTTTGACCAGTAGGCTACAATAAGTGATGTCATCTTAGAATATAGCAATGACTGATGTCATGTTAGTCCAGTACAATGAGTGATGTCATGTTAGAACATAGCAATTAGGGATGTCATGTTAGACCAATACAATGAGTGATTTCATCTTAGAACATATCAATGAGTGACGTCATGTTAGACCAGTACAATGAGTGATGTCATCTGAGAACATTACAATGAGTGACGTCATGTTAGACCAGTACAATGAGTGATGTCATCTTAGAACATAGCAATGAGTGACGTCATGTTAGTCCAGTACAATGAGTGATGTCATGTTAGACCAGTACAATGAGTGATGTGATCTGAGAACATTGCAATGAGTGACGTCATGTTAGACCAGTACAATGAGTGATGTCATGTTAGACCAGTACAATGAGTGATGTCATCTTAGAACATAGCAATGAGTGACGTCATGTTAGACCAGTACAATGAGTGATGTCATCTTAGAACATAGCAATGAGTGACGTCATGTTAGACCAGTACAATGAGTGATGTCATCTTAGAACATAGCAATGAGTGACGTCATGTTAGACCAGTACAATGAGTGATGTCATCTTAGAACATTGCAATGAGTGTCGTCATGTTAGACCAGTACAATGAGTGATGTCATCTGAGAACATAGCAATGAGTGACGTCATGTTAGACCAGTACAATGAGTGATGTCATCTGAGAACATAGCAACGAGTGACGTCATGTTAGACCAGTACAATGAGTGATGTCATCTTAGAACATAGCAATGAGTGACGTCATGTTAGACCAGTACAATGAGTGATGTCATCTTAGAACATAGCAACGAGTGACGTCATGTTACACCAGTACAATGAGTGATGTCATCTTAGAACATTACAATGATCGACGTCATGTTAGACCAGTACAATGAGTGATGTCATCTGAGAACATTATAATGAGTGATGTCATGTTAGACCAGTACAATGAGTGATGTCATCTTAGAACATTACAATGAGTGACGTCATGTTTGACCAGTGGGCTACAATGAGTGATGTCATCTTAGAATATAGCAATGACTGATGTCATGTTAGTCCAGTACAATGAGTGATGTCATGTTAGACCAGTACAATGAGTGATGTCATCTTAGAACATTACAATGAGTGACGTCATGTTTGACCAGTACAATGAGTGATGTCATCTTAGAACATAGCAATGAGTGATGTCATGTTAGACCAGTACAATGAGTGATGTCATCTTAGAACATTGCAATGAGTGACGTCATGTTAGACCAGTACAATGAGTGATGTCATCTGAGAACATAGCAATGAGTGACGTCATGTTAGACCAGTACAATGAGTGATGTCATCTGAGAACATAGCAACGAGTGACGTCATGTTAGACCAGTACAATGAGTGATGTCATCTAATGTTCTAAGATGACATCACTCATTGTACTGGTCTAACATGACGTCACTCGTTGCTATGTTCTAAGAATGATCGACGTCATGTTAGACCAGTACAATGAGTGATGTCATCTGAGAACATTACAATGAGTGATGTCATGTTAGACCAGTACAATGAGTGATGTCATCTTAGAACATTACAATGAGTGACGGCATGTTTGACCAGAAGGCTACAATGACTGATGTCATCTTAGAATATAGCAATGATTGATGTCATGTTAGTCCAGTACAATGAGTGATGTCATGTTAGAACATAGCAATGAGGGATGTCATGTTAGACCAATACAATGAGTGATGTCATGTTAGAACATATCAATGAGTGACGTCATGTTAGACCAGTACAATGATTGATGTCATCTTAGAACATTACAATGAGTGACATCATGTTAGACCAGTAGGCTACAATGAGTGATGTCATCTTAGAACATTGCAATGAGTGACGTCATGTTAGACCAGTACAATGAGTGATGTCATCTTAGAACATTACAATGATCGACGTCATGTTAGACCAGTACAATGAGTGATGTCATCTGAGAACATTACAATGAGTGATGTCATGCTAGACCAGTACAATGAGTGATGTCATCTTAGAACATTACAATGAGTGACGTCATGTTTGACCAGTAGGCTACAATGAGTGATGTCATCTTAGAATATAGCAATGACTGATGTCATGTTAGTCCAGTACAATGAGTGATGTCATGTTAGACCAGTACAATGAGTGATGTCATCTTAGAACATTACAATGAGTGACGTCATGTTTGACCAGTACGCTACAATAAGTGATGTCATCTTAGAATATAGCAATGACTGATGTCATGTTAGTCCAGTACAATGAGTGATGTCATCTGAGAACATTGCAATGAGTGATGTCATGTTAGACCAGTACAATGAGTGATGTCATCTTAGAACATAGCAACGAGTGATGTCATGTTAGACCAGTACAATGAGTGATGTCATCTTAGAACATAGCAACGAGTGACGTCATGTTAGACCAGTACAATGAGTGATGTCATCTTAGAACATTACAATGATCGACGTCATGTTAGACCAGTACAATGAGTGATGTCATCTTAGAACATAGCAACGAGTGACGTCATGTTAGACCAGTACAATGAGTGATGTCATCTTAGAACATTGCAACGAGTGATGTCATGTTTGACCAGTACAATGAGGGATGTCATCTGAGAACATTGCAATGAGTGACGTCATGTTAGACCAGTACAATGAGTGATGTCATCTTAGAACATAGCAACGAGTGACGTCATGTTAGACCAGTACAATGAGTGATGTCATCTTAGAACATAGCAACGAGTGACGTCATGTTAGACCAGTACAATGAGTGATGTCATCTTAGAACATTACAATGATCGACGTCATGTTAGACCAGTACAATGAGTGATGTCATCTGAGAACATTGCAACGAGTGACGTCATGTTAGACCAGTACAATGAGTGATGTCATCTGAGAACATTGCAACGAGTGACGTCATGTTAGACCAGTACAATAAGTGATGTCATCTTAGAACATTACAATGATCGACGTCATGTTAGACCAGTACAATGAGTGATGTCATCTTAGAACATTACAAAGAGTGACGTCATGTTTGACCAGTAGGCTGCAATGAGTGATGTCATCTTAGAATATAGCAATGACTGATGTCATGTTAGTCCAGTACAATGAGTGATGTCATGTTAGAACATAGCAATGAGGGATGTCATGTAAGACCAATACAATGAGTGATTTCATCTTAGAACATATCAATGAGTGACGTCATGTTAGACCAGTACAATGAGTGATGTCATCTGAGAACATTGCAACGAGTGACGTCATGTTAGACCAGTACAATGAGTGATGTCATCTGAGAACATTGCAACGAGTGACGTCATGTTAGACCAGTACAATGAGTGATGTCATCTTAGAACATAGCAACGAGTGACGTCATGTTAGACCAGTACAATGAGTGATGTCATCTTAGAACATTACAATGATCGACGTCATGTTAGACCAGTACAATGAGTGATGTCATCTGAGAACATTTCAATGAGTGATGTCATGTTAGACCAGTACAATGAGTGATGTCATCTTAGAACATTACAATGAGTGACGTCATGTTTGACCAGTAGGCTACAATGAGTGATGTCATCTTAGAATATAGCAATGACTGATGTCATGTTAGTCCAGTACAACGAGTGATGTCATGTTAGAACATAGCAATGAGGGATGTCATGTTAAACCAATACAATGAGTGATGTCATCTTAGAACATATCAATGAGGGACGTCATGTTAGACCAGTACAATGAGTGATGTCATCTTAGAACATTACAATGAGTGACGTCATGTTAGACCAGTACTTTGAGTGATGTCATCTTAGAACATTGCAATGAGTGACGTCATGTTAGACCAGTACAATGAGTGATGTCATCTGAGAACATAGCAAGGAGTGACGTCATGTTAGACCAGTACAATGAGTGATGTCATCTGAGAACATAGCAACGAGTGACGTCATGTTAGACCAGTACAATGAGTGATGTCATCTTAGAACATAGCAACGAGTTACGTCATGTTAGACCAGTACAATGAGTGATGTCATCTTAGAACATAGCAACGAGTGACGTCATGTTAGACCAGTACAATGATTGATGTCATCTTAGAACATTACAATGATCAACGTCATGTTAGACCATTACAATGAGTGATGTCATCTTAGAACATTGCAACGAGTGACGTCATGTTAGACCAGTACAATGAGTGATGTCATCTGAGAACATAGCAACGAGTGACGTCATGTTAGACCAGTACAATGAGTGATGTCATCTGAGAACATAGCAACGAGTGACGTCATGTTAGACCAGTACAATGAGTGATGTCATCTTAGAACATAGCAACGAGTGACGTCATGTTAGACCAGTACAATGAGTGATGTCATCTGAGAACATAGCAACGAGTGACGTCATGTTAGACCAGTACAATGAGTGATGTCATCTGAGAACATAGCAATGAGTGACGTCATGTTAGACCAGTTCAATGAGTGGTGTCATCTGAGAACATTGCAACGAGTGACCTCATGTTAGACCAGTACAATGAGTGATGTCATCTGAGAACATTGCAACGAGTGACGTCATGTTAGACCAGTACAATAAGTGATGTCATCTTAGAACATTACAATGATCGACGTCATGTTAGACCAGTACAATGAGTGATGTCATCTTAGAACATTACAAAGAGTGACGTCATGTTTGACCAGTAGGCTGCAATGAGTGATGTCATCTTAGAATATAGCAATGACTGATGTCATGTTAGTCCAGTACAATGAGTGATGTCATGTTAGAACATAGCAATGAGGGATGTCATGTAAGACCAATACAATGAGTGATTTCATCTGAGAACATATCAATGAGTGACGTCATGTTAGACCAGTACAATGAGTGATGTCATCTGAGAACATTGCAACGAGTGACGTCATGTTAGACCAGTACAATGAGTGATGTCATCTGAGAACATTGCAACGAGTGACGTCATGTTAGACCAGTACAATAAGTGATGTCATCTTAGAACATTACAATGATCGACGTCATGTTAGACCAGTACAATGAGTGATGTCATCTTAGAACATTACAAAGAGTGACGTCATGTTTGACCAGTAGGCTGCAATGAGTGATGTCATCTTAGAATATAGCAATGACTGATGTCATGTTAGTCCAGTACAATGAGTGATGTCATGTTAGAACATAGCAATGAGGGATGTCATGTAAGACCAATACAATGAGTGATTTCATCTTAGAACATATCAATGAGTGACGTCATGTTAGACCAGTACAATGAGTGATGTCATCTGAGAACATTGCAACGAGTGACGTCATGTTAGACCAGTACAATGAGTGATGTCATCTTAGAACATAGCAACGAGTGACGTCATGTTAGACCAGTACAATGAGTGATGTCATCTTAGAACATTACAATGATCGACGTCATGTTAGACCAGTACAATGAGTGATGTCATCTGAGAACATTTCAATGAGTGATGTCATGTTAGACCAGTACAATGAGTGATGTCATCTTAGAACATTACAATGAGTGACGTCATGTTTGACCAGTAGGCTACAATGAGTGATGTCATCTTAGAATATAGCAATGACTGATGTCATGTTAGTCCAGTACAACGAGTGATGTCATGTTAGAACATAGCAATGAGGGATGTCATGTTAAACCAATACAATGAGTGATGTCATCTTAGAACATATCAATGAGGGACGTCATGTTAGACCAGTACAATGAGTGATGTCATCTTAGAACATTACAATGAGTGACGTCATGTTAGACCAGTACTTTGAGTGATGTCATCTTAGAACATTGCAATGAGTGACGTCATGTTAGACCAGTACAATGAGTGATGTCATCTGAGAACATAGCAAGGAGTGACGTCATGTTAGACCAGTACAATGAGTGATGTCATCTGAGAACATAGCAACGAGTGACGTCATGTTAGACCAGTACAATGAGTGATGTCATCTTAGAACATAGCAACGAGTTACGTCATGTTAGACCAGTACAATGAGTGATGTCATCTTAGAACATAGCAACGAGTGACGTCATGTTAGACCAGTACAATGATTGATGTCATCTTAGAACATTACAATGATCAACGTCATGTTAGACCATTACAATGAGTGATGTCATCTTAGAACATTGCAACGAGTGACGTCATGTTAGACCAGTACAATGAGTGATGTCATCTGAGAACATAGCAACGAGTGACGTCATGTTAGACCAGTACAATGAGTGATGTCATCTGAGAACATAGCAACGAGTGACGTCATGTTAGACCAGTACAATGAGTGATGTCATCTTAGAACATAGCAACGAGTGACGTCATGTTAGACCAGTACAATGAGTGATGTCATCTGAGAACATAGCAACGAGTGACGTCATGTTAGACCAGTACAATGAGTGATGTCATCTGAGAACATAGCAATGAGTGACGTCATGTTAGACCAGTTCAATGAGTGGTGTCATCTGAGAACATTGCAACGAGTGACCTCATGTTAGACCAGTACAATGAGTGATGTCATCTGAGAACATTGCAACGAGTGACGTCATGTTAGACCAGTACAATAAGTGATGTCATCTTAGAACATTACAATGATCGACGTCATGTTAGACCAGTACAATGAGTGATGTCATCTTAGAACATTACAAAGAGTGACGTCATGTTTGACCAGTAGGCTGCAATGAGTGATGTCATCTTAGAATATAGCAATGACTGATGTCATGTTAGTCCAGTACAATGAGTGATGTCATGTTAGAACATAGCAATGAGGGATGTCATGTAAGACCAATACAATGAGTGATTTCATCTGAGAACATATCAATGAGTGACGTCATGTTAGACCAGTACAATGAGTGATGTCATCTGAGAACATTGCAACGAGTGACGTCATGTTAGACCAGTACAATGAGTGATGTCATCTGAGAACATTGCAACGAGTGACGTCATGTTAGACCAGTACAATAAGTGATGTCATCTTAGAACATTACAATGATCGACGTCATGTTAGACCAGTACAATGAGTGATGTCATCTTAGAACATTACAAAGAGTGACGTCATGTTTGACCAGTAGGCTGCAATGAGTGATGTCATCTTAGAATATAGCAATGACTGATGTCATGTTAGTCCAGTACAATGAGTGATGTCATGTTAGAACATAGCAATGAGGGATGTCATGTAAGACCAATACAATGAGTGATTTCATCTTAGAACATATCAATGAGTGACGTCATGTTAGACCAGTACAATGAGTGATGTCATCTGAGAACATTGCAACGAGTGACGTCATGTTAGACCAGTACAATGAGTGATGTCATCTGAGAACATTGCAACGAGTGACGTCATGTTAGACCAGTACAATGAGTGATGTCATCTTAGAACATAGCAACGAGTGACGTCATGTTAGACCAGTACAATGAGTGATGTCATCTTAGAACATTACAATGATCGACGTCATGTTAGACCAGTACAATGAGTGATGTCATCTGAGAACATTTCAATGAGTGATGTCATGTTAGACCAGTACAATGAGTGATGTCATCTGAGAACATAGCAACGAGTGATGTCATGTTTGACCAGTACAATGAGTGATGTCATCTGAGAACATTGCAATGAGTGACGTCATGTTAGACCAGTACAATGAGTGATGTCATCTTAGAACATAGCAACGAGTGATGTCATGTTAGACCAGTACAATGAGTGATGTCATCTTAGAACATAGCAACGAGTGACGTCATGTTAGACCAGTACAATGAGTGATGTCATCTTAGAACATTACAATGATCGACGTCATGTTAGACCAGTACAATGAGTGATGTCATCTTAGAACATAGCAACGAGTGACGTCATGTTAGACCAGTACAATGAGTGATGTCATCTTAGAACATTGCAACGAGTGATGTCATGTTTGACCAGTACAATGAGGGATGTCATCTGAGAACATTGCAATGAGTGACGTCATGTTAGACCAGTACAATGAGTGATGTCATCTTAGAACATAGCAACGAGTGACGTCATGTTAGACCAGTACAATGAGTGATGTCATCTTAGAACATAGCAACGAGTGACGTCATGTTAGACCAGTACAATGAGTGATGTCATCTTAGAACATTACAATGATCGACGTCATGTTAGACCAGTACAATGAGTGATGTCATCTGAGAACATTGCAACGAGTGACGTCATGTTAGACCAGTACAATGAGTGATGTCATCTGAGAACATTGCAACGAGTGACGTCATGTTAGACCAGTACAATAAGTGATGTCATCTTAGAACATTACAATGATCGACGTCATGTTAGACCAGTACAATGAGTGATGTCATCTTAGAACATTACAAAGAGTGACGTCATGTTTGACCAGTAGGCTGCAATGAGTGATGTCATCTTAGAATATAGCAATGACTGATGTCATGTTAGTCCAGTACAATGAGTGATGTCATGTTAGAACATAGCAATGAGGGATGTCATGTAAGACCAATACAATGAGTGATTTCATCTTAGAACATATCAATGAGTGACGTCATGTTAGACCAGTACAATGAGTGATGTCATCTGAGAACATTGCAACGAGTGACGTCATGTTAGACCAGTACAATGAGTGATGTCATCTGAGAACATTGCAACGAGTGACGTCATGTTAGACCAGTACAATGAGTGATGTCATCTTAGAACATAGCAACGAGTGACGTCATGTTAGACCAGTACAATGAGTGATGTCATCTTAGAACATTACAATGATCGACGTCATGTTAGACCAGTACAATGAGTGATGTCATCTGAGAACATTTCAATGAGTGATGTCATGTTAGACCAGTACAATGAGTGATGTCATCTTAGAACATTACAATGAGTGACGTCATGTTTGACCAGTAGGCTACAATGAGTGATGTCATCTTAGAATATAGCAATGACTGATGTCATGTTAGTCCAGTACAACGAGTGATGTCATGTTAGAACATAGCAATGAGGGATGTCATGTTAAACCAATACAATGAGTGATGTCATCTTAGAACATATCAATGAGTGACGTCATGTTAGACCAGTACAATGAGTGATGTCATCTTAGAACATTACAATGAGTGACGTCATGTTAAACCAATACAATGAGTGATGTCATCTTAGAACATATCAATGAGTGACGTCATGTTAGACCAGTACAATGAGTGATGTCATCTTAGAACATTACAATGAGTGACGTCATGTTAGACCAGTACTTTGAGTGATGTCATCTTAGAACATTGCAATGAGTGACGTCATGTTAGACCAGTACAATGAGTGATGTCATCTGAGAACATAGCAAGGAGTGACGTCATGTTAGACCAGTACAATGAGTGATGTCATCTGAGAACATAGCAACGAGTGACGTCATGTTAGACCAGTACAATGAGTGATGTCATCTTAGAACATAGCAACGAGTTACGTCATGTTAGACCAGTACAATGAGTGATGTCATCTTAGAACATAGCAACGAGTGACGTCATGTTAGACCAGTACAATGATTGATGTCATCTTAGAACATTACAATGATCAACGTCATGTTAGACCAGTACAATGAGTGATGTCATCTTAGAACATTGCAACGAGTGACGTCATGTTAGACCAGTACAATGAGTGATGTCATCTGAGAACATAGCAACGAGTGACGTCATGTTAGACCAGTACAATGAGTGATGTCATCTGAGAACATAGCAACGAGTGACGTCATGTTAGACCAGTACAATGAGTGATGTCATCTTAGAACATAGCAACGAGTGACGTCATGTTAGACCAGTACAATGAGTGATGTCATCTGAGAACATAGCAACGAGTGACGTCATGTTAGACCAGTACAATGAGTGATGTCATCTGAGAACATAGCAATGAGTGACGTCATGTTAGACCAGTTCAATGAGTGGTGTCATCTGAGAACATTGCAACGAGTGACGTCATATTAGACCAGTACAATGAGTGATGTCATCTGAGAACATTGCAACGAGTGACGTCATGTTAGACCAGTACAATGAGTGATGTCATCTGAGAACATTGCAACGAGTGACGTCATGTTAGACCAGTACAATGAGTGATGTCATCTGAGAACATTGCAACGAGTGACGTCATGTAAGACCAGTACAATAAGTGATGTCATCTTAGAACATTACAATGATCGACGTCATGTTAGACCAGTACAATGAGTGATGTCATCTTAGAACATTACAAAGAGTGACGTCATGTTTGACCAGTAGGCTGCAATGAGTGATGTCATCTTAGAATATAGCAATGACTGATGTCATGTTAGTCCAGTACAATGAGTGATGTCATGTTAGAACATAGCAATGAGGGATGTCATGTAAGACCAATACAATGAGTGATTTCATCTTAGAACATATCAATGAGTGACGTCATGTTAGACCAGTACAATGAGTGATGTCATCTGAGAACATTGCAACGAGTGACGTCATGTTAGACCAGTACAATGAGTGATGTCATCTGAGAACATTGCAACGAGTGACGTCATGTTAGACCAGTACAATGAGTGATGTCATCTTAGAACATAGCAACGAGTGACGTCATGTTAGACCAGTACAATGAGTGATGTCATCTTAGAACATTGCAACGAGTGACGTCATGTTAGACCAGTACAATGAGTGATGTCATCTGAGAACATAGCAACGAGTGACGTCATGTTAGACCAGTACAATGATTGATGTCATCTGAGAACATAGCAACGAGTGACGTCATGTTAGACCAGTACAATGAGTGATGTCATCTTAGAACATAGCAACGAGTGACGTCATGTTAGACCAGTACAATGAGTGATGTCATCTTAGAACATAGCAACGAGTGACGTCATGTTAGACCAGTACAATGAGTGATGTCATCTTAGAACATTACAATGATCGACGTCATGTTAGACCAGTACAATGAGTGATGTCATCTGAGAACATTACAATGAGTGATGTCATGTTAGACCAGTACAATGAGTGATGTCATCTTAGAACATTACAATGAGTGACGTCATGTTTGACCAGTAGGCTACAATGAGTGATGTCATCTTAGAATATAGCAATGACTGATGTCATGTTAGTCCAGTACAATGAGTGATGTCATGTTAGAACATAGCAATGAGGGATGTCATGTTAAACCAATACAATGAGTGATGTCATCTTAGAACATATCAATGAGTGACGTCATGTTAGACCAGTACAATGAGTGATGTCATCTTAGAACATTACAATGAGTGAAGTCATGTTAGACCAGTACTATGAGTGATGTCATCTTAGAACATTGCAATGAGTGACGTCATGTTAGACCAGTACAATGAGTGATGTCATCTGAGAACATAGCAACGAGTGACGTCATGTTAGACCAGTACAATGAGTGATGTCATCTGAGAACATAGCAACGAGTGACGTCATGTTAGACCAGTACAATGAGTGATGTCATCTGAGAACATAGCAACGAGTGACGTCATGTTAGACCAGTACAATGAGTGATGTCATCTGAGAACATAGCAACGAGTGACGTCATGTTAGACCAGTACAATGAGTGGTGTCATCTGAGAACATAGCAACGAGTGACGTCATATTAGACCAGTGAAATGAGTGATGTCATCTGAGAACATTGCAACGAGTGACGTCATGTTAGACCAGTACAATGAGTGATGTCATCTGAGAACATTGCAACGAGTGATCTCATGTTAGACCAGTACAATGAGTGATGTCATCTGAGAACATTGCAACGAGTGACGTCATGTTAGACCAGTACAATAAGTGATGTCATCTTAGAACATTACAATGATCGACGTCATGTTAGACCAGTACAATGAGTGATGTCATCTTAGAACATTACAAAGAGTGACGTCATGTTTGACCAGTAGGCTGCAATGAGTGATGTCATCTTAGAATATAGCAATGACTGATGTCATGTTAGTCCAGTACAATGAGTGATGTCATGTTAGAACATAGCAATGAGGGATGTCATGTAAGACCAATACAATGAGTGATTTCATCTGAGAACATATCAATGAGTGACGTCATGTTAGACCAGTACAATGAGTGATGTCATCTGAGAACATTGCAACGAGTGACGTCATGTTAGACCAGTACAATAAGTGATGTCATCTGAGAACATTGCAACGAGTGACGTCATGTTAGACCAGTACAATAAGTGATGTCATCTTAGAACATTACAATGATCGACGTCATGTTAGACCAGTACAATGAGTGATGTCATCTTAGAACATTACAAAGAGTGACGTCATGTTTGACCAGTAGGCTGCAATGAGTGATGTCATCTTAGAATATAGCAATGACTGATGTCATGTTAGTCCAGTACAATGAGTGATGTCATGTTAGAACATAGCAATGAGGGATGTCATGTAAGACCAATACAATGAGTGATTTCATCTTAGAACATATCAATGAGTGACGTCATGTTAGACCAGTACAATGAGTGATGTCATCTGAGAACATTGCAACGAGTGACGTCATGTTAGACCAGTACAATGAGTGATGTCATCTGAGAACATTGCAACGAGTGACGTCATGTTAGACCAGTACAATGAGTGATGTCATCTTAGAACATAGCAACGAGTGACGTCATGTTAGACCAGTACAATGAGTGATGTCATCTTAGAACATTACAATGATCGACGTCATGTTAGACCAGTACAATGAGTGATGTCATCTGAGAACATTTCAATGAGTGATGTCATGTTAGACCAGTACAATGAGTGATGTCATCTTAGAACATTACAATGAGTGACGTCATGTTTGACCAGTAGGCTACAATGAGTGATGTCATCTTAGAATATAGCAATGACTGATGTCATGTTAGTCCAGTACAACGAGTGATGTCATGTTAGAACATAGCAATGAGGGATGTCATGTTAAACCAATACAATGAGTGATGTCATCTTAGAACATATCAATGAGTGACGTCATGTTAGACCAGTACAATGAGTGATGTCATCTTAGAACATTACAATGAGTGACGTCATGTTAGACCAGTACTTTGAGTGATGTCATCTTAGAACATTGCAATGAGTGACGTCATGTTAGACCAGTACAATGAGTGATGTCATCTGAGAACATAGCAAGGAGTGACGTCATGTTAGACCAGTACAATGAGTGATGTCATCTGAGAACATAGCAACGAGTGACGTCATGTTAGACCAGTACAATAAGTGATGTCATCTTAGAACATAGCAACGAGTGACGTCATGTTAGACCAGTACAATGAGTGATGTCATCTTAGAACATAGCAAAGAGTGACGTCATGTTAGACCAGTACAATGATTGATGTCATCTTAGAACATTACAATGATCGACGTCATGTTAGACCAGTACAATGAGTGATGTCATCTTAGAACATTGCAACGAGTGACGTCATGTTAGACCAGTACAATGAGTGATGTCATCTGAGAACATAGCAACGAGTGACGTCATGTTAGACCAGTACAATGAGTGATGTCATCTGAGAACATAGCAACGAGTGACGTCATGTTAGACCAGTACAATGAGTGATGTCATCTTAGAACATAGCAACGAGTGACGTCATGTTAGACCAGTACAATGAGTGATGTCATCTGAGAACATAGCAACGAGTGACGTCATGTTAGACCAGTACAATGAGTGATGTCATCTGAGAACATAGCAACGAGTGACGTCATGTTAGACCAGTTCAATGAGTGGTGTCATCTGAGAACATTGCAACGAGTGACGTCATATTAGACCAGTACAATGAGTGATGTCATCTGAGAACATTGCAACGAGTGACGTCATGTTAGACCAGTACAATGAGTGATGTCATCTTAGAACATAGCAACGAGTGACGTCATGTTAGACCAGTACAATGAGTGATGTCATCTTAGAACATTACAATGATCGACGTCATGTTAGACCAGTACAATGAGTGATGTCATCTGAGAACATTTCAATGAGTGATGTCATGTTAGACCAGTACAATGAGTGATGTCATCTTAGAACATTACAATGAGTGACGTCATGTTTGACCAGTAGGCTACAATGAGTGATGTCATCTTAGAATATAGCAATGACTGATGTCATGTTAGTCCAGTACAACGATTGATGTCATGTTAGAACATAGCAATGAGGGATGTCATGTTAAACCAATACAATGAGTGATGTCATCTTAGAACATATCAATGAGTGACGTCATGTTAGACCAGTACAATGAGTGATGTCATCTTAGAACATTACAATGAGTGACGTCATGTTAGACCAGTACTTTGAGTGATGTCATCTTAGAACATTGCAATGAGTGACGTCATGTTAGACCAGTACAATGAGTGATGTCATCTGAGAACATAGCAAGGAGTGACGTCATGTTAGACCAGTACAATGAGTGATGTCATCTGAGAACATAGCAACGAGTGACGTCATGTTAGACCAGTACAATGGGTGATGTCATCTTAGAACATAGCAACGAGTGACGTCATGTTAGACCAGTACAATGAGTGATGTCATCTTAGAACATAGCAAAGAGTGACGTCATGTTAGACCAGTACAATGATTGATGTCATCTTAGAACATTACAAAGATCGACGTCATGTTAGACCAGTACAATGAGTGATGTCATCTTAGAACATTGCAACGAGTGACGTCATGTTAGACCAGTACAATGAGTGATGTCATCTGAGAACATAGCAACGAGTGACGTCATGTTAGACCAGTACAATGAGTGATGTCATCTGAGAACATAGCAACGAGTGACGTCATGTTAGACCAGTACAATGAGTGATGTCATCTTAGAACATAGCAACGAGTGACGTCATGTTAGACCAGTACAATGAGTGATGTCATCTGAGAACATAGCAACGAGTGACGTCATGTTAGACCAGTACAATGAGTGATGTCATCTGAGAACATAGCAACGAGTGACGTCATGTTAGACCAGTTCAATGAGTGGTGTCATCTGAGAACATTGCAACGAGTGACGTCATATTAGACCAGTACAATGAGTGATGTCATCTGAGAACATTGCAACGAGTGACGTCATGTTAGACCAGTACAATGAGTGATGTCATCTGAGAACATTGCAACGAGTGATGTCATGTTAGACCAGTACAATAAGTGATGTCATCTTAGAACATTACAATGATCGACGTCATGTTAGACCAGTACAATGAGTGATGTCATCTTAGAACATTACAAAGAGTGACGTCATGTTTGACCAGTAGGCTGCAATGAGTGATGTCATCTTAGAATATAGCAATGACTGATGTCATGTTAGTCCAGTACAATGAGTGATGTCATGTTAGAACATAGCAATGAGGGATGTCATGTAAGACCAATACAATGAGTGATTTCATCTTAGAACATATCAATGAGTGACGTCATGTTAGACCAGTACAATGAGTGATGTCATCTGAGAACATTGCAACGAGTGACGTCATGTTAGACCAGTACAATGAGTGATGTCATCTGAGAACATTGCAACGAGTGACGTCATGTTAGACCAGTACAATGAGTGATGTCATCTGAGAACATTGCAACGAGTGACGTCTTGTTAGACCAGTACAATGAGTGATGTCATCTTAGAACATAGCAACGAGTGACGTCATGTTAGACCAGTACAATGAGTGATGTCATCTTAGAACATAGCAAAGAGTGACGTCATGTTAGACCAGTACAATGATTGATGTCATCTTAGAACATTACAAAGATCGACGTCATGTTAGACCAGTACAATGAGTGATGTCATCTTAGAACATTGCAACGAGTGACGTCATGTTAGACCAGTACAATGAGTGATGTCATCTGAGAACATTGCAACGAGTGACGTCATGTTAGACCAGTACAATGAGTGATGTCATCTGAGAACATAGCAACGAGTGACATCATGTTAGACCAGTACAATGAGTGATGTCATCTTAGAACATAGCAACGAGTGACGTCATGTTAGACCAGTACAATGAGTGATGTCATCTGAGAACATAGCAACGAGTGACGTCATGTTAGACCAGTACAATGAGTGATGTCATCTGAGAACATAGCAACGAGTGACGTCATGTTAGACCAGTTCAATGAGTGGTGTCATCTGAGAACATTGCAACGAGTGACGTCATATTAGACCAGTACAATGAGTGATGTCATCTGAGAACATTGCAACGAGTGACGTCATGTTAGACCAGTACAATGAGTGATGTCATCTGAGAACATTGCAACGAGTGACGTCATGTTAGACCAGTACAATAAGTGATGTCATCTTAGAACATTACAATGATCGACGTCATGTTAGACCAGTACAATGAGTGATGTCATCTTAGAACATTACAAAGAGTGACGTCATGTTTGACCAGTAGGCTGCAATGAGTGATGTCATCTTAGAATATAGCAATGACTGATGTCATGTTAGTCCAGTACAATGAGTGATGTCATGTTAGAACATAGCAATGAGGGATGTCATGTAAGACCAATACAATGAGTGATTTCATCTTAGAACATATCAATGAGTGACGTCATGTTAGACCAGTACAATGAGTGATGTCATCTGAGAACATTGCAACGAGTGACGTCATGTTAGACCAGTACAATGAGTGATGTCATCTGAGAACATTGCAACGAGTGACGTCATGTTAGACCAGTACAATGAGTGATGTCATCTGAGAACATTGCAACGAGTGACGTCATGTTAGACCAGTACAATGAGTGATGTCATCTGAGAACATTGCAACGAGTGACGTCATGTTAGACCAGTACAATGAGTGATGTCATCTTAGAACATAGCAACGAGTGACGTCATGTTAGATCAGTACAATGAGTGATGTCATCTTAGAACATAGCAACGAGTGACGTCATGTTAGACCAGTACAATGAGTGATGTCATCTTAGAACATAGCAACGAGTGACGTCATGTTAGACCAGTACAATGAGTGATGTCATCTGAGAACATTGCAACAAGTGACGTCATGTTAGACCAGTACAATGAGTGATGTCATCTGAGAACATTGCAACGAGTGATGTCATGTTAGACCAGTACAATAAGTGATGTCATCTTAGAACATTACAATGATCGACGTCATGTTAGACCAGTACAATGAGTGATGTCATCTTAGAACATTACAAAGAGTGACGTCATGTTTGACCAGTAGGCTGCAATGAGTGATGTCATCTTAGAATATAGCAATGACTGATTTCATGTTAGTCCAGTAAAATGAGTGATGTCATGTTAGAACATAGCAATGAGGGATGTCATGTAAGACCAATACAATGAGTGATTTCATCTTAGAACATATCAATGAGTGACGTCATGTTAGACAAGTACAATGAGTGATGTCATCTTAGAACATTACAATGAGTGACGTCATGTTAGACCAGTACAATGAGTGATGTCATCTTAGAACATAGCAACGAGTGACGTCATGTTAGACCAGTACAATGAGTGATGTCATCTTAGAACATTACAATGATCGACGTCATGTTAGACCAGTACAATGAGTGATGTCATCTGAGAACATTTCAATGAGTGATGTCATGTTAGACCAGTACAATGAGTGATGTCATCTTAGAACATTACAATGAGTGACGTCATGTTTGACCAGTAGGCTACAATGAGTGATGTCATCTTAGAATATAGCAATGACTGATGTCATGTTAGTCCAGTACAATGAGTGATGTCATGTTAGAACATAGCAATGAGGGATGTCATGTTAAACCAATACAATGAGTGATGTCATCTTAGAACATTGCAATGAGTGACGTCATGTTAGACCAGTACAATGAGTGATGTCATCTGAGAACATAGCAAGGAGTGACGTCATGTTAGACCAGTACAATGAGTGCTGTCATCTGAGAACATAGCAACGAGTGACGTCATGTTAGACCAGTACAATGAGTGATGTCATCTTAGAACATAGCAACGAGTGACGTCATGTTAGACCAGTACAATGAGTGATGTCATATTAGAACATAGCAAAGAGTGACGTCATGTTAGACCAGTACAATGATTGATGTCATCTTAGAACATTACAATGATCGACGTCATGTTAGACCAGTACAATGAGTGATGTCATCTTAGAACATTGCAACGAGTGACGTCATGTTAGACCAGTACAATGAGTGATGTCATCTGAGAACATAGCAACGAGTGACGTCATGTTAGACCAGTACAATGAGTGATGTCATCTGAGAACATAGCAACGAGTGACGTCATGTTAGACCAGTACAATGAGTGATGTCATCTTAGAACATAGCAACGAGTGACGTCATGTTAGACCAGTACAATGAGTGATGTCATCTGAGAACATAGCAATGAGTGACGTCATGTTAGACCAGTACAATGAGTGATGTCATCTGAGAACATAGCAACGAGTGACGTCATGTTAGACCAGTTCAATGAGTGGTGTCATCTGAGAACATTGCAACGAGTGACGTCATATTAGACCAGTACAATGAGTGATGTCATCTGAGAACATTGCAACGAGTGACGTCATGTTAGACCAGTACAATGAGTGATGTCATCTTAGAACATAGCAACGAGTGACGTCATGTTAGACCAGTACAATGAGTGATGTCATCTTAGAACATTACAATGATCGACGTCATGTTAGACCAGTACAATGAGTGATGTCATCTGAGAACATTTCAATGAGTGATGTCATGTTAGACCAGTACAATGAGTGATGTCATCTTAGAACATTACAATGAGTGACGTCATGTTTGACCAGTAGGCTACAATGAGTGATGTCATCTTAGAATATAGCAATGACTGATGTCATGTTAGTCCAGTACAACGAGTGATGTCATGTTAGAACATAGCAATGAGGGATGTCATGTTAAACCAATACAATGAGTGATGTCATCTTAGAACATATCAATGAGTGACGTCATGTTAGACCAGTACAATGAGTGATGTCATCTTAGAACATTACAATGAGTGACGTCATGTTAGACCAGTACTTTGAGTGATGTCATCTTAGAACATTGCAATGAGTGACGTCATGTTAGACCAGTACAATGAGTGATGTCATCTGAGAACATAGCAAGGAGTGACGTCATGTTAGACCAGTACAATGAGTGATGTCATCTGAGAACATAGCAACGAGTGACGTCATGTTAGACCAGTACAATGGGTGATGTCATCTTAGAACATAGCAACGAGTGACGTCATGTTAGACCAGTACAATGAGTGATGTCATCTTAGAACATAGCAAAGAGTGACGTCATGTTAGACCAGTACAATGATTGATGTCATCTTAGAACATTACAAAGATCGACGTCATGTTAGACCAGTACAATGAGTGATGTCATCTTAGAACATTGCAACGAGTGACGTCATGTTAGACCAGTACAATGAGTGATGTCATCTGAGAACATAGCAACGAGTGACGTCATGTTAGACCAGTACAATGAGTGATGTCATCTGAGAACATAGCAACGAGTGACGTCATGTTAGACCAGTACAATGAGTGATGTCATCTTAGAACATAGCAACGAGTGACGTCATGTTAGACCAGTACAATGAGTGATGTCATCTGAGAACATAGCAACGAGTGACGTCATGTTAGACCAGTACAATGAGTGATGTCATCTGAGAACATAGCAACGAGTGACGTCATGTTAGACCAGTTCAATGAGTGGTGTCATCTGAGAACATTGCAACGAGTGACGTCATATTAGACCAGTACAATGAGTGATGTCATCTGAGAACATTGCAACGAGTGACGTCATGTTAGACCAGTACAATGAGTGATGTCATCTGAGAACATTGCAACGAGTGACGTCATGTTAGACCAGTACAATAAGTGATGTCATCTTAGAACATTACAATGATCGACGTCATGTTAGACCAGTACAATGAGTGATGTCATCTTAGAACATTACAAAGAGTGACGTCATGTTTGACCAGTAGGCTGCAATGAGTGATGTCATCTTAGAATATAGCAATGACTGATGTCATGTTAGTCCAGTACAATGAGTGATGTCATGTTAGAACATAGCAATGAGGGATGTCATGTAAGACCAATACAATGAGTGATTTCATCTTAGAACATATCAATGAGTGACGTCATGTTAGACCAGTACAATGAGTGATGTCATCTGAGAACATTGCAACGAGTGACGTCATGTTAGACCAGTACAATGAGTGATGTCATCTGAGAACATTGCAACGAGTGACGTCATGTTAGACCAGTACAATGAGTGATGTCATCTGAGAACATTGCAACGAGTGACGTCATGTTAGACCAGTACAATGAGTGATGTCATCTGAGAACATTGCAACGAGTGACGTCATGTTAGACCAGTACAATGAGTGATGTCATCTGAGAACATTGCAACGAGTGACGTCATGTTAGACCAGTACAATGAGTGATGTCATCTGAGAACATTGCAACGAGTGACGTCATGTTAGACCAGTACAATGAGTGATGTCATCTTAGAACATAGCAACGAGTGACGTCATGTTAGACCAGTACAATGAGTGATGTCATCTTAGAACATAGCAAAGAGTGACGTCATGTTAGACCAGTACAATGATTGATGTCATCTTAGAACATTACAAAGATCGACGTCATGTTAGACCAGTACAATGAGTGATGTCATCTTAGAACATTGCAACGAGTGACGTCATGTTAGACCAGTACAATGAGTGATGTCATCTGAGAACATTGCAACGAGTGACGTCATGTTAGACCAGTACAATGAGTGATGTCATCTGAGAACATAGCAACGAGTGACGTCATGTTAGACCAGTACAATGAGTGATGTCATCTTAGAACATAGCAACGAGTGACGTCATGTTAGACCAGTACAATGAGTGATGTCATATGAGAACATAGCAACGAGTGACGTCATGTTAGACCAGTACAATGAGTGATGTCATCTGAGAACATAGCAACGAGTGACGTCATGTTAGACCAGTTCAATGAGTGGTGTCATCTGAGAACATTGCAACGAGTGACGTCATATTAGACCAGTACAATGAGTGATGTCATCTGAGAACATTGCAACGAGTGACGTCATGTTAGACCAGTACAAAGAGTGATGTCATCTGAGAACATTGCAACGAGTGACGTCATGTTAGACCAGTACAATAAGTGATGTCATCTTAGAACATTACAATGATCGACGTCATGTTAGACCAGTACAATGAGTGATGTCATCTTAGAACATTACAAAGAGTGACGTCATGTTTGACCAGTAGGCTGCAATGAGTGATGTCATCTTAGAATATAGCAATGACTGATGTCATGTTAGTCCAGTACAATGAGTGATGTCATGTTAGAACATAGCAATGAGGGATGTCATGTAAGACCAATACAATGAGTGATTTCATCTTAGAACATATCAATGAGTGACGTCATGTTAGACCAGTACAATGAGTGATGTCATCTGAGAACATTGCAACGAGTGACGTCATGTTAGACCAGTACAATGAGTGATGTCATCTGAGAACATTGCAACGAGTGACGTCATGTTAGACCAGTACAATGAGTGATGTCATCTGAGAACATTGCAACGAGTGACGTCATGTTAGACCAGTACAATGAGTGATGTCATCTGAGAACATTGCAACGAGTGACGTCATGTTAGACCAGTACAATGAGTGATGTCATCTTAGAACATAGCAACGAGTGACGTCATGTTAGATCAGTACAATGAGTGATGTCATCTTAGAACATAGCAACGAGTGACGTCATGTTAGACCAGTACAATGAGTGATGTCATCTTAGAACATAGCAACGAGTGACGTCATGTTAGACCAGTACAATGAGTGATGTCATCTGAGAACATTGCAACAAGTGACGTCATGTTAGACCAGTACAATGAGTGATGTCATCTGAGAACATTGCAACGAGTGATGTCATGTTAGACCAGTACAATAAGTGATGTCATCTTAGAACATTACAATGATCGACGTCATGTTAGACCAGTACAATGAGTGATGTCATCTTAGAACATTACAAAGAGTGACGTCATGTTTGACCAGTAGGCTGCAATGAGTGATGTCATCTTAGAATATAGCAATGACTGATTTCATGTTAGTCCAGTAAAATGAGTGATGTCATGTTAGAACATAGCAATGAGGGATGTCATGTAAGACCAATACAATGAGTGATTTCATCTTAGAACATATCAATGAGTGACGTCATGTTAGACCAGTACAATGAGTGATGTCATCTTAGAACATTACAATGAGTGACGTCATGTTAGACCAGTACAATGAGTGATGTCATCTTAGAACATAGCAACGAGTGACGTCATGTTAGACCAGTACAATGAGTGATGTCATCTTAGAACATTACAATGATCGACGTCATGTTAGACCAGTACAATGAGTGATGTCATCTGAGAACATTTCAATGAGTGATGTCATGTTAGACCAGTACAATGAGTGATGTCATCTTAGAACATTACAATGAGTGACGTCATGTTTGACCAGTAGGCTACAATGAGTGATGTCATCTTAGAATATAGCAATGACTGATGTCATGTTAGTCCAGTACAATGAGTGATGTCATGTTAGAACATAGCAATGAGGGATGTCATGTTAAACCAATACAATGAGTGATGTCATCTTAGAACATATCAATGAGTGACGTCATGTTAGACCAGTACAATGAGTGATGTCATCTTAGAACATTACAATGAGTGACGTCATGTTAGACCAGTACTTTGAGTGATGTCATCTTAGAACATTGCAATGAGTGACGTCATGTTAGACCAGTACAATGAGTGATGTCATCTGAGAACATAGCAAGGAGTGACGTCATGTTAGACCAGTACAATGAGTGATGTCATCTGAGAACATAGCAACGAGTGACGTCATGTTAGACCAGTACAATGAGTGATGTCATCTTAGAACATAGCAACGAGTGACGTCATGTTAGACCAGTACAATGAGTGATGTCATCTTAGAACATAGCAAAGAGTGACGTCATGTTAGACCAGTACAATGATTGATGTCATCTTAGAACATTACAATGATCGACGTCATGTTAGACCAGTACAATGAGTGATGTCATCTTAGAACATTGCAACGAGTGACGTCATGTTAGACCAGTACAATGAGTGATGTCATCTGAGAACATAGCAACGAGTGACGTCATGTTAGACCAGTACAATGAGTGATGTCATCTGAGAACATAGCAACGAGTGACGTCATGTTAGACCAGTACAATGAGTGATGTCATCTTAGAACATAGCAACGAGTGACGTCATGTTAGACCAGTACAATGAGTGATGTCATCTGAGAACATAGCAACGAGTGACGTCATGTTAGACCAGTACAATGAGTGATGTCATCTGAGAACATAGCAACGAGTGACGTCATGTTAGACCAGTTCAATGAGTGGTGTCATCTGAGAACATTGCAACGAGTGACGTCATATTAGACCAGTACAATGAGTGATGTCATCTGAGAACATTGCAACGAGTGACGTCATGTTAGACCAGTACAATGAGTGATGTCATCTGAGAACATTGCAACGAGTGACGTCATGTTAGACCAGTACAATAAGTGATGTCATCTTAGGACATTACAATGATCGACGTCATGTTAGACCAGTACAATGAGTGATGTCATCTTAGAACATTACAAAGAGTGACGTCATGTTTGACCAGTAGGCTGCAATGAGTGATGTCATCTAAGAATATAGCAATGACTGATGTCATGTTAGTCCAGTACAATGAGTGATGTCATGTTAGAACATAGCAATGAGGGATGTCATGTAAGACCAATACAATGAGTGATTTCATCTTAGAACATATCAATGAGTGACGTCATGTTAGACCAGTACAATGAGTGATGTCATCTGAGAACATTGCAACGAGTGACGTCATGTTAGACCAGTACAATGAGTGATGTCATCTGAGAACATTGCAACGAGTGACGTCATGTTAGACCAGTACAATGAGTGATGTCATCTGAGAACATTGCAACGAGTGACGTCATGTTAGACCAGTACAATGAGTGATGTCATCTGAGAACATTGCAACGAGTGACATCATGTTAGACCAGTACAATGAGTGATGTCATCTTAGAACATAGCAACGAGTGACGTCATGTTAGATCAGTACAATCAGTGATGTCATCTTAGAACATAGCAACGAGTGACGTCATGTTAGACCAGTACAATGAGTGATGTCATCTTAGAACATAGCAACGAGTGACGTCATGTTAGACCAGTACAATGAGTGATGTCATCTGAGAACATTGCAACAAGTGACGTCATGTTAGACCAGTACAATGAGTGATGTCATCTGAGAACATTGCAACGAGTGACGTCATGTTAGACCAGTACAATAAGTGATGTCATCTTAGAACATTACAATGATCAACGTCATGTTAGACCAGTACAATGAGTGATGTCATCTTAGAACATTACAAAGAGTGACGTCATGTTTGACCAGTAGGCTGCAATGAGTGATGTCATCTTAGAATATAGCAATGACTGATTTCATGTTAGTCCAGTAAAATGAGTGATGTCATGTTAGAACATAGCAATGAGGGATGTCATGTAAGACCAATACAATGAGTGATTTCATCTTAGAACATATCAATGAGTGACGTGATGTTAGACCAGTACAATGAGTGATGTCATCTGAGAACATTGCAACGAGTGACGTCATGTTAGACCAGTACAATGAGTGATGTCATCTGAGAACATTGCAACGAGTGACGTCATGTTAGACCAGTACAATGAGTGATGTCATCTTAGAACATAGCAACGAGTGACGTCATGTTAGATCAGTACAATGAGTGATGTCATCTTAGAACATAGCAACGAGTGACGTCATGTTAGACCAGTACAATGAGTGATGTCATCTTAGAACATTACAATGATCGACGTCATGTTAGACCAGTACAATGAGTGATGTCATCTGAGAACATTACAATGAGTGATGTCATGTTAGACCAGTACAATGAGTGATGTCATCTGAGAACATTACAATGAGTGATGTCATGTTAGACCAGTACAATGAGTGATGTCATCTTAGAACATTACAATGAGTGACGTCATGTTTGACCAGTAGGCTACAATGAGTGATGTCATCTTAGAATATATTAATGACTGATGTCATGTTAGTCCAGTACAATGAGTGATGTCATGTTCGAACATAGCAATGAGGGATGTCATGTTAGACCAATACAATGAGTGATGTCATCTTAGAACATATCAATGAGTGACGTCATGTTAGACCAGTACAATGAGTGATGTCATCTTAAAACATTACAATGAGTGACATCATGTTAGACCAGTAGGCTACAATGAGTGATGTCATCTTAGAACATAGCAATGAGTGACGTCATCTTAGAACTTAGCAATGAGTGATGTCATCTGAGAACATAGCAATGAGTGACGTCATGTTTGACCAGTACAATGAGTGATGTCATCTGAGAACATTGCAATGAGTGATGTCATGTTAGACCAGTACAATGAGTGATGTCATCTGAGAACATAGCAATGAGTGACGTCATGTTAGACCAGTACAATGAGTGATGTCATCTTTTGAACATAGCAATGAGTGACGTCATGTTAGACCAGTACAATGAGTGATGTCATCTTAGAACATAGCAATGAGTGACGTCATGTTAGTCCAGTACAATGAGTGATGTCATGTTAGACCAGTACAATGAGTGATGTCATCTTAAAACATTGCAATGAGTGACGTCATGTTAGACCAGTACAATGAGTGATGTCATGTTAGACCAGTACAATGAGTGATGTCATCTTAGAACATAGCAATGAGTGACGTCATGTTAGACCAGTACAATGAGTGATGTCATCTTAGAACATAGCAATGAGTGATGTCATGTTAGACCAGTACAATGAGTGATGTCATCTTAGAACATAGCAATGAGTGACGTCATGTTAGACCAGTACTATGAGTGATGTCATCTTAGACAATTGCAATGAGTGACGTCATGTTAGACCAGTACAATGAGTGATGTCATCTTAGAACATTACAACGATCAAAGTCATGTTAGACCAGTACAATGAGTGATGTCATCTGGGAACATAGCAAGGAGTGATGTCATGTTAGACCAGTACAATGATTGATGTCATCTGAGAACATAGCAACAAATGACGTCATGTTAGACCAGTACAATGAGTGATGTCATCTTAGAACATAGCAACGAGTGACGTCATGTTAGACCAGTAAAATGAGTGATGTCATCTTAGAACATAGCAACGAGTGACGTCATGTTAGACCAGTACAATGAGTGATGTCATCTTAGAACATTACAATGATCGACGTCATGTTAGACCAGTACAATGAGTGATGTCATCTGAGAACATTACAATGAGTGATGTCATGTTAGACCAGTACAATGAGTGATGTCATCTTAGAACATTACAATGAGCGACGTCATGTTTGACCAGTAGGCTACAATGAGTGATGTCATCTTAGAATATAGCAATGACTGATGTCATGTTAGTCCAGAACAATGAGTGATGTCATGTTAGAACATAGCAATGAGGGATGTCATGTTAAACCAATACAATGAGTGATGTCATCTTAGAACATATCAATGAGTGACGTCATGTTAGACCAGTACAATGAGTGATGTCATCTTAGAACATTACAATGAGTGACGTCATGTTAGACCAGTACTATGAGTGATGTCATCTTAGAACATTGCAACAAGTGACGTCATGTTAGACCAGTACAATGAGTGATGTCATCTTAGAACATAGCAACGAGTGACGTCATGTTAGATCAGTACAATGAGTGATATCATCTTAGAACATAGCAACGAGTGACGTCATGTTAGACCAGTACAATGAGTGATGTCATCTTAGAACATTACAATGATCGACGTCATGTTAGACCAGTACAATGAGTGATGTCATCTGAGAACATTACAATGAGTGATGTCATGTTAGACCAGTACAATGAGTGATGTCATCTTAGAACATTACAATGAGTGACGTCATGTTTGACCAGTAGGCTACAATGAGTGATGTCATCTTAGAATATAGCAATGACTGATGTCATGTTAGTCCAGTACAATGAGTGATGTCATGTTCGAACATAGCAATGAGGGATGTCATGTTAGACCAATACAATGAGTGATGTCATCTTAGAACATATCAATGAGTGACGTCATGTTAGACCAGTACAATGAGTGATGTCATCTTAGAACATTACAATGAGTGACATCATGTTAGACCAGTAGGCTACAATAAGTGATGTCATGTTAGAACATAGCAATGAGTGACGTCATCTAAGAACTTAGCAATGAGTGATGTCATCTGAGAACATAGCAATGAGTAACGTCATGTTTGACCAGTACAATGAGTGATGTCATCTGAGAACATTGCATGAGTGACGTCATGTTAGACCAGTACAATGAGTGATGTCATGTTCGAACATAGCAATGATCGACGTCATGTTAGACCAGTACAATGAGTGATGTCATCTTAGAACATTACAAAGAGTGACGTCATGTTTGACCAGTAGGCTGCAATGAGTGATGTCATCTTAGAATATAGCAATGACTGATGTCATGTTAGTCCAGTACAATGAGTGATGTCATGTTAGAACATAGCAATGAGGGATGTCATGTAAGACCAATACAATGAGTGATTTCATCTTAGAACATATCAATGAGTGACGTCATGTTAGACCAGTACAATGAGTGATGTCATCTGAGAACATTGCAACGAGTGACGTCATGTTAGACCAGTACAATGAGTGATGTCATCTGAGAACATTGCAACGAGTGACGTCATGTTAGACCAGTACAATGAGTGATGTCATCTGAGAACATTGCAACGAGTGACGTCATGTTAGACCAGTACAATGAGTGATGTCATCTGAGAACATTGCAACGAGTGACATCATGTTAGACCAGTACAATGACTGATGTCATCTTAGAACATAGCAACGAGTGACGTCATGTTAGATCAGTACAATGAGTGATGTCATCTTAGAACATAGCAACGAGTGACGTCATGTTAGACCAGTACAATGAGTGATGTCATCTTAGAACATAGCAACGAGTGACGTCATGTTAGACCAGTACAATGAGTGATGTCATCTGAGAACATTGCAACAAGTGACGTCATGTTAGACTTGTACAATGAGTGATGTCATCTGAGAACATTGCAACGAGTGACGTCATGTTAGACCAGTACAATAAGTGATGTCATCTTAGAACATTACAATGATCGACGTCATGTTAGACCAGTACAATGAGTGATGTCATCTTAGAACATTACAAAGAGTGACGTCATGTTTGACCAGTAGGCTGCAATGAGTGATGTCATCTTAGAATATAGCAATGACTGATTTCATGTTAGTCCAGTAAAATGAGTGATGTCATGTTAGAACATAGCAATGAGGGATGTCATGTAAGACCAATACAATGAGTGATTTCATCTTAGAACATATCAATGAGTGACGTGATGTTAGACCAGTACAATGAGTGATGTCATCTGAGAACATTGCAACGAGTGACGTCATGTTAGACCAGTACAATGAGTGATGTCATCTGAGAACATTGCAACGAGTGACGTCATGTTAGACCAGTACAATGAGTGATGTCATCTTAGAACATAGCAACGAGTGACGTCATGTTAGATCAGTACAATGAGTGATGTCATCTTAGAACATAGCAACGAGTGACGTCATGTTAGACCAGTACAATGAGTGATGTCATCTTAGAACATTACAATGATCGACGTCATGTTAGACCAGTACAATGAGTGATGTCATCTGAGAACATTACAATGAGTGATGTCATGTTAGACCAGTACAATGAGTGATGTCATCTGAGAACATTACAATGAGTGATGTCATGTTAGACCAGTACAATGAGTGATGTCATCTTAGAACATTACAATGAGTGACGTCATGTTTGACCAGTAGGCTACAATGAGTGATGTCATCTTAGAATATATTAATGACTGATGTCATGTTAGTCCAGTACAATGAGTGATGTCATGTTCGAACATAGCAATGAGGGATGTCATGTTAGACCAATACAATGAGTGATGTCATCTTAGAACATATCAATGAGTGACGTCATGTTAGACCAGTACAATGAGTGATGTCATCTTAAAACATTACAATGAGTGACATCATGTTAGACCAGTAGGCTACAATGAGTGATGTCATCTTAGAACATAGCAATGAGTGACGTCATCTTAGAACTTAGCAATGAGTGATGTCATCTGAGAACATAGCAATGAGTGACGTCATGTTTGACCAGTACAATGAGTGATGTCATCTGAGAACATTGCAATGAGTGATGTCATGTTAGACCAGTACAATGAGTGATGTCATATTAGAACATAGCAATGAGTGACTTCATGTTAGACCAGTACAATGAGTGATGTCATCTGAGAACATTGCAATGAGTGACGTCATGTTAGACCAGTACAATGAGTGATGTCATCTTAGAACATAGCAATGAGTGACGTCATGTTAGACCAGTACAATGAGTGATGTCATCTTTTGAACATAGCAATGAGTGACGTCATGTTAGACCAGTACAATGAGTGATGTCATCTTAGAACATAGCAATGAGTGACGTCATGTTAGTCCAGTACAATGAGTGATGTCATGTTAGACCAGTACAATGAGTGATGTCATCTTAAAACATTGCAATGAGTGACGTCATGTTAGACCAGTACAATGAGTGATGTCATGTTAGACCAGTACAATGAGTGATGTCATCTTAGAACATAGCAATGAGTGACGTCATGTTAGACCAGTACAATGAGTGATGTCATCTTAGAACATAGCAATGAGTGATGTCATGTTAGACCAGTACAATGAGTGATGTCATCTTAGAACATAGCAATGAGTGACGTCATGTTAGACCAGTACTATGAGTGATGTCATCTTAGACAATTGCAATGAGTGACGTCATGTTAGACCAGTACAATGAGTGATGTCATCTGAGAACATAGCAATGAGTGACGTCATGTTAGACCAGTACAATGAGTGATGTCATCTGAGAACATAGCAACGAGTGACGTCATGTTAGACCAGTACAATGAGTGATGTCATCTTAGAACATAGCAACGAGTGACGTCATGTTAGACCAGTACAATGAGTGATGTCATCTTAGAACATTACAACGATCAAAGTCATGTTAGACCAGTACAATGAGTGATGTCATCTGGGAACATAGCAAGGAGTGATGTCATGTTAGACCAGTACAATGATTGATGTCATCTGAGAACATAGCAACAAATGACGTCATGTTAGACCAGTACAATGAGTGATGTCATCTTAGAACATAGCAACGAGTGACGTCATGTTAGACCAGTACAATGAGTGATGTCATCTTAGAACATAGCAACGAGTGACGTCATGTTAGATCAGTACAATGAGTGATGTCATCTTAGAACATAGCAACGAGTGACGTCATGTTAGACCAGTACAATGAGTGATGTCATCTTAGAACATTACAATGATCGACGTCATGTTAGACCAGTACAATGAGTGATGTCATCTGAGAACATTACAATGAGTGATGTCATGTTAGACCAGTACAATGAGTGATGTCATCTGAGAACATTACAATGAGTGATGTCATGTTAGACCAGTACAATGAGTGATGTCATCTTAGAACATTACAATGAGTGACGTCATGTTTGACCAGTAGGCTACAATGAGTGATGTCATCTTAGAATATAGCAATGACTGATGTCATGTTAGTCCAGTACAATGAGTGATGTCATGTTCGAACATAGCAATGAGGGATGTCATGTTAGACCAATACAATGAGTGATGTCATCTTAGAACATATCAATGAGTGACGTCATGTTAGACCAGTACAATGAGTGATGTCATCTTAAAACATTACAATGAGTGACATCATGTTAGACCAGTAGGCTACAATGAGTGATGTCATCTTAGAACATAGCAATGAGTGACGTCATCTTAGAACTTAGCAATGAGTGATGTCATCTGAGAACATAGCAATGAGTGACGTCATGTTTGACCAGTACAATGAGTGATGCCATCTGAGAACATTGCAATGAGTGATGTCATGTTAGACCAGTACAATGAGTGATGTCATATTAGAACATAGCAATGAGTGACTTCATGTTAGACCAGTACAATGAGTGATGTCATCTGAGAACATTGCAATGAGTGACGTCATGTTAGACCAGTACAATGAGTGATGTCATCTTAGAACATAGCAATGAGTGACGTCATGTTAGACCAGTACAATGAGTGATGTCATCTTTTGAACATAGCAATGAGTGACGTCATGTTAGACCAGTACAATGAGTGATGTCATCTTAGAACATAGCAATGAGTGACGTCATGTTAGTCCAGTACAATGAGTGATGTCATGTTAGACCAGTACAATGAGTGATGTCATCTTAAAACATTGCAATGAGTGACGTCATGTTAGACCAGTACAATGAGTGATGTCATGTTAGACCAGTACAATGAGTGATGTCATCTTAGAACATAGCAATGAGTGACGTCATGTTAGACCAGTACAATGAGTGATGTCATCTTAGAACATAGCAATGAGTGATGTCATGTTAGACCAGTACAATGAGTGATGTCATCTTAGAACATAGCAATGAGTGACGTCATGTTAGACCAGTACTATGAGTGATGTCATCTTAGACAATTGCAATGAGTGACGTCATGTTAGACCAGTACAATGAGTGATGTCATCTGAGAACATAGCAACGAGTGACGTCATGTTAGACCAGTACAATGAGTGATGTCATCTGAGAACATAGCAACGAGTGACGTCATGTTAGACCAGTACAATGAGTGATGTCATCTTAGAACATAGCAACGAGTGACGTCATGTTAGACCAGTACAATGAGTGATGTCATCTTAGAACATTACAACGATCAAAGTCATGTTAGACCAGTACAATGAGTGATGTCATCTGGGAACATAGCAAGGAGTGATGTCATGTTAGACCAGTACAATGATTGATGTCATCTGAGAACATAGCAACAAATGACGTCATGTTAGACCAGTACAATGAGTGATGTCATCTTAGAACATAGCAACGAGTGACGTCATGTTAGACCAGTACAATGAGTGATGTCATCTTAGAACATAGCAACGAGTGACGTCATGTTAGACCAGTACAATGAGTGATGTCATCTTAGAACATTACAATGATCGACGTCATGTTAGACCAGTACAATGAGTGATGTCATCTGAGAACATTACAATGAGTGATGTCATGTTAGACCAGTACAATGAGTGATGTCATCTTAGAACATTACAATGAGCGACGTCATGTTTGACCAGTAGGCTACAATGAGTGATGTCATCTTAGAATATAGCAATGACTGATGTCATGTTAGTCCAGAACAATGAGTGATGTCATGTTAGAACATAGCAATGAGGGATGTCATGTTAAACCAATACAATGAGTGATGTCATCTTAGAACATATCAATGAGTGACGTCATGTTAGACCAGTACAATGAGTGATGTCATCTTAGAACATTACAATGAGTGACGTCATGTTAGACCAGTACTATGAGTGATGTCATCTTAGAACATTGCAACAAGTGACGTCATGTTAGACCAGTACAATGAGTGATGTCATCTTAGAACATAGCAACGAGTGACGTCATGTTAGATCAGTACAATGAGTGATATCATCTTAGAACATAGCAACGAGTGATGTCATGTTAGACCAGTACAATGAGTGATGTCATCTTAGAACATTACAATGATCGACGTCATGTTAGACCAGTACAATGAGTGATGTCATCTGAGAACATTACAATGAGTGATGTCATGTTAGACCAGTACAATGAGTGATGTCATCTTAGAACATTACAATGAGTGACGTCATGTTTGACCAGTAGGCTACAATGAGTGATGTCATCTTAGAATATAGCAATGACTGATGTCATGTTAGTCCAGTACAATGAGTGATGTCATGTTCGAACATAGCAATGAGGGATGTCATGTTAGACCAATACAATGAGTGATGTCATCTTAGAACATATCAATGAGTGACGTCATGTTAGACCAGTACAATGAGTGATGTCATCTTAGAACATTACAATGAGTGACATCATGTTAGACCAGTAGGCTACAATGAGTGATGTCATCTTAGAACATAGCAATGAGTGACGTCATCTAAGAACTTAGCAATGAGTGATGTCATCTGAGAACATAGCAATGAGTAACGTCATGTTTGACCAGTACAATGAGTGATGTCATCTGAGAACATTGCATGAGTGACGTCATGTTAGACCAGTACAATGAGTGATGTCATGTTCGAACATAGCAATGATCGACGTCATGTTAGACCAGTACAATGAGTGATGTCATCTTAGAACATTACAAAGAGTGACGTCATGTTTGACCAGTAGGCTGCAATGAGTGATGTCATCTTAGAATATAGCAATGACTGATGTCATGTTAGTCCAGTACAATGAGTGATGTCATGTTAGAACATAGCAATGAGGGATGTCATGTAAGATCAATACAATGAGTGATTTCATCTTAGAACATATCAATGAGTGACGTCATGTTAGACCAGTACAATGAGTGATGTCATCTGAGAACATTGCAACGAGTGACGTCATGTTAGACCAGTACAATGAGTGATGTCATCTGAGAACATTGCAACGAGTGACGTCATGTTAGACCAGTACAATGAGTGATGTCATCTTAGAACATAGCAACGAGTGACGTCATGTTAGACCAGTACAATGAGTGATGTCATCTTAGAACATTACAATGATCGACGTCATGTTAGACCAGTACAATGAGTGATGTCATCTGAGAACATTTCAATGAGTGATGTCATGTTAGACCAGTACAATGAGTGATGTCATCTTAGAACATTACAATGAGTGACGTCATGTTTGACCAGTAGGCTACAATGAGTGATGTCATCTTAGAATATAGCAATGACTGATGTCATGTTAGTCCAGTACAACGAGTGATGTCATGTTAGAACATAGCAATGAGGGATGTCATGTTAAACCAATACAATGAGTGATGTCATCTTAGAACATATCAATGAGTGACGTCATGTTAGACCAGTACAATGAGTGATGTCATCTTAGAACATTACAATGAGTGACGTCATGTTAGACCAGTACTTTGAGTGATGTCATCTTAGAACATTGCAATGAGTGACGTCATGTTAGACCAGTACAATGAGTGATGTCATCTGAGAACATAGCAAGGAGTGACGTCATGTTAGACCAGTACAATGAGTGATGTCATCTGAGAACATAGCAACGAGTGACGTCATGTTAGACCAGTACAATGAGTGATGTCATCTTAGAACATAGCAACGAGTGACGTCATGTTAGACCAGTACAATGAGTGATGTCATCTTAGAACATAGCAACGAGTGACGTCATGTTAGACCAGTACAATGATTGATGTCATCTTAGAACATTACAACGATCGACGTCATGTTAGACCAGTACAATGAGTGATGTCATCTTAGAACATTGCAACGAGTGACGTCATGTTAGACCAGTACAATGAGTGATGTCATCTGAGAACATAGCAACGAGTGACGTCATGTTAGACCAGTACAATGAGTGATGTCATCTGAGAACATAGCAACGAGTGACGTCATGTTAGACCAGTACAATGAGTGATGTCATCTTAGAACATAGCAACGAGTGACGTCATGTTAGACCAGTACAATGAGTGATGTCATCTGAGAACATAGCAACGAGTGACGTCATGTTAGACCAGTACAATGAGTGATGTCATCTGAGAACATAGCAACAAGTGACGTCATGTTAGACCAGTTCAATGAGTGGTGTCATCTGAGAACATTGCAACGAGTGACGTCATATTAGACCAGTACAATGAGTGATGTCATCTGAGAACATTGCAATGAGTGACGTCATGTTAGACCAGTACAATGAGTGATGTCATCTGAGAACATTGCAACGAGTGACGTCATGTTAGACCAGTACAATGAGTAATGTCATCTGAGAACATTGCAACGAGTGACGTCATGTTAGACCAGTACAATAAGTGATGTCATCTTAGAACATTACAATGATCGACGTCATGTTAGACCAGTACAATGAGTGATGTCATCTTAGAACATTACAAAGAGTGACGTCATGTTTGACCAGTAGGCTGCAATGAGTGATGTCATCTTAGAATATAGCAATGACTGATGTCATGTTAGTCCAGTACAATGAGTGATGTCATGTTAGAACATATCAATGAGTGACGTCATGTTAGACCAGTACAATGAGTGATGTCATCTGAGAACATTGCAACGAGTGACGTCATGTTAGACCAGTACAATGAGTGATGTCATCTGAGAACATTGCAACGAGTGACGTCATGTTAGACCAGTACAATGAGTGATGTAATCTGAGAACATTGCAACGAGTGACGTCATGTTAGACCAGTACAATGAGTGATGTCATCTGAGAACATTGCAACGAGTGACATCATGTTAGACCAGTACAATGAGTGATGTCATCTTAGAACATAGCAAGGAGTGACGTCATGTTAGATCAGTACAATGAGTGATGTCATCTTAGAACATAGCAAGGAGTGACGTCATGTTAGACCAGTACAATGAGTGATGTCATCTTAGAACATAGCAACGAGTGACGTCATGTTAGACCAGTACAATGAGTGATGTCATCTGAGAACATTGCAACAAGTGACGTCATGTTAGACCAGTACAATGAGTGATGTCATCTGAGAACATTGCAACGAGTGACGTCATGTTAGACCAGTACAATAAGTGATGTCATCTTAGAACATTACAATGATCGACGTCATGTTAGACCAGTACAATGAGTGATGTCATCTTAGAACATTACAAAGAGTGACGTCATGTTTGACCAGTAGGCTGCAATGAGTGAATTCGTCTTAGAATATAGCAATGACTGATTTCATGTTAGTCCAGTAAAATGAGTGATGTCATGTTAGAACATAGCAATGAGGGATGTCATGTAAGACCAATACAATGAGTGATTTCATCTTAGAACATATCAATGAGTGACGTCATGTTAGACCAGTACAATGAGTGATGTCATCTGAGAACATTGCAACGAGTGACGTCATGTTAGACCAGTACAATGAGTGATGTCATCTGAGAACATTGCAACGAGTGACGTCATGTTAGACCAGTACAATGAGTGATGTCATCTTAGAACATAGCAACGAGTGAAGTCATGTTAGATCAGTACAATGAGTGATGTCATCTTAGAACATAGCAACGAGTGACGTCATGTTAGACCAGTACAATGAGTGATGTCATCTGAGAACATTGCAACGAGTGATGTCATGTTAGACCAGTACAATGAGTGATGTCATCTTAGAACATTACAATGAGTGACGTCATGTTTGACCAGTAGGCTACAATGAGTGATGTCATCTTAGAATATAGCAATGACTGATGTCATGTTAGTCCAGTACAATGAGTGATGTCATGTTCGAACATAGCAATGAGGGATGTCATGTTAGACCAATACAATGAGTGATGTCATCTTAGAACATATCAATGAGTGACGTCATGTTAGACCAGTACAATGAGTGATGTCATCTTAGAACATTACAATGAGTGACATCATGTTAGACCAGTAGGCTACAATGAGTGATGTCATCTTAGAACATAGCAATGAGTGACGTCATCTAAGAACTTAGCAATGAGTGATGTCATCTGAGAACATAGCAATGAGTAACGTCATGTTTGACCAGTACAATGAGTGATGTCATCTGAGAACATTGCATGAGTGACGTCATGTTAGACCAGTACAATGAGTGATGTCATGTTCGAACATAGCAATGATCGACGTCATGTTAGACCAGTACAATGAGTGATGTCATCTTAGAACATTACAAAGAGTGACGTCATGTTTGACCAGTAGGCTGCAATGAGTGATGTCATCTTAGAATATAGCAATGACTGATGTCATGTTAGTCCAGTACAATGAGTGATGTCATGTTAGAACATAGCAATGAGGGATGTCATGTAAGACCAATACAATGAGTGATTTCATCTTAGAACATATCAATGAGTGACGTCATGTTAGACCAGTACAATGAGTGATGTCATCTGAGAACATTGCAACGAGTGACGTCATGTTAGACCAGTACAATGAGTGATGTCATCTGAGAACATTGCAACGAGTGACGTCATGTTAGACCAGTACAATGAGTGATGTCATCTTAGAACATAGCAACGAGTGACGTCATGTTAGACCAGTACAATGAGTGATGTCATCTTAGAACATTACAATGATCGACGTCATGTTAGACCAGTACAATGAGTGATGTCATCTGAGAACATTTCAATGAGTGATGTCATGTTAGACCAGTACAATGAGTGATGTCATCTTAGAACATTACAATGAGTGACGTCATGTTTGACCAGTAGGCTACAATGAGTGATGTCATCTTAGAATATAGCAATGACTGATGTCATGTTAGTCCAGTACAACGAGTGATGTCATGTTAGAACATAGCAATGAGGGATGTCATGTTAAACCAATACAATGAGTGATGTCATCTTAGAACATATCAATGAGTGACGTCATGTTAGACCAGTACAATGAGTGATGTCATCTTAGAACATTACAATGAGTGACGTCATGTTAGACCAGTACTTTGAGTGATGTCATCTTAGAACATTGCAATGAGTGACGTCATGTTAGACCAGTACAATGAGTGATGTCATCTGAGAACATAGCAAGGAGTGACGTCATGTTAGACCAGTACAATGAGTGATGTCATCTGAGAACATAGCAACGAGTGACGTCATGTTAGACCAGTACAATGAGTGATGTCATCTTAGAACATAGCAACGAGTGACGTCATGTTAGACCAGTACAATGAGTGATGTCATCTTAGAACATAGCAACGAGTGACGTCATGTTAGACCAGTACAATGATTGATGTCATCTTAGAACATTACAACGATCGACGTCATGTTAGACCAGTACAATGAGTGATGTCATCTTAGAACATTGCAACGAGTGACGTCATGTTAGACCAGTACAATGAGTGATGTCATCTGAGAACATAGCAACGAGTGACGTCATGTTAGACCAGTACAATGAGTGATGTCATCTGAGAACATAGCAACGAGTGACGTCATGTTAGACCAGTACAATGAGTGATGTCATCTTAGAACATAGCAACGAGTGACGTCATGTTAGACCAGTACAATGAGTGATGTCATCTGAGAACATAGCAACGAGTGACGTCATGTTAGACCAGTACAATGAGTGATGTCATCTGAGAACATAGCAACAAGTGACGTCATGTTAGACCAGTTCAATGAGTGGTGTCATCTGAGAACATTGCAACGAGTGACGTCATATTAGACCAGTACAATGAGTGATGTCATCTGAGAACATTGCAATGAGTGACGTCATGTTAGACCAGTACAATGAGTGATGTCATCTGAGAACATTGCAACGAGTGACGTCATGTTAGACCAGTACAATGAGTAATGTCATCTGAGAACATTGCAACGAGTGACGTCATGTTAGACCAGTACAATAAGTGATGTCATCTTAGAACATTACAATGATCGACGTCATGTTAGACCAGTACAATGAGTGATGTCATCTTAGAACATTACAAAGAGTGACGTCATGTTTGACCAGTAGGCTGCAATGAGTGATGTCATCTTAGAATATAGCAATGACTGATGTCATGTTAGTCCAGTACAATGAGTGATGTCATGTTAGAACATATCAATGAGTGACGTCATGTTAGACCAGTACAATGAGTGATGTCATCTGAGAACATTGCAACGAGTGACGTCATGTTAGACCAGTACAATGAGTGATGTCATCTGAGAACATTGCAACGAGTGACGTCATGTTAGACCAGTACAATGAGTGATGTAATCTGAGAACATTGCAACGAGTGACGTCATGTTAGACCAGTACAATGAGTGATGTCATCTGAGAACATTGCAACGAGTGACATCATGTTAGACCAGTACAATGAGTGATGTCATCTTAGAACATAGCAACGAGTGACGTCATGTTAGATCAGTACAATGAGTGATGTCATCTTAGAACATAGCAAGGAGTGACGTCATGTTAGACCAGTACAATGAGTGATGTCATCTTAGAACATAGCAACGAGTGACGTCATGTTAGACCAGTACAATGAGTGATGTCATCTGAGAACATTGCAACAAGTGACGTCATGTTAGACCAGTACAATGAGTGATGTCATCTGAGAACATTGCAACGAGTGACGTCATGTTAGACCAGTACAATAAGTGATGTCATCTTAGAACATTACAATGATCGACGTCATGTTAGACCAGTACAATGAGTGATGTCATCTTAGAACATTACAAAGAGTGACGTCATGTTTGACCAGTAGGCTGCAATGAGTGAATTCGTCTTAGAATATAGCAATGACTGATTTCATGTTAGTCCAGTAAAATGAGTGATGTCATGTTAGAACATAGCAATGAGGGATGTCATGTAAGACCAATACAATGAGTGATTTCATCTTAGAACATATCAATGAGTGACGTCATGTTAGACCAGTACAATGAGTGATGTCATCTGAGAACATTGCAACGAGTGACGTCATGTTAGACCAGTACAATGAGTGATGTCATCTGAGAACATTGCAACGAGTGACGTCATGTTAGACCAGTACAATGAGTGATGTCATCTTAGAACATAGCAACGAGTGAAGTCATGTTAGATCAGTACAATGAGTGATGTCATCTTAGAACATAGCAACGAGTGACGTCATGTTAGACCAGTACAATGAGTGATGTCATCTGAGAACATTGCAACGAGTGACGTCAAGTTAGACCAGTACAATGAGTGATGTCATCTGAGAACATTGCAACGAGTGACGTCATGTTAGACCAGTACAATGAGTGATGTAATCTGAGAACATTGCAACGAGTGACGTCATGTTAGACCAGTACAATGAGTGATGTCATCTGAGAACATTGCAACGAGTGACATCATGTTAGACCAGTACAATGAGTGATGTCATCTTAGAACATAGCAACGAGTGACGTCATGTTAGATCAGTACAATGAGTGATGTCATCTTAGAACATAGCAAGGAGTGACGTCATGTTAGACCAGTACAATGAGTGATGTCATCTTAGAACATAGCAACGAGTGACGTCATGTTAGACCAGTACAATGAGTGATGTCATCTGAGAACATTGCAACGAGTGACGTCATGTTAGACCAGTACAATGAGTGATGTCATCTGAGAACATTGCAACGAGTGACGTCATGTTAGACCAGTACAATAAGTGATGTCATCTTAGAACATTACAATGATCGACGTCATGTTAGACCAGTACAATGAGTGATGTCATCTTAGAACATTACAAAGAGTGACGTCATGTTTGACCAGTAGGCTGCAATGAGTGAATTCATCTTAGAATATAGCAATGACTGATTTCATGTTAGTCCAGTAAAATGAGTGATGTCATGTTAGAACATAGCAATGAGGGATGTCATGTAAGACCAATACAATGAGTGATTTCATCTTAGAACATATCAATGAGTGACGTCATGTTAGACCAGTACAATGAGTGATGTCATCTGAGAACATTGCAACGAGTGACGTCATGTTAGACCAGTACAATGAGTGATGTCATCTGAGAACATTGCAACGAGTGACGTCATGTTAGACCAGTACAATGAGTGATGTCATCTTAGAACATAGCAACGAGTGACGTCATGTTAGATCAGTACAATGAGTGATGTCATCTTAGAACATAGCAACGAGTGACGTCATGTTAGACCAGTACAATGAGTGATGTCATCTTAGAACATTACAATGATCGACATCATGTTAGACCAGTACAATGAGTGATGTCATCTTAGAACATAGCAACGAGTGACGTCATGTTAGACCAGTACAATGAGTGATGTCATCTTAGAACATTACAATGATCGACGTCATGTTAGTCCAGTACAATGAGTGATGTCATCTTAAAACATTACAATGAGTGACATCATGTTAGACCAGTAGGCTACAATGAGTGATGTCATCTTAGAACATAGCAATGAGTGATTTCATGTTAGTCCAGTAAAATGAGTGATGTCATGTTAGAACATAGCAATGAGGGATGTCATGTAAGACCAATACAATGAGTGATTTCATCTTAGAACATATCAATGAGTGACGTCATGTTAGACCAGTACAATGAGTGATGTCATCTGAGAACATTGCAACAAGTGACGTCATGTTAGACCAGTACAATGAGTGATGTCATCTGAGAACATTGCAACGAGTGACGTCATGTTAGACCAGTACAATGAGTGATGTCATCTTAGAACATAGCAACGAGTGACGTCATGTTAGATCAGTACAATGAGTGATGTCATCTTAGAACATAGCAACGAGTGACGTCATGTTAGACCAGTACAATGAGTGATGTCATCTTAGAACATTACAATGATCGACATCATGTTAGACCAGTACAATGAGTGATGTCATCTTAGAACATAGCAACGAGTGACGTCATGTTAGACCAGTACAATGAGTGATGTCATCTTAGAACATTACAATGATCGACGTCATGTTAGTCCAGTACAATGAGTGATGTCATCTTAAAACATTACAATGAGTGACATCATGTTAGACCAGTAGGCTACAATGAGTGATGTCATCTTAGAACATAGCAATGAGTGACGTCATCTTAGAACTTAGCAATGAGTGATGTCATCTGAGAACATAGCAATGAGTGACGTCATGTTTGACCAGTACAATGAGTGATGTCATCTGAGAACATTGCAATGAGTGATGTCATGTTAGACCAGTACAATGAGTGATGTCATATTAGAACATAGCAATGAGTGACTTCATGTTAGACCAGTACAATGAGTGATGTCATCTGAGAACATTGCAATGAGTGACGTCATGTTAGACCAGTACAATGAGTGATGTCATCTTAGAACATAGCAATGAGTGACGTCATGTTAGACCAGTACAATGAGTGATGTCATCTTAGAACATAGCAATGAGTGGCGTCATGTTAGACCAGTACAATGAGTGATGTCATCTTTTGAACATAGCAATGAGTGACGTCATGTTAGACCAGTACAATGAGTGATGTCATCTTAGAACATAGCAATGAGTGACGTCATGTTAGTCCAGTACAATGAGTGATGTCATGTTAGACCAGTACAATGAGTGATGTCATCTTAAAACATTGCAATGAGTGACGTCATGTTAGACCAGTACAATGAGTGATGTCATGTTAGACCAGTACAATGAGTGATGTCATCTTAGAACATAGCAATGAGTGACGTCATGTTAGACCAGTACAATGAGTGATGTCATCTTAGAACATAGCAATGAGTGATGTCATGTTAGACCAGTACAATGAGTGATGTCATCTTAGAACATAGCAATGAGTGACGTCATGTTAGACCAGTACTATGAGTGATGTCATCTTAGACAATTGCAATGAGTGACGTCATGTTAGACCAGTACAATGAGTGATGTCATCTGAGAACATAGCTAAGAGTGACGTCATGTTAGACCAGTACAATGAGTGATGTCATCTTAGAACATAGCAACGAGTGACGTCATGTTAGACCAGTACAATGAGTGATGTCATCTTAGAACATAGCAACGAGTGACGTCATGTTAGACTAGTACAATGAGTGATGTCATCTTAGAACATTACAACGATCAAAGTCATGTTAGACCAGTACAATGAGTGATGTCATCTGGGAACATAGCAAGGAGTGATGTCATGTTAGACCAGTACAATGATTGATGTCATCTGAGAACATAGCAACAAATGACGTCATGTTAGACCAGTACAATGAGTGATGTCATCTTAGAACATAGCAACGAGTGACGTCATGTTAGACCAGTACAATGAGTGATGTCATCTTAGAACATAGCAACGAGTGACGTCATGTTAGACCAGTACAATGAGTGATGTCATCTTAGAACATTACAATGATCGACGTCATGTTAGACCAGTACAATGAGTGATGTCATCTGAGAACATTACAATGAGTGATGTCATGTTAGACCAGTACAATGAGTGATGTCATCTTAGAACATTACAATGAGCGACGTCATGTTTGACCAGTAGGCTACAATGAGTGATGTCATCTTAGAATATAGCAATGACTGATGTCATGTTAGTCCAGAACAATGAGTGATGTCATGTTAGAACATAGCAATGAGGGATGTCATGTTAAACCAATACAATGAGTGATGTCATCTTAGAACATATCAATGAGTGACGTCATGTTAGACCAGTACAATGAGTGATGTCATCTTAGAACATTACAATGAGTGACGTCATGTTAGACCAGTACTATGAGTGATGTCATCTTAGAACATTGCAACGAGTGACGTCATGTTAGACCAGTACAATGAGTGATGTCATCTTAGAACATAGCAACGAGTGACGTCATGTTAGATCAGTACAATGAGTGATATCATCTTAGAACATAGCAACGAGTGACGTAATGTTAGACCAGTACAATGAGTGATGTCATCTTAGAACATTACAATGATCGACGTCATGTTAGACCAGTACAATGAGTGATGTCATCTGAGAACATTACAATGAGTGATGTCATGTTAGACCAGTACAATGAGTGATGTCATCTTAGAACATTACAATGAGTGACGTCATGTTTGACCAGTAGGCTACAATGAGTGATGTCATCTTAGAATATAGCAATGACTGATGTCATGTTAGTCCAGTACAATGAGTGATGTCATGTTCGAACATAGCAATGAGGGATGTCATGTTAGACCAATTCAATGAGTGATGTCATCTTAGAACATATCAATGAGTGACGTCATGTTAGACCAGTACAATGAGTGATGTCATCTTAGAACATAGCAATGAGTGACGTCATGTTAGACCAGTACTATGAGTGATGTCATCTTAGACAATTGCAATGAGTGACGTCATGTTAGACCAGTACAATGAGTGATGTCATCTGAGAACATAGCAATGAGTGACGTCATGTTAGACCAGTACAATGAGTGATGTCATCTGAGAACATAGCAACGAGTGACGTCATGTTAGACCAGTACAATGAGTGATGTCATCTTAGAACATAGCAACGAGTGACGTCATGTTAGACCAGTACAATGAGTGATGTCATCTTAGAACATAGCAACGAGTGACGTCATGTTAGACCAGTACAATGAGTGATGTCATCTTAGAACATTACAACGATCAAAGTCATGTTAGACCAGTACAATGAGTGATGTCATCTGGGAACATAGCAAGGAGTGATGTCATGTTAGACCAGTACAATGATTGATGTCATCTGAGAACATAGCAACAAATGACGTCATGTTAGACCAGTACAATGAGTGATGTCATCTTAGAACATAGCAACGAGTGACGTCATGTTAGACCAGTACAATGAGTGATGTCATCTTAGAACATAGCAACGAGTGACGTCATGTTAGACCAGTACAATGAGTGATGTCATCTTAGAACATTACAATGATCGACGTCATGTTAGACCAGTACAATGAGTGATGTCATCTGAGAACATTACAATGAGTGATGTCATGTTAGACCAGTACAATGAGTGATGTCATCTTAGAACATTACAATGAGCGACGTCATGTTTGACCAGTAGGCTACAATGAGTGATGTCATCTTAGAATATAGCAATGACTGATGTCATGTTAGTCCAGAACAATGAGTGATGTCATGTTAGAACATAGCAATGAGGGATGTCATGTTAAACCAATACAATGAGTGATGTCATCTTAGAACATATCAATGAGTGACGTCATGTTAGACCAGTACAATGAGTGATGTCATCTTAGAACATTACAATGAGTGACGTCATGTTAGACCAGTACTATGAGTGATGTCATCTTAGAACATTGCAACGAGTGACATCATGTTAGACCAGTACAATGAGTGATGTCATCTTAGAACATAGCAACGAGTGACGTCATGTTAGATCAGTACAATGAGTGATATCATCTTAGAACATAGCAACGAGTGACGTCATGTTAGACCAGTACAATGAGTGATGTCATCTTAGAACATTACAATGATCGACGTCATGTTAGACCAGTACAATGAGTGATGTCATCTGAGAACATTACAATGAGTGATGTCATGTTAGACCAGTACAATGAGTGATGTCATCTTAGAACATTACAATGAGTGACGTCATGTTTGACCAGTAGGCTACAATGAGTGATGTCATCTTAGAATATAGCAATGACTGATGTCATGTTAGTCCAGTACAATGAGTGATGTCATGTTCGAACATAGCAATGAGGGATGTCATGTTAGACCAATTCAATGAGTGATGTCATCTTAGAACATATCAATGAGTGACGTCATGTTAGACCAGTACAATGAGTGATGTCATCTTAGAACATTACAATGAGTGACATCATGTTAGACCAGTAGGCTACAATGAGTGATGTCATCTTAGAACATAGCAATGAGTGACGTCATCTTAGAACTTAGCAATGAGTGATTTCATCTGAGAACATAGCAATGAGTAACGTCATGTTTGACCAGTACAATGAGTGATGTCATCTGAGAACATTGCATGAGTGACGTCATGTTAGACCAGTACAATGAGTGATGTCATGTTCGAACATAGCAATGAGGGATGTCATGTTAGACCAATACAATGAGTGATGTCATCTTAGAACATAGCAACGAGTGACGTCATGTTAGACCAGTACAATGAGTGATGTCATCTTAGAACATAGCAACGAGTGACGTCATGTTAGACCAGTACAATGAGTGATGTCATCTTAGAACATTACAATGATCGACGTCATGTTAGACCAGTACAATGAGTGATGTCATCTGAGAACATTACAATGAGTGATGTCATGTTAGACCAGTACAATGAGTGATGTCATCTTAGAACATTACAATGAGTGACGTCATGTTTGACCAGTAGGCTACAATGAGTGATGTCATCTTAGAATATAGCAATGACTGATGTCATGTTAGTCCAGTACAATGAGTGATATCATGTTAGAACATAGCAATGAGGGATGTCATGTTAAACCAATACAATGAGTGATGTCATCTTAGAACATATCAATGAGTGACGTCATGTTAGACCAGTACAATGAGTGATGTCATCTTAGAACATTACAATGAGTGACGTCATGTTAGACCAGTACTATGAGTGATGTCATCTTAGAACATTGCAATGAGTGACGTCATGTTAGACCAGTACAATGAGTGATGTCATCTGAGAACATAGCAATGAGTGACGTCATGTTAGACCAGTACAATGAGTGATGTCATCTGAGAACATAGCAACGAGTGACGTCATGTTAGACCAGTACAATGAGTGATGTCATCTTAGAACATAGCAACGAGTGACGTCATGTTAGACCAGTACAATGAGTGATGTCATCTTAGAACATAGCAACGAGTGACGTCATGTTAGACCAGTACAATGAGTGATGTCATCTTAGAACATTACAATGATCGACGTCATGTTAGACCAGTACAATGAGTGATGTCATCTTAGAACATTGCAATGAGTGACATCATGTTAGACCAGTACAATGAGTGATGTCATCTGAGAACATTACAATGAGTGATGTCATGTTAGACCAGTACAATGAGTGATGTCATCTGAGAACATTACAATGAGTGATGTCATGTTAGACCAGTACAATGAGTGATGTCATCTTAGAACATTACAATGAGTGACGTCATGTTTGACCAGTAGGCTACAATGAGTGATGTCATCTTAGAATATAGCAATGACTGATGTCATGTTAGTCCAGTACAATGAGTGATGTCATGTTCGAACATAGCAATGAGGGATGTCATGTTAGACCAGTACAATGATTGATGTCATCTGAGAACATAGCAACGAGTGACGTCATGTTAGACCAGTACAATGAGTGATGTCATCTTAGAACATAGCAACGAGTGACGTCATGTTAGACCAGTACAATGAGTGATGTCATCTTAGAACATAGCAAAGAGTGACGTCATGTTAGACCAGTACAATGAGTGATGTCATCTTAGAACATTACAATGATCAACTTCATGTTAGACCAGTACAATGAGTGATGTCATCTGAGAACATTACAATGAGTGATGTCATGTTAGACCAGTACAATGAGTGATGTCATCTTAGAACATTACAATGAGTGACGTCATGTTTGACCAGTAGGCTACAATGAGTGATGTCATCTTAGAATATAGCAATGACTGATGTCATGTTAGTCCAGTACAATGAGTGATATCATGTTAGAACATAGCAATGAGGGATGTCATGTTAAACCAATACAATGAGTGATGTCATCTTAGAACATTACAATGAGTGACGTCATGTTAGACCAGTACTATGAGTGATGTCATCTTAGAACATTGCAATGAGTGACGTCATGTTAGACCAGTACAATAAGTGATGTCATCTGAGAACATAGCAATGAGTGACGTCATGTTAGACCAGTACAATGAGTGATGTCATCTGAGAACATAGCAACGAGTGACGTCATGTTAGACCAGTACAATGAGTGATGTCATCTTAGAACATAGCAACGAGTGACGTCATGTTAGACCAGTACAATGAGTGATGTCATCTTAGAACATAGCAACGAGTGACGTCATGTTAGACCAGTACAATGAGTGATGTCATCTTAGAACATTACAATGATCGACATCATGTTAGACCAGTACAATGAGTGATGTCATCTTCGAACATTGCAATGAGTGACGTCATGTTAGACCAGTACAATGAGTGATGTCATCTGAGAACATTACAATGAGTGATGTCATGTTAGACCAGTACAATGAGTGATGTCATCTGAGAACATTACAATGAGTGATGTCATGTTAGACCAGTACAATGAGTGATGTCATCTTAGAACATTACAATGAGTGACGTCATGTTTGACCAGTAGGCTACAATGAGTGATGTCATCTTAGAATATAGCAATGACTGATGTCATGTTAGTCCAGTACAATGAGTGATGTCATGTTCGAACATAGCAATGAGGGATGTCATGTTAGACCAATACAATGAGTGATGTCATCTTAGAACATATCAATGAGTGACGTCATGTTAGACCAGTACAATGAGTGATGTCATCTTAGAACATTACAATGAGTGACATCATGTTAGACCAGTACTATGAGTGATGTCATCTTAGAACATTGCAATGAGTGACGTCATGTTAGACCAGTACAATGAGTGATGTCATCTGAGAACATAGCAATGAGTGACGTCATGTTAGACCAGTAAAATGAGTGATGTCATCTGAGAACATAGCAACGAGTGACGTCATGTTAGACCAGTACAATGAGTGATGTCATCTTAGAACATAGCAACGAGTGACGTCATGTTAGACCAGTACAATGAGTGATGTCATCTTAGAACATAGCAACGAGTGACGTCATGTTAGACCAGTACAATGAGTGATGTCATCTTAGAACATTACAATGATCGACGTCATTTTAGACCAGTACAATGAGTGATGTCATCTTAGAACATTGCAAGGAGTGACGTCATGTTAGACCAGTACAATGAGTGATGTCATCTGAGAACATAGCAACGAGTGACGTCATGTTAGACCAGTACAATGAGTGATGTCATCTGAGAACATAGCAACGAGTGACGTCATGTTAGACCAGTACAATGAGTGATGTCATCTGAGAACATAGCAACGAGTGACGTCATGTTAGACCAGTACAATGAGTGATGTCATCTTAGAACATAGCAACGAGTGACGTCATGTTAGACCAGTACAATGAGTGATGTCATCTGAGAACATAGCAATGAGTGACGTCATGTTAGACCAGTACAATGAGTGGTGTCATCTGAGAACATTGCAACGAGTGACGTCATATTAGACCAGTACAATGAGTGATGTCATCTGAGAACATTGCAACGAGTGACGTCATGTTAGACCAGTACAATGAGTGATGTCATCTGAGAACATTGCAACGAGTGACGTCATGTTAGACCAGTACAATGAGTGATGTCATCTGAGAACATTGCAACGAGTGACGTCATGTTTGACCAGTACAATAAGTGATGTCATCTTGGAACATAGCAACGAGTGACGTCATGTTAGACCAGTACAATGAGTGATGTCATCTTAGAACATTACAATGATCGACGTCATGTTAGACCAGTACAATGAGTGATGTCATCTGAGAACATTACAATGAGTGATGTCATGTTAGACCAGTACAATGAGTGATGTCATCTTAGAACATTACAAAGAGTGACGTCATGTTTGACCAGTAGGCTGCAATGAGTGATGTCATCTTAGAATATAGCAATGACTGATGTCATGTTAGTCCAGTACAATGAGTGATGTCATGTTAGAACATAGCAATGAGGGATGTCATGTAAGACCAATACAATGAGTGATTTAATCTTAGAACATATCAATGAGTGACGTCATGTTAGACCAGTACAATGAGTGATGTCATCTGAGAACATTGCAACGAGTGACGTCATGTTAGACCAGTACAATGAGTGATGTCATCTGAGAACATTGCAACGAGTGACGTCATGTAAGACCAGTACAATGAGTGATGTCATCTGAGAACATTGCAACGAGTGACGTCATGTTAGACCAGTACAATGAGTGATGTCATCTGAGAACATTGCAACGAGTGACGTCATGTTAGACCAGTACAATGAGTGATGTCATCTTAGAACATAGCAACGAGTGACGTCATGTTAGATCAGTACAATGAGTGATGTCATCTTAGAACATAGCAACGAGTGACGTCATGTTAGACCAGTACAATGAGTGATGTCATCTTAGAACATTACAATGATCGACGTCATGTTAGACCAGTACAATGAGTGATGTCATCTGAGAACATTACAATGAGTGATGTCATGTTAGACCAGTACAATGAGTGATGTCATCTGAGAACATTACAATGAGTGATGTCATGTTAGACCAGTACAATGAGTGATGTCATCTTAGAACATTACAATGAGTGACGTCATGTTTGACCAGTAGGCTACAATGAGTGATGTCATCTTAGAATATAGCAATGACTGATGTCATGTTAGTCCAGTACAATGAGTGATGTCATGGTCGAACATAGCAATAACGGATGTCATGTTAGACCAATACAATGAGTGATGTCATCTTAGAACATATCAATGAGTGACGTCATGTAAAACCAGTACAATGAGTGATGTCATCTTAGAACATTACAATGAGTGACATCATGTTAGACCAGTACAATAAGTGATGTCATCTTGGAACATAGCAACGAGTGACGTCATGTTAGACCAGTACAATGAGTGATGTCATCTTAGAACATTACAATGATCGACGTCATGTTAGACCAGTAAAATGAGTGATGTCATCTGAGAACATTACAATGAGTGATGTCATGTTAGACCAGTACAATGAGTGATGTCATCTTAGAACATTACAAAGAGTGACGTCATGTTTGACCAGTAGGCTGCAATGAGTGATGTCATCTTAGAATATAGCAATGACTGATGTCATGTTAGTCCAGTACAATGAGTGATGTCATGTTAGAACATAGCAATGAGGGATGTCATGTAAGACCAATACAATGAGTGATTTCATCTTAGAACATATCAATGAGTGACGTCATGTTAGACCAGTACAATGAGTGATGTCATCTGAGAACATTGCAACGAGTGACGTCATGTTAGACCAGTACAATGAGTGATGTCATCTGAGAACATTGCAACGAGTGACGTCATGTTAGACCAGTACAATGAGTGATGTCATCTGAGAACATTGCAACGAGTGATGTCATGTTAGACCAGTACAATGAGTGATGTCATCTGAGAACATTGCAACGAGTGACGTCATGTTAGACCAGTACAATGAGTGATGTCATCTTAGAACATAGCAACGAGTGACGTCATGTTAGATCAGTACAATGAGTGATGTCATCTTAGAACATAGCAACGAGTGACGTCATGTTAGACCAGTACAATGAGTGATGTCATCTTAGAACATTACAATGATCGACGTCATGTTAGACCAGTACAATGAGTGATGTCATCTGAGAACATTACAATGAGTGATGTCATGTTAGACCAGTACAATGAGTGATGTCATCTGAGAACATTACAATGAGTGATGTCATGTTAGACCAGTACAATGAGTGATGTCATCTTAGAACATTACAATGAGTGACGTCATGTTTGACCAGTAGGCTACAATGAGTGATGTCATCTTAGAATATAGCAATGACTGATGTCATGTTAGTCCAGTACAATGAGTGATGTCATGGTCGAACATAGCAATGAGGGATGTCATGTTAGACCAATACAATGAGTGATGTCATCTTAGAACATATCAATGAGTGACGTCATGTAAAACCAGTACAATGAGTGATGTCATCTTAGAACATTACAATGAGTGACATCATGTTAGACCAGTAGGCTACAATGAGTGATGTCATCTTAGAACATAGCAATGAGTGACGTCTTCTTAGAACTTAGCAATGAGTGATGTCATCTGAGAACATAGCAATGAGTGACGTCATGTTAGACCAGTACAATGAGTGATGTCATCTGAGAACATTGCAATGAGTGACGTCATGTTAGACCAGTACAATGAGTGATGTCATATTAGAACATAGCAATGAGTGACTTCATGTTAGACCAGTACAATGAGTGATGTCATCTGAGAACATTGCAATGAGTGACGTCATGTTAGACCAGTACAATGAGTGATGTCATCTTAGAACATAGCAATGAGTGACGTCATGTTAGACCAGTACAATGAGTGATGTCATCTTTTGAACATAGCAATGAGTGACGTCATGTTAGACCAGTACAATGAGTGATGTCATCTTAGAACATAGCAATGAGTGACGTCATGTTAGTCCAGTACAATGATCGACGTCATGTTAGACCAGTACAATGAGTGATGTCATCTTAGAACATAGAAACGAGTGACGTCATGTTAGACCAGTACAATGAGTGATGTCATCTTAGAACATTGCAACGAGTGACGTCATGTTAGACCAGTACAATGAGTGATGTCATCTGAGAACATAGCAACGAGTGACGTCATGTTAGACCAGTACAATGATTGATGTCATCTGAGAACATAGCAACGAGTGACGTCATGTTAGACCAGTACAATGAGTGATGTCATCTTAGAACATAGCAACGAGTGACGTCATGTTAGACCAGTACAATGAGTGATGTCATCTTAGAACATTACAATGATCGACGTCATGTTAGACCAGTACAATGAGTGATGTCATCTGAGAACATTACAATGAGTGATGTCATGTTAGACCAGTACAATGAGTGATGTCATCTGAGAACATTACAATGAGTGATGTCATGTTAGACCAGTACAATGAGTGATGTCATCTTAGAACATAGCAACGAGTGACGTCATGTTAGACCAGTACAATGAGTGATGTCATCTTAGAACATTACAATGATCGACGTCATGTTAGACCAGTACAATGAGTGATGTCATCTGAGAACATTACAATGAGTGACGTCATGTTTGACCAGTAGGCTACAATGAGTGATGTCATCTTAGAATATAGCAATGACTGATGTCATGTTAGTCCAGTACAATGAGTGATGTCATGTTAGAACATAGCAATGAGGGATGTCATGTTAAACCAATACAATGAGTGATGTCATCTTAGAACATATCAATGAGTGACGTCATGTTAGACCAGTACAATGAGTGATGTCATCTTAGAACATAGCAATGAGTGACGTCATGTTAGACCAGTACAATGAGTGATGTCATCTTTTGAACATAGCAATGAGTGACGTCATGTTAGACCAGTACTATGAGTGATGTCATCTTAGAGCATTGCAATGAGTGACGTCATGTTAGACCAGTACAATGAGTGATGTCATCTGAGAACATAGCAATGAGTGACGTCATGTTAGACCAGTACAATGAGTGATGTCATCTGAGAACATAGCAACGAGTGACGTCATGTTAGACCAGTACAATGAGTGATGTCATCTTAGAACATAGCAACGAGTGACGTCATGTTAGACCAGTACAATGAGTGATGTCATCTTAGAACATAGCAACGAGTGACGTCATGTTAGACCAGTACAATGAGTGATGTCATCTGAGAACATTACAATGATCGACGTCATGTAAGACCAGTACAATGAGTGATGTCATCTTAGAACATTGCAACGAGCGACGTCATGTTAGACCAGTACAATGAGTGATGTCATCTTAGAACATTGCAATGAGTGACGTCATGTTAGACCAGTACAATGAGTGATGTCATCTGAGAACATAGCAACGAGTGACGTCATGTTAGACCAGTACAATGATTGATGTCATCTGAAAACATAGCAACGAGTGACGTCATGTTAGACCAGTACAATGAGTGATGTCATCTTAGAACATAGCAACGAGTGACATCATGTTAGACCAGTACAATGAGTGATGTCATCTTAGAACATTACAATGATCGACGTCATGTTAGACCAGTACAATGAGTGATGTCATCTGAGAACATTACAATGAGTGATGTCATGTTAGACCAGTACAATGAGTGATGTCATCTTAGAACATTACAATGAGTGACGTCATGTTTGACCAGTAGGCCACAATGAGTGATGTCATCTTAGAATATAGCAATGACTGATGTCATGTTAGTCCAGTACAATGAGTGATGTCATGTTCGAACATAGCAATGAGGGATGTCACGTTAGACCAATACAATGAGTGATGTCATCTTAGAACATATCAATGAGTTACCTCATGTTAGACCAGTACAATGAGTGATGTCATCTTAGAACATTACAATGAGTGACATCATGTTAGACCAGTAGGCTACAATGAGTGATGTCATCTTAGAACATAGCAATGAGTGACGTCATCTTAGAACTTAGCAATGAGTGATGTCATCTGAGAACATAGCAATGAGTGACGTCATGTTTGACCAGTACAATGAGTGATGTCATCTGAGAACATTGCAATGAGTGACGTCATGTTAGACCAGTACAATGAGTGATGTCATATTAGAACATAGCAATGAGTGACTTCATGTAAAGACCAGTACAATGAGTGATGTCATCTGAGAACATTGCAATGAGTGACGTCATGTTAGACCAGTACAATGAGTGATGTCATCTTAGAACATAGCAATGAGTGACATCATGTTAGACCAGTACAATGAGTGATGTCATCTTTTGAACATAGCAATGAGTGACGTCATGTTAGACCAGTACAATGAGTGATGTCATCTTAAAACATTGCAATGAGTGACGTCATGTTAGACCAGTACAATGAGTGATGTCATGTTAGACCAGTACAATGAGTGATGTCATCTTAGAACATAGCAATGAGTGACGTCATGTTAGACCAGTACAATGAGTGATGTCATCTTAGAACATAGCAATGAGTGACGTCATGTTAGACCAGTACAATGAGTGATGTCATCTTAGAACATAGCAATGAGTGACGTCATGTTAGACCAGTACTATGAGTGATGTCATCTTAGAACATTGCAATGAGTGACGTCATGTTAGACCAGTACAATGAGTGATGGCATCTGAGAACATAGCAATGAGTGACGTCATGTTAGACCATTACAATGAGTGATGTCATCTGAGAACATAGCAACGAGTGACGTCATGTTAGACCAGTACAATGAGTGATGTCATCTTAGAACATAGCAACGAGTGACGTCATGTTAGACCAGTACAATGAGTGATGTCATCTGAGAACATAGCAACGAGTGACGTCATGTTAGACCAGTACAATGAGTGATGTCATCTTAGAACATTACAATGATCGACGTCATGTTAGACCAGTACAATGAGTGATGTCATCTTAGAACATAGCAAAGAGTGACGTCATGTTAGACCAGTACAATGAGTGATGTCATCTTAGAACATTGCAACGAGTGACGTCATGTTAGACCAGTACAATGAGTGATGTCATCTGAGAACATAGCAACGAGTGATGTCATGTTTGACCAGTACAATGAGTGATGTCATCTGAGAACATTGCAATGAGTGACGTCATGTTAGACCAGTACAATGAGTGATGTCATCTTAGAACATAGCAACGAGTGACGTCATGTTAGACCAGTACAATGAGTGATGTCATCTTAGAACATAGCAACGAGTGACGTCATGTTAGACCAGTACAATGAGTGATGTCATCTTAGAACATTACAATGATCGACGTCATGTTAGACCAGTACAATGAGTGATGTCATCTTAGAACATAGCAACGAGTGACGTCATGTTAGACCAGTACAATGACTGATGTCATCTTCGAACATAGCAACGAGTGACGTCATGTTAGACCAGTACAATGAGTGATGTCATCTTAGAACATAGCAACGAGTGACGTCATGTTAGACCAGTACAATGAGTGATGTCATCTTAGAACATAGCAACGAGTGACGTCATGTTAGACCAGTACAATGAGTGATGTCATCTTAGAACATTACAATGATCGACGTCATGTTAGACCAGTACAATGAGTGATGTCATCTGAGAACATTACAATGAGTGATGTCATGTTAGACCAGTACAATGAGTGATGTCATCTTAGAACATTACAATGAGTGACGTCATGTTTGACCAGTAGGCTACAATGGGTGATGTCATCTTAGAATATAGCAATGACTGATGTCATGTTAGTCCAGTACAATGAGTGATGTCATGTTAGAACATAGCAATGAGGGATGTCATGTTAAACCAGTACAATGAGTGATGTCATCTTAGAACATTACAATGATCGACGTCATGTTAGACCAGTACAATGAGTGATGTCATCTGAGAACATTACAATGAGTGATGTCATGTTAGACCAGTACAATGAGTGATGTCATCTTAGAACATTACAATGAGTGACGTCATGTTTGACCAGTAGGCTACAATGGGTGATGTCATCTTAGAATATAGCAATGACTGATGTCATGTTAGTCCAGTACAATGAGTGACGTCATGTTAGACCAGTACAATGAGTGATGTCATCTGAGAACATAGCAACGAGTGATGTCATGTTTGACCAGTACAATGAGTGATGTCATCTGAGAACATTGCAATGAGTGACGTCATGTTAGACCAGTACAATGAGTGATGTCATCTTAGAACATAGCAACGAGTGACGTCATGTTAGACCAGTACAATGAGTGATGTCATCTTAGAACATAGCAACGAGTGACGTCATGTTAGACCAGTACAATGAGTGATGTCATCTTAGAACATTACAATGATCGACGTCATGTTAGACCAGTACAATGAGTGATGTCATCTTAGAACATAGCAACGAGTGACGTCATGTTAGACCAGTACAATGACTGATGTCATCTTCGAACATAGCAACGAGTGACGTCATGTTAGACCAGTACAATGAGTGATGTCATCTTAGAACATAGCAACGAGTGACGTCATGTTAGACCAGTACAATGAGTGATGTCATCTTAGAACATAGCAACGAGTGACGTCATGTTAGACCAGTACAATGAGTGATGTCATCTTAGAACATTACAATGATCGACGTCATGTTAGACCAGTACAATGAGTGATGTCATCTGAGAACATTACAATGAGTGATGTCATGTTAGACCAGTACAATGAGTGATGTCATCTTAGAACATTACAATGAGTGACGTCATGTTTGACCAGTAGGCTACAATGGGTGATGTCATCTTAGAATATAGCAATGACTGATGTCATGTTAGTCCAGTACAATGAGTGATGTCATGTTAGAACATAGCAATGAGGGATGTCATGTTAAACCAGTACAATGAGTGATGTCATCTTAGAACATTACAATGATCGACGTCATGTTAGACCAGTACAATGAGTGATGTCATCTGAGAACATTACAATGAGTGATGTCATGTTAGACCAGTACAATGAGTGATGTCATCTTAGAACATTACAATGAGTGACGTCATGTTTGACCAGTAGGCTACAATGGGTGATGTCATCTTAGAATATAGCAATGACTGATGTCATGTTAGTCCAGTACAATGAGTGATGTCATGTTAGAACATAGCAATGAGGGATGTCATGTTAAACCAATACAATGAGTGATGTCATCTTAGAACATATCAATGAGTGACGTCATGTTAGACCAGTACAATGAGTGATGTCATCTTAGAACATTACAATGAGTGACGTCATGTTAGACCAGTACTATGAGTGATGTCATCTTAGAACATTGCAATGAGTGACGTCATGTTAGTCCAGTACAATGAGTGATGTCATGTTAGAACATAGCAATGAGGGATGTCATGTAAGACCAATACAATGAGTGATTTCATCTGAGAACATATCAATGAGTGACGTCATGTTAGACCAGTACAATGAGTGATGTCATCTTAGAACATTACAATGATCGACGTCATGTTAGACCAGTACAATGAGTGATGTCATCTGAGAACATTACAATGAGTGATGTCATGTTAGACCAGTACAATGAGTGATGTCATCTTAGAACATTACAATGAGTGACGTCATGTTTGACCAGTAGGCTACAATGGGTGATGTCATCTTAGAATATAGCAATGACTGATGTCATGTTAGTCCAGTACAATGAGTGATGTCATGTTAGAACATAGCAATGAGGGATGTCATGTTAAACCAGTACAATGAGTGATGTCATCTTAGAACATTACAATGATCGACGTCATGTTAGACCAGTACAATGAGTGATGTCATCTGAGAACATTACAATGAGTGATGTCATGTTAGACCAGTACAATGAGTGATGTCATCTTAGAACATTACAATGAGTGACGTCATGTTAGACCAGTACAATGAGTGATGTCATCTTAGAACATTACAATGAGTGACGTCATGTTAGACCAGTACTATGAGTGATGTCATCTTAGAACATTGCAATGAGTGACGTCATGTTAGTCCAGTACAATGAGTGATGTCATGTTAGAACATAGCAATGAGGGATGTCATGTAAGACCAATACAATGAGTGATTTCATCTGAGAACATATCAATGAGTGACGTCATGTTAGACCAGTACAATGAGTGATGTCATCTGAGAACATTGCAACGAGTGACGTCATGTTAGACCAGTACAATGAGTGATGTCATCTGAGAACATTGCAACGAGTGAAGTCATGTTAGACCAGTACAATAAGTGATGTCATCTTAGAACATTACAATGATCAACGTCATGTTAGACCAGTACAATGAGTGATGTCATCTTAGAACATTACAAAGAGTGACGTCATGTTTGACCAGTAGGCTGCAATGAGTGATGTCATCTTAGAATATAGCAATGACTGATGTCATGTTAGTCCAGTACAATGAGTGATGTCATGTTAGAACATAGCAATGAGGGATGTCATGTAAGACCAATACAATGAGTGATTTCATCTTAGAACATATCAATGAGTGACGTCATGTTAGACCAGTACAATGAGTGATGTCATCTGAGAACATTGCAACGAGTGACGTCATGTTAGACCAGTACAATGAGTGATGTCATCTGAGAACATTGCAACGAGTGACGTCATGTTAGACCAGTACAATGAGTGATGTCATCTTAGAACATAGCAACGAGTGACGTCATGTTAGACCAGTACAATGAGTGATGTCATCTTAGAACATTACAATGATCGACGTCATGTTAGACCAGTACAATGAGTGATGTCATCTGAGAACATTTCAATGAGTGATGTCATGTTAGACCAGTACAATGAGTGATGTCATCTTAGAACATTACAATGAGTGACGTCATGTTTGACCAGTAGGCTACAATGAGTGATGTCATCTTAGAATATAGCAATGACTGATGTCATGTTAGTCCAGTAGAACGAGTGATGTCATGTTAGAACATAGCAATGAGGGATGTCATGTTAAACCAATACAATGAGTGATGTCATCTTAGAACATATCAATGAGTGACGTCATGTTAGACCAGTACAATGAGTGATGTCATCTTAGAACATTACAATGAGTGACGTCATGTTAGACCAGTACTTTGAGTGATGTCATCTTAGAACATTGCAATGAGTGACGTCATGTTAGACCAGTACAATGAGTGATGTCATCTGAGAACATAGCAAGGAGTGACGTCATGTTAGACCAGTACAATGAGTGATGTCATCTGAGAACATAGCAACAAGTGACGTAATGTTAGACCAGTACAATGAGTGATGTCATCTTAGAACATAGCAACGAGTGACGTCATGTTAGACCAGTACAATGAGTGATGTCATCTTAGAACATAGCAACGAGTGACGTCATGTTAGACCAGTACAATGATTGATGTCATCTTAGAACATTACAATGATCGACGTCATGTTAGACCAGTACAATGAGTGATGTCATCTTAGAACATTGCAACGAGTGACGTCATGTTAGACCAGTACAATGAGTGATGTCATCTGAGAACATAGCAACGAGTGACGTCATGTTAGACCAGTACAATGAGTGATGTCATCTGAGAACATAGCAACGAGTGACGTCATGTTAGACCAGTACAATGAGTGATGTCATCTTAGAACATAGCAACGAGTGACGTCATGTTAGACCAGTACAATGAGTGATGTCATCTGAGAACATAGCAACGAGTGACGTCATGTTAGACCAGTACAATGAGTGATGTCATCTGAGAACATAGCAATGAGTGACGTCATGTTAGACCAGTTCAATGAGTGGTGTCATCTGAGAACATTGCAACGAGTGACGTCATGTTAGACCAGTACAATGAGTGATGTCATCTGAGAACATTGCAACGAGTGACGTCATGTTAGACCAGTACAATGAGTGATGTCATCTGAGAACATTGCAACGAGTGACGTCATGTTAGACCAGTACAATGAGTGATGTCATCTGAGAACATTGCAACGAGTGACGTCATGTTAGACCAGTACAATGAGTGATGTCATCTTAGAACATAGCAACGAGTGACGTCATGTTAGACCAGTACAATGAGTGATGTCATCTTAGAACATAGCAACGAGTGACGTCATGTTAGACCAGTACAATGAGTGATGTCATCTTAGAACATAGCAACGAGTGACGTCATGTTAGACCAGTACAATGAGTGATGTCATCTGAGAACATTACAATGATCGACGTCATGTAAGACCAGTACAATGAGTGATGTCATCTTAGAACATTGCAACGAGCGACGTCATGTTAGACCAGTACAATGAGTGATGTCATCTGAGAACATAGCAACGAGTGACGTCATGTTAGACCAGTACAATGATTGATGTCATCTGAAAACATAGCAACGAGTGACGTCATGTTAGACCAGTACAATGAGTGATGTCATCTTAGAACATAGCAACGAATGACGTCATGTTAGACCAGTACAATGAGTGATGTCATCTTAGAACATTACAATGATCAACGTCATGTTAGACCAGTACAATGAGTGATGTCATCTGAGAACATTACAATGAGTGATGTCATGTAAAACCAGTACAATGAGTGATGTCATCTTAGAACATTACAATGAGTGACGTCATGTTTGACCAGTAGGCCACAATGAGTGATGTCATCTTAGAATATAGCAATGACTGATGTCATGTTAGTCCAGTACAATGAGTGATGTCATGTTCGAACATAGCAATGAGGGATGTCACGTTAGACCAATACAATGAGTGATGTCATCTTAGAACATATCAATGAGTTACCTCATGTTAGACCAGTACAATGAGTGATGTCATCTTAGAACATTACAATGAGTGACATCATGTTAGACCAGTAGGCTACAATGAGTGATGTCATCTTAGAACATAGCAATGAGTGACGTCATCTTAGAACTTAGCAATGAGTGATGTCATCTGAGAACATAGCAATGAGTGACGTCATGTTAGACCAGTACAATGAGTGATGTCATCTTCGAACATTACAATGATCGACATCATGTTAGACCAGTACAATGAGTGATGTCATCTTAGAACATAGCAACGAGTGACGTCATGTTAGACCAGTACAATGAGTGATGTCATCTTAGAACATTACAATGATCGACGTCATGTTATTCCAGTACAATGAGTGATGTCATCTTAAAACATTACAATGAGTGACATCATGTTAGACCAGTAGGCTACAATGAGTGATGTCATCTTAGAACATAGCAATGAGTGACGTCATCTTAGAACTTAGCAATGAGTGATGTCATCTGAGAACATAGCAATGAGTGACGTCATGTTTGACCAGTACAATGAGTGATGTCATCTGACAACATTGCAATGAGTGATGTCATGTTAGACCAGTACAATGAGTGATGTCATATTAGAACATAGCAATGAGTGACTTCATGTTAGACCAGTACAATGAGTGATGTCATCTGAGAACATTGCAATGAGTGACGTCATGTTAGACCAGTACAATGAGTGATGTCATCTTAGAACATAGCAATGAGTGACGTCATGTTAGACCAGTACAATGAGTGATGTCATCTTTTGAACATAGCAATGAGTGACGTCATGTTAGACCAGTACAATGAGTGATGTCATCTTAGAACATAGCAATGAGTGACGTCATGTTAGTCCAGTACAATGAGTGATGTCATGTTAGACCAGTACAATGAGTGATGTCATCTTAAAACATTGCAATGAGTGACGTCATGTTAGACCAGTACAATGAGTGATGTCATGTTAGACCAGTACAATGAGTGATGTCATCTTAGAACATAGCAATGAGTGACGTCATGTTAGACCAGTACAATGAGTGATGTCATCTTAGAACATAGCAATGAGTGATGTCATGTTAGACCAGTACAATGAGTGATGTCATCTTAGAACATAGCAATGAGTGACGTCATGTTAGACCAGTACTATGAGTGATGTCATCTTAGACAATTGCAATGAGTGACGTCATGTTAGACCAGTACAATGAGTGATGTCATCTGAGAACATAGCAATGAGTGACGTCATGTTAGACCAGTACAATGAGTGATGTCATCTGAGAACATAGCAACGAGTGACGTCATGTTAGACCAGTACAATGAGTGATGTCATCTTAGAACATAGCAACGAGTGACGTCATGTTAGACCAGTACAATGAGTGATGTCATCTTAGAACATAGCAACGAGTGACGTCATGTTAGACCAGTACAATGAGTGATGTCATCTTAGAACATTACAACGATCGACGTCATGTTAGTCCAGTACAATGAGTGATGTCATCTTAAAACATTACAATGAGTGACATCATGTTAGACCAGTAGGCTACAATGAGTGATGTCATCTTAGAACATAGCAATGAGTGACGTCATCTTAGAACTTAGCTATGAGTGATGTCATCTGAGAACATAGCAATGAGTGACGTCATGTTTGACCAGTACAATGAGTGATGTCATCTGAGAACATTGCAATGAGTGATGTCATGTTAGACCAGTACAATGAGTGATGTCATATTAGAACATAGCAATGAGTGACTTCATGTTAGACCAGTACAATGAGTGATGTCATCTTAGAACATTGCAATGAGTGACGTCATGTTAGACCAGTACAATGAGTGATGTCATCTTAGAACATAGCAATGAGTGACGTCATGTTAGACCAGTACAATGAGTGATGTCATCTTTTGAACATAGCAATGAGTGACGTCATGTTAGACCAGTACAATGAGTGATGTCATCTTAGAACATAGCAATGAGTGACGTCATGTTAGTCCAGTACAATGAGTGATGTCATGTTAGACCAGTACAATGAGTGATGTCATCTTAGAACATAGCAATGAGTGACGTCATGTTAGACCAGTACAATGAGTGATGTCATGTTAGACCAGTACAATGAGTGATGTCATCTTAGAACATAGCAATGAGTGATGTCATGTTAGACCAGTACAATGAGTGATGTCATCTTAGAACATAGCAATGAGTGACGTCATGTTAGACCAGTACTATGAGTGATGTCATCTTAGACAATTGCAATGAGTGACGTCATGTTAGACCAGTACAATGAGTGATGTCATCTGAGAACATAGCAACGAGTGACGTCATGTTAGACCAGTACAATGAGTGATGTCATCTGAGAACATAGCAACGAGTGACGTCATGTTAGACCAGTACAATGAGTGATGTCATCTTAGAACATAGCAACGAGTGACGTCATGTTAGACCAGTACAATGAGTGATGTCATCTTAGAACATAGCAACGAGTGACGTCATGTTAGACCAGTACAATGAGTGATGTCATCTTAGAACATTACAACGATCAAAGTCATGTTAGACCAGTACAATGAGTGATGTCATCTGGGAACATAGCAAGGAGTGATGTCATGTTAGACCAGTACAATGATTGATGTCATCTGAGAACATAGCAACAAATGACGTCATGTTAGACCAGTACAATGAGTGATGTCATCTTAGAACATAGCAACGAGTGACGTCATGTTAGACCAGTACAATGAGTGATGTCATCTTAGAACATTACAATGAGTGACGTCATGTTAGACCAGTACTATGAGTGATGTCATCTTAGAACATAGCAACGAGTGACGTCATGTTAGATCAGTACAATGAGTGATATCATCTTAGAACATAGCAACGAGTGACGTCATGTTAGACCAGTACAATGAGTGATGTCATCTTAGAACATTACAATGATCGACGTCATGTTAGACCAGTACAATGAGTGATGTCATCTGAGAACATTACAATGAGTGATGTCATGTTAGACCAGTACAATGAGTGATGTCATCTTAGAACATTACAATGAGTGACGTCATGTTTGACCAGTAGGCTACAATGAGTGATGTCATCTTAGAATATAGCAATGACTGATGTCATGTTAGTCCAGTACAATGAGTGATGTCATGTTCGAACATAGCAATGAGGGATGTCATGTTAGACCAATTCAATGAGTGATGTCATCTTAGAACATATCAATGAGTGACGTCATGTTAGACCAGTACAATGAGTGATGTCATCTTAGAACATAGCAATGAGTGACGTCATGTTAGACCAGTACTATGAGTGATGTCATCTTAGACAATTGCAATGAGTGACGTCATGTTAGACCAGTACAATGAGTGATGTCATCTGAGAACATAGCAATGAGTGACGTCATGTTAGACCAGTACAATGAGTGATGTCATCTGAGAACATAGCAACGAGTGACGTCATGTTAGACCAGTACAATGAGTGATGTCATCTTAGAACATAGCAACGAGTGACGTCATGTTAGACCAGTACAATGAGTGATGTCATCTTAGAACATAGCAACGAGTGACGTCATGTTAGACCAGTACAATGAGTGATGTCATCTTAGAACATTACAACGATCAAAGTCATGTTAGACCAGTACAATGAGTGATGTCATCTGGGAACATAGCAAGGAGTGATGTCATGTTAGACCAGTACAATGATTGATGTCATCTGAGAACATAGCAACAAATGACGTCATGTTAGACCAGTACAATGAGTGATGTCATCTTAGAACATAGCAACGAGTGACGTCATGTTAGACCAGTACAATGAGTGATGTCATCTTAGAACATAGCAACGAGTGACGTCATGTTAGACCAGTACAATGAGTGATGTCATCTTAGAACATTACAATGATCGACGTCATGTTAGACCAGTACAATGAGTGATGTCATCTGAGAACATTACAATGAGTGATGTCATGTTAGACCAGTACAATGAGTGATGTCATCTTAGAACATTACAATGAGCGACGTCATGTTTGACCAGTAGGCTACAATGAGTGATGTCATCTTAGAATATAGCAATGACTGATGTCATGTTAGTCCAGAACAATGATTGATGTCATGTTAGAACATAGCAATGAGGGATGTCATGTTAAACCAATACAATGAGTGATGTCATCTTAGAACATATCAATGAGTGACGTCATGTTAGACCAGTACAATGAGTGATGTCATCTTAGAACATTACAATGAGTGACGTCATGTTAGACCAGTACTATGAGTGATGTCATCTTAGAACATTGCAACGAGTGACGTCATGTTAGACCAGTACAATGAGTGATGTCATCTTAGAACATAGCAACGAGTGACGTCATGTTAGATCAGTACAATGAGTGATATCATCTTAGAACATAGCAACGAGTGACGTCATGTTAGACCAGTACAATGAGTGATGTCATCTTAGAACATTACAATGATCGACGTCATGTTAGACCAGTACAATGAGTGATGTCATCTGAGAACATTATAATGAGTGATGTCATGTTAGACCAGTACAATGAGTGATGTCATCTTAGAACATTACAATGAGTGACGTCATGTTTGACCAGTAGGCTACAATGAGTGATGTCATCTTAGAATATAGCAATGACTGATGTCATGTTAGTCCAGTACAATGAGTGATGTCATGTTCGAACATAGCAATGAGGGATGTCATGTTAGACCAATTCAATGAGTGATGTCATCTTAGAACATATCAATGAGTGACGTCATGTTAGACCAGTACAATGAGTGATGTCATCTTAGAACATTACAATGAGTGACATCATGTTAGACCAGTAGGCTACAATGAGTGATGTCATCTTAGAACATAGCAATGAGTGACGTCATCTAAGAACTTAGCAATGAGTGATGTCATCTGAGAACATAGCAATGAGTAACGTCATGTTTGACCAGTACAATGAGTGATGTCATCTGAGAACATTGCATGAGTGACGTCATGTTAGACCAGTACAATGAGTGATGTCATGTTCGAACATAGCAATGAGGGATGTCATGTTAGACCAATACAATGAGTGATGTCATCTTAGAACATAGCAACGAGTGACGTCATGTTAGACCAGTACAATGAGTGATGTCATCTTAGAACATAGCAACGAGTGACGTCATGTTAGACCAGTACAATGAGTGATGTCATCTTAGAACATTACAATGATCGACGTCATGTTAGACCAGTACAATGAGTGATGTCATCTGAGAACATTACAATGAGTGATGTCATGTTAGACCAGTACAATGAGTGATGTCATCTTAGAACATTACAATGAGTGACGTCATGTTTGTCCAGTAGGCTACAATGAGTGATGTCATCTTAGAATATAGCAATGACTGATGTCATGTTAGTCCAGTACAATGAGTGATATCATGTTAGAACATAGCAATGAGGGATGTCATGTTAAACCAATACAATGAGTGATGTCATCTTAGAACATATCAATGAGTGACGTCATGTTAGACCAGTACAATGAGTGATGTCATCTTAGAACATTACAATGAGTGACGTCATGTTAGACCAGTACTATGAGTGATGTCATCTTAGAACATTGCAATGAGTGACGTCATGTTAGACCAGTACAATGAGTGATGTCATCTGAGAACATAGCAATGAGTGACGTCATGTTAGACCAGTACAATGAGTGATGTCATCTGAGAACATAGCAACGAGTGACGTCATGTTAGACCAGTACAATGAGTGATGTCATCTTAGAACATAGCAACGAGTGACGTCATGTTAGACCAGTACAATGAGTGATGTCATCTTAGAACATAGCAACGAGTGACGTCATGTTAGACCAGTACAATGAGTGATGTCATCTTAGAACATTACAATGATCAACGTCATGTTAGACCAGTACAATGAGTGATGTCATCTTAGAACATTGCAATGAGTGACGTCATGTTAGACCAGTACAATGAGTGATGTCATCTGAGAACATTACAATGAGTGATGTCATGTTAGACCAGTACAATGAGTGATGTCATCTGAGAACATTACAATGAGTGATGTCATGTTAGACCAGTACAATGAGTGATGTCATCTTAGAACATTACAATGAGTGACGTCATGTTTGACCAGTAGGCTACAATGAGTGATGTCATCTTAGAATATAGCAATGACTGATGTCATGTTAGTCCAGTACAATGAGTGATGTCATGTTCGAACATAGCAATGAGGGATGTCATGTTAGACCAGTACAATGATTGATGTCATCTGAGAACATAGCAACGAGTGACGTCATGTTAGACCAGTACAATGAGTGATGTCATCTTAGAACATAGCAACGAGTGACGTCATGTTAGACCAGTACAATGAGTGATGTCATCTTAGAACATAGCAAAGAGTGACGTCATGTTAGACCAGTACAATGAGTGATGTCATCTTAGAACATTACAATGATCGACGTCATGTTAGACCAGTACAATGAGTGATGTCATCTGAGAACATTACAATGAGTGATGTCATGTTAGACCAGTACAATGAGTGATGTCATCTTAGAACATTACAATGAGTGACGTCATGTTTGACCAGTAGGCTACAATGAGTGATGTCATCTTAGAATATAGCAATGACTGATGTCATGTTAGTCCAGTACAATGAGTGATATCATGTTAGAACATAGCAATGAGGGATGTCATGTTAAACCAATACAATGAGTGATGTCATCTTAGAACATTACAATGAGTGACGTCATGTTAGACCAGTACTATGAGTGATGTCATCTTAGAACATTGCAATGAGTGACGTCATGTTAGACCAGTACAATAAGTGATGTCATCTGAGAACATAGCAATGAGTGACGTCATGTTAGACCAGTACAATGAGTGATGTCATCTGAGAACATAGCAACGAGTGACGTCATGTTAGACCAGTACAATGAGTGATGTCATCTTAGATCATAGCAACGAGTGACGTCATGTTAGACCAGTACAATGAGTGATGTCATCTTAGAACATAGCAACGAGTGACGTCATGTTAGACCAGTACAATGAGTGATGTCATCTTAGAACATTACAATGATCGACATCATGTTAGACCAGTACAATGAGTGATGTCATCTTCGAACATTGCAATGAGTGACGTCATGTTAGACCAGTACAATGAGTGATGTCATCTGAGAACATTACAATGAGTGATGTCATGTTAGACCAGTACAATGAGTGATGTCATCTGAGAACATTACAATGAGTGATGTCATGTTAGACCAGTACAATGAGTGATGTCATCTTAGAACATTACAATGAGTGACGTCATGTTTGACCAGTAGGCTACAATGAGTGATGTCATCTTAGAATATAGCAATGACTGATGTCATGTTAGTCCAGTACAATGAGTGATGTCATGTTCGAACATAGCAATGAGGGATGTCATGTTAGACCAATACAATGAGTGATGTCATCTTAGAACATATCAATGAGTGACGTCATGTTAGACCAGTACAATGAGTGATGTCATCTTAGAACATTACAATGAGTGACATCATGTTAGACCAGTACTATGAGTGATGTCATCTTAGAACATTGCAATGAGTGACGTCATGTTAGACCAGTACAATGAGTGATGTCATCTGAGAACATAGCAATGAGTGACGTCATGTTAGACCAGTAAAATGAGTGATGTCATCTGAGAACATAGCAACGAGTGACGTCATGTTAGACCAGTACAATGAGTGATGTCATCTTAGAACATTGCAATGAGTGACGTCATGTTAGACCAGTACAATGAGTGATGTCATCTGAGAACATAGCAACGAGTGACGTCATGTTAGACCAGTACAATGAGTGATGTCATCTGAGAACATAGCAACGAGTGACGTCATGTTAGACCAGTACAATGAGTGATGTCATCTTAGAACATAGCAACGAGTGACGTCATGTTAGACCAGTACAATGAGTGATGTCATCTGAGAACATTACAATGAGTGATGTCATGTTAGACCAGTACAATGAGTGATGTCATCTTAGAACATTACAATGATCGACGTCATGTTAGACCAGTACAATGAGTGATGTCATCTTAGAACATTACAATGAGTGACGTCATGTTTGACCAGTAGGCTACAATGAGTGATGTCATCTTAGAATATAGCAATGACTGATGTCATGTTAGTCCAGTACAATGAGTGATGTCATGTTCGAACATAGCAATGAGGGATGTCATGTTAGACCAGTACAATGATTGATGTCATCTGAGAACATAGCAACGAGTGACGTCATGTTAGACCAGTACAATGAGTGATGTCATCTTAGAACATAGCAACGAGTGACGTCATGTTAGACCAGTACAATGAGTGATGTCATCTTAGAACATAGCAAAGAGTGACGTCATGTTAGACCAGTACAATGAGTGATGTCATCTTAGAACATTACAATGATCGACGTCATGTTAGACCAGTACAATGAGTGATGTCATCTGAGAACATTACAATGAGTGATGTCATGTTAGACCAGTACAATGAGTGATGTCATCTTAGAACATTACAATGAGTGACGTCATGTTTGACCAGTAGGCTACAATGAGTGATGTCATCTTAGAATATAGCAATGACTGATGTCATGTTAGTCCAGTACAATGAGTGATATCATGTTAGAACATAGCAATGAGGGATGTCATGTTAAACCAATACAATGAGTGATGTCATCTTAGAACATTACAATGAGTGACGTCATGTTAGACCAGTACTATGAGTGATGTCATCTTAGAACATTGCAATGAGTGACGTCATGTTAGACCAGTACAATAAGTGATGTCATCTGAGAACATAGCAATGAGTGACGTCATGTTAGACCAGTACAATGAGTGATGTCATCTGAGAACATAGCAACGAGTGACGTCATGTTAGACCAGTACAATGAGTGATGTCATCTTAGATCATAGCAACGAGTGACGTCATGTTAGACCAGTACAATGAGTGATGTCATCTTAGAACATAGCAACGAGTGACGTCATGTTAGACCAGTACAATGAGTGATGTCATCTTAGAACATTACAATGATCGACATCATGTTAGACCAGTACAATGAGTGATGTCATCTTCGAACATTGCAATGAGTGACGTCATGTTAGACCAGTACAATGAGTGATGTCATCTGAGAACATTACAATGAGTGATGTCATGTTAGACCAGTACAATGAGTGATGTCATCTGAGAACATTACAATGAGTGATGTCATGTTAGACCAGTACAATGAGTGATGTCATCTTAGAACATTACAATGAGTGACGTCATGTTTGACCAGTAGGCTACAATGAGTGATGTCATCTTAGAATATAGCAATGACTGATGTCATGTTAGTCCAGTACAATGAGTGATGTCATGTTCGAACATAGCAATGAGGGATGTCATGTTAGACCAATACAATGAGTGATGTCATCTTAGAACATATCAATGAGTGACGTCATGTTAGACCAGTACAATGAGTGATGTCATCTTACAACATTACAATGAGTGACATCATGTTAGACCAGTACTATGAGTGATGTCATCTTAGAACATTGCAATGAGTGACGTCATGTTAGACCAGTACAATGAGTGATGTCATCTGAGAACATAGCAATGAGTGACGTCATGTTAGACCAGTAAAATGAGTGATGTCATCTGAGAACATAGCAACGAGTGACGTCATGTTAGACCAGTACAATGAGTGATGTCATCTTAGAACATTGCAATGAGTGACGTCATGTTAGACCAGTACAATGAGTGATGTCATCTGAGAACATAGCAACGAGTGACGTCATGTTAGACCAGTACAATGAGTGATGTCATCTGAGAACATAGCAACGAGTGACGTCATGTTAGACCAGTACAATGAGTGATGTCATCTTAGAACATAGCAACGAGTGACGTCATGTTAGACCAGTACAATGAGTGATGTCATCTGAGAACATTACAATGAGTGATGTCATGTTAGACCAGTACAATGAGTGATGTCATCTTAGAACATTACAATGATCGACGTCATGTTAGACCAGTACAATGAGTGATGTCATCTTAGAACATTACAATGAGTGACGTCATGTTTGACCAGTAGGCTACAATGAGTGATGTCATCTTAGAATATAGCAATGACTGATGTCATGTTAGTCCAGTACAATGAGTGATGTCATGTTCGAACATAGCAATGAGGGATGTCATGTTAGACCAGTACAATGATTGATGTCATCTGAGAACATAGCAACGAGTGACGTCATGTTAGACCAGTACAATGAGTGATGTCATCTTAGAACATAGCAACGAGTGACGTCATGTTAGACCAGTACAATGAGTGATGTCATCTTAGAACATAGCAAAGAGTGACGTCATGTTAGACCAGTACAATGAGTGATGTCATCTTAGAACATTACAATGATCGACGTCATGTTAGACCAGTACAATGAGTGATGTCATCTGAGAACATTACAATGAGTGATGTCATGTTAGACCAGTACAATGAGTGATGTCATCTTAGAACATTACAATGAGTGACGTCATGTTTGACCAGTAGGCTACAATGAGTGATGTCATCTTAGAATATAGCAATGACTGATGTCATGTTAGTCCAGTACAATGAGTGATATCATGTTAGAACATAGCAATGAGGGATGTCATGTTAAACCAATACAATGAGTGATGTCATCTTAGAACATTACAATGAGTGACGTCATGTTAGACCAGTACTATGAGTGATGTCATCTTAGAACATTGCAATGAGTGACGTCATGTTAGACCAGTACAATAAGTGATGTCATCTGAGAACATAGCAATGAGTGACGTCATGTTAGACCAGTACAATGAGTGATGTCATCTGAGAACATAGCAACGAGTGACGTCATGTTAGACCAGTACAATGAGTGATGTCATCTTAGAACATAGCAACGAGTGACGTCATGTTAGACCAGTACAATGAGTGATGTCATCTTAGAACATAGCAACGAGTGACGTCATGTTAGACCAGTACAATGAGTGATGTCATCTTAGAACATTACAATGATCGACATCATGTTAGACCAGTACAATGAGTGATGTCATCTTAGAACATAGCAACGAGTGACGTCATGTTAGACCAGTACAATGAGTGATGTCATCTTAGAACATTACAATGATCGACATCATGTTAGACCAGTACAATGAGTGATGTCATCTTAGAACATTACAATGAGTGACGTCATGTTTGACCAGTAGGCTACAATGAGTGATGTCATCTTAGAATATAGCAATGACTGATGTCATGTTAGTCCAGTACAATGAGTGATGTCATGTTCGAACATAGCAATGAGGGATGTCATGTTAGACCAATACAATGAGTGATGTCATCTTAGAACATATCAATGAGTGACGTCATGTTAGACCAGTACAATGAGTGATGTCATCTTAGAACATTACAATGAGTGACATCATGTTAGACCAGTACTATGAGTGATGTCATCTTAGAACATTGCAATGAGTGACGTCATGTTAGACCAGTACAATGAGTGATGTCATCTGAGAACATAGCAATGAGTGACGTCATGTTAGACCAGTAAAATGAGTGATGTCATCTGAGAACATAGCAACGAGTGACGTCATGTTAGACCAGTACAATGAGTGATGTCATCTTAGAACATAGCAATGAGTGACGTCATGTTAGACCAGTACAATGAGTGATGTCATCTTAGAACATAGCAACGAGTGACGTCATGTTAGACCAGTACAATGAGTGATGTCATCTTAGAACATTACAATGATCAACGTCATTTTAGACCAGTACAATGAGTGATGTCATCTTAGAACATTGCAATGAGTGACGTCATGTTAGACCAGTACAATGAGTGATGTCATCTGAGAACATAGCAACGAGTGACGTCATGTTAGACCAGTACAATGAGTGATGTCATCTGAGAACATAGCAACGAGTGACGTCATGTTAGACCAGTACAATGAGTGATGTCATCTTAGAACATAGCAACGAGTGACGTCATGTTAGACCAGTACAATGAGTGATGTCATCTGAGAACATAGCAATGAGTGACGTCATGTTAGACCAGTACAATGAGTGGTGTCATCTGAGAACATTGCAACGAGTGACGTCATATTAGACCAGTACAATGAGTGATGTCATCTGAGAACATTGCAACGAGTGACGTCATGTTAGACCAGTACAATGAGTGATGTCATCTGAGAACATTGCAACGAGTGACGTCATGTTAGACCAGTACAATGAGTGATGTCATCTGAGAACATTGCAACGAGTGACGTCATGTTTGACCAGTACAATAAGTGATGTCATCTTGGAACATAGCAACGAGTGACGTCATGTTAGACCAGTACAATGAGTGATGTCATCTTAGAACATTACAATGATCGACGTCATGTTAGACCAGTACAATGAGTGATGTCATCTGAGAACATTACAATGAGTGATGTCATGTTAGACCAGTACAATGAGTGATGTCATCTTAGAACATTACAATGAGTGACGTCATGTTTGACCAGTAGGCTACAATGAGTGATGTCATCTTAGAATATAGCAATGACTGATGTCATGTTAGTCCAGTACAATGAGTGATGTCATCTTAGAACATAGCAATGAGTGACGTCATCTAAGAACTTAGCAATGAGTGATGTCATCTGAGAACATAGCAATGAGTAACGTCATGTTTGACCAGTACAATGAGTGATGTCATCTGAGAACATTGCATGAGTGACGTCATGTTAGACCAGTACAATGAGTGATGTCATGTTCGAACATAGCAATGAGGGATGTCATGTTAGACCAATACAATGAGTGATGTCATCTTAGAACATAGCAACGAGTGACGTCATGTTAGACCAGTACAATGAGTGATGTCATCTTAGAACATAGCAACGAGTGACGTCATGTTAGACCAGTACAATGAGTGATGTCATCTTAGAACATTACAATGATCGACGTCATGTTAGACCAGTACAATGAGTGATGTCATCTGAGAACATTACAATGAGTGATGTCATGTTAGACCAGTACAATGAGTGATGTCATCTTAGAACATTACAATGAGTGACGTCATGTTTGTCCAGTAGGCTACAATGAGTGATGTCATCTTAGAATATAGCAATGACTGATGTCATGTTAGTCCAGTACAATGAGTGATATCATGTTAGAACATAGCAATGAGGGATGTCATGTTAAACCAATACAATGAGTGATGTCATCTTAGAACATATCAATGAGTGACGTCATGTTAGACCAGTACAATGAGTGATGTCATCTTAGAACATTACAATGAGTGACGTCATGTTAGACCAGTACTATGAGTGATGTCATCTTAGAACATTGCAATGAGTGACGTCATGTTAGACCAGTACAATGAGTGATGTCATCTGAGAACATAGCAATGAGTGACGTCATGTTAGACCAGTACAATGAGTGATGTCATCTGAGAACATAGCAACGAGTGACGTCATGTTAGACCAGTACAATGAGTGATGTCATCTTAGAACATAGCAACGAGTGACGTCATGTTAGACCAGTACAATGAGTGATGTCATCTTAGAACATTACAATGATCGACGTCATGTTAGACCAGTACAATGAGTGATGTCATCTTAGAACATTGCAATGAGTGACGTCATGTTAGACCAGTACAATGAGTGATGTCATCTTAGAACATAGCAATGAGTGACGTCATCTAAGAACTTAGCAATGAGTGATGTCATCTGAGAACATAGCAATGAGTAACGTCATGTTTGACCAGTACAATGAGTGATGTCATCTGAGAACATTGCATGAGTGACGTCATGTTAGACCAGTACAATGAGTGATGTCATGTTCGAACATAGCAATGAGGGATGTCATGTTAGACCAATACAATGAGTGATGTCATCTTAGAACATAGCAACGAGTGACGTCATGTTAGACCAGTACAATGAGTGATGTCATCTTAGAACATAGCAACGAGTGACGTCATGTTAGACCAGTACAATGAGTGATGTCATCTTAGAACATTACAATGATCGACGTCATGTTAGACCAGTACAATGAGTGATGTCATCTGAGAACATTACAATGAGTGATGTCATGTTAGACCAGTACAATGAGTGATGTCATCTTAGAACATTACAATGAGTGACGTCATGTTTGTCCAGTAGGCTACAATGAGTGATGTCATCTTAGAATATAGCAATGACTGATGTCATGTTAGTCCAGTACAATGAGTGATATCATGTTAGAACATAGCAATGAGGGATGTCATGTTAAACCAATACAATGAGTGATGTCATCTTAGAACATATCAATGAGTGACGTCATGTTAGACCAGTACAATGAGTGATGTCATCTTAGAACATTACAATGAGTGACGTCATGTTAGACCAGTACTATGAGTGATGTCATCTTAGAACATTGCAATGAGTGACGTCATGTTAGACCAGTACAATGAGTGATGTCATCTGAGAACATAGCAATGAGTGACGTCATGTTAGACCAGTACAATGAGTGATGTCATCTGAGAACATAGCAACGAGTGACGTCATGTTAGACCAGTACAATGAGTGATGTCATCTTAGAACATAGCAACGAGTGACGTCATGTTAGACCAGTACAATGAGTGATGTCATCTTAGAACATTACAATGATCGACGTCATGTTAGACCAGTACAATGAGTGATGTCATCTTAGAACATTGCAATGAGTGACGTCATGTTAGACCAGTACAATGAGTGATGTCATCTGAGAACATTACAATGAGTGATGTCATGTTAGACCAGTACAATGAGTGATGTCATCTGAGAACATTACAATGAGTGATGTCATGTTAGACCAGTACAATGAGTGATGTCATCTTAGAACATTACAATGAGTGACGTCATGTTTGACCAGTAGGCTACAATGAGTGATGTCATCTTAGAATATAGCAATGACTGATGTCATGTTAGTCCAGTACAATGAGTGATGTCATGTTCGAACATAGCAATGAGGGATGTCATGTTAGACCAGTACAATGATTGATGTCATCTGAGAACATAGCAACGAGTGACGTCATGTTAGACCAGTACAATGAGTGATGTCATCTTAGAACATAGCAACGAGTGACGTCATGTTAGACCAGTACAATGAGTGATGTCATCTTAGAACATAGCAAAGAGTGACGTCATGTTAGACCAGTACAATGAGTGATGTCATCTTAGAACATTACAATGATCGACGTCATGTTAGACCAGTACAATGAGTGATGTCATCTGAGAACATTACAATGAGTGATGTCATGTTAGACCAGTACAATGAGTGATGTCATCTTAGAACATTACAATGAGTGACGTCATGTTTGACCAGTAGGCTACAATGAGTGATGTCATCTTAGAATATAGCAATGACTGATGTCATGTTAGTCCAGTACAATGAGTGATATCATGTTAGAACATAGCAATGAGGGATGTCATGTTAAACCAATACAATGAGTGATGTCATCTTAGAACATTACAATGAGTGACGTCATGTTAGACCAGTACTATGAGTGATGTCATCTTAGAACATTGCAATGAGTGACGTCATGTTAGACCAGTACAATAAGTGATGTCATCTGAGAACATAGCAATGAGTGACGTCATGTTAGACCAGTACAATGAGTGATGTCATCTGAGAACATAGCAACGAGTGACGTCATGTTAGACCAGTACAATGAGTGATGTCATCTTAGAACATAGCAACGAGTGACGTCATGTTAGACCAGTACAATGAGTGATGTCATCTTAGAACATAGCAACGAGTGACGTCATGTTAGACCAGTACAATGAGTGATTTCATCTTAGAACATTACAATGATCGACATCATGTTAGACCAGTACAATGAGTGATGTCATCTTCGAACATTGCAATGAGTGACGTCATGTTAGACCAGTACAATGAGTGATGTCATCTGAGAACATTACAATGAGTGATGTCATGTTAGACCAGTACAATGAGTGAAGTCATCTGAGAACATTACAATGAGTGATGTCATGTTAGACCAGTACAATGAGTGATGTCATCTTAGAACATTACAATGAGTGACGTCATGTTTGACCAGTAGGCTACAATGAGTGATGTCATCTTAGAATATAGCAATGACTGATGTCATGTTAGTCCAGTACAATGAGTGATGTCATGTTCGAACATAGCAATGAGGGATGTCATGTTAGACCAATACAATGAGTGATGTCATCTTAGAACATATCAATGAGTGACGTCATGTTAGACCAGTACAATGAGTGATGTCATCTTAGAACATTACAATGAGTGACATCATGTTAGACCAGTACTATGAGTGATGTCATCTTAGAACATTGCAATGAGTGACGTCATGTTAGACCAGTACAATGAGTGATGTCATCTTAGAACATAGCAACGAGTGACGTCATGTTAGACCAGTACAATGAGTGATGTCATCTGAGAACATAGCAATGAGTGACGTCATGTTAGACCAGTACAATGAGTGGTGTCATCTGAGAACATTGCAACGAGTGACGTCATATTAGACCAGTACAATGAGTGATGTCATCTGAGAACATTGCAACGAGTGACGTCATGTTAGACCAGTACAATGAGTGATGTCATCTGAGAACATTGCAACGAGTGACGTCATGTTAGACCAGTACAATGAGTGATGTCATCTGAGAACATTGCAACGAGTGACGTCATGTTTGACCAGTACAATAAGTGATGTCATCTTGGAACATAGCAACGAGTGACGTCATGTTAGACCAGTACAATGAGTGATGTCATCTTAGAACATTACAATGATCGACGTCATGTTAGACCAGTACAATGAGTGATGTCATCTGAGAACATTACAATGAGTGATGTCATGTTAGACCAGTACAATGAGTGATGTCATCTTAGAACATTACAATGAGTGACGTCATGTTTGACCAGTAGGCTACAATGAGTGATGTCATCTTAGAATATAGCAATGACTGATGTCATGTTAGTCCAGTACAATGAGTGATGTCATCTTAGAACATAGCAATGAGTGACGTCATCTAAGAACTTAGCAATGAGTGATGTCATCTGAGAACATAGCAATGAGTAACGTCATGTTTGACCAGTACAATGAGTGATGTCATCTGAGAACATTGCATGAGTGACGTCATGTTAGACCAGTACAATGAGTGATGTCATGTTCGAACATAGCAATGAGGGATGTCATGTTAGACCAATACAATGAGTGATGTCATCTTAGAACATAGCAACGAGTGACGTCATGTTAGACCAGTACAATGAGTGATGTCATCTTAGAACATAGCAACGAGTGACGTCATGTTAGACCAGTACAATGAGTGATGTCATCTTAGAACATTACAATGATCGACGTCATGTTAGACCAGTACAATGAGTGATGTCATCTGAGAACATTACAATGAGTGATGTCATGTTAGACCAGTACAATGAGTGATGTCATCTTAGAACATTACAATGAGTGACGTCATGTTTGTCCAGTAGGCTACAATGAGTGATGTCATCTTAGAATATAGCAATGACTGATGTCATGTTAGTCCAGTACAATGAGTGATATCATGTTAGAACATAGCAATGAGGGATGTCATGTTAAACCAATACAATGAGTGATGTCATCTTAGAACATATCAATGAGTGACGTCATGTTAGACCAGTACAATGAGTGATGTCATCTTAGAACATTACAATGAGTGACGTCATGTTAGACCAGTACTATGAGTGATGTCATCTTAGAACATTGCAATGAGTGACGTCATGTTAGACCAGTACAATGAGTGATGTCATCTGAGAACATAGCAATGAGTGACGTCATGTTAGACCAGTACAATGAGTGATGTCATCTGAGAACATAGCAACGAGTGACGTCATGTTAGACCAGTACAATGAGTGATGTCATCTTAGAACATAGCAACGAGTGACGTCATGTTAGACCAGTACAATGAGTGATGTCATCTTAGAACATTACAATGATCGACGTCATGTTAGACCAGTACAATGAGTGATGTCATCTTAGAACATTGCAATGAGTGACGTCATGTTAGACCAGTACAATGAGTGATGTCATCTGAGAACATTACAATGAGTGATGTCATGTTAGACCAGTACAATGAGTGATGTCATCTGAGAACATTACAATGAGTGATGTCATGTTAGACCAGTACAATGAGTGATGTCATCTTAGAACATTACAATGAGTGACGTCATGTTTGACCAGTAGGCTACAATGAGTGATGTCATCTTAGAATATAGCAATGACTGATGTCATGTTAGTCCAGTACAATGAGTGATGTCATGTTCGAACATAGCAATGAGGGATGTCATGTTAGACCAGTACAATGATTGATGTCATCTGAGAACATAGCAACGAGTGACGTCATGTTAGACCAGTACAATGAGTGATGTCATCTTAGAACATAGCAACGAGTGACGTCATGTTAGACCAGTACAATGAGTGATGTCATCTTAGAACATAGCAAAGAGTGACGTCATGTTAGACCAGTACAATGAGTGATGTCATCTTAGAACATTACAATGATCGACGTCATGTTAGACCAGTACAATGAGTGATGTCATCTGAGAACATTACAATGAGTGATGTCATGTTAGACCAGTACAATGAGTGATGTCATCTTAGAACATTACAATGAGTGACGTCATGTTTGACCAGTAGGCTACAATGAGTGATGTCATCTTAGAATATAGCAATGACTGATGTCATGTTAGTCCAGTACAATGAGTGATATCATGTTAGAACATAGCAATGAGGGATGTCATGTTAAACCAATACAATGAGTGATGTCATCTTAGAACATTACAATGAGTGACGTCATGTTAGACCAGTACTATGAGTGATGTCATCTTAGAACATTGCAATGAGTGACGTCATGTTAGACCAGTACAATAAGTGATGTCATCTGAGAACATAGCAATGAGTGACGTCATGTTAGACCAGTACAATGAGTGATGTCATCTGAGAACATAGCAACGAGTGACGTCATGTTAGACCAGTACAATGAGTGATGTCATCTTAGAACATAGCAACGAGTGACGTCATGTTAGACCAGTACAATGAGTGATGTCATCTTAGAACATAGCAACGAGTGACGTCATGTTAGACCAGTACAATGAGTGATTTCATCTTAGAACATTACAATGATCGACATCATGTTAGACCAGTACAATGAGTGATGTCATCTTCGAACATTGCAATGAGTGACGTCATGTTAGACCAGTACAATGAGTGATGTCATCTGAGAACATTACAATGAGTGATGTCATGTTAGACCAGTACAATGAGTGAAGTCATCTGAGAACATTACAATGAGTGATGTCATGTTAGACCAGTACAATGAGTGATGTCATCTTAGAACATTACAATGAGTGACGTCATGTTTGACCAGTAGGCTACAATGAGTGATGTCATCTTAGAATATAGCAATGACTGATGTCATGTTAGTCCAGTACAATGAGTGATGTCATGTTCGAACATAGCAATGAGGGATGTCATGTTAGACCAATACAATGAGTGATGTCATCTTAGAACATATCAATGAGTGACGTCATGTTAGACCAGTACAATGAGTGATGTCATCTTAGAACATTACAATGAGTGACATCATGTTAGACCAGTACTATGAGTGATGTCATCTTAGAACATTGCAATGAGTGACGTCATGTTAGACCAGTACAATGAGTGATGTCATCTGAGAACATAGCAATGAGTGACGTCATGTTAGACCAGTAAAATGAGAGATGTCATCAGAGAACATAGCAACGAGTGACGTCATGTTAGACCAGTACAATGAGTGATGTCATCTTAGAACATAGCAATGAGTGACGTCATGTTAGACCAGTACAATGAGTGATGTCATCTTAGAACATAGCAACGAGTGACGTCATGTTAGACCAGTACAATGAGTGATGTCATCTTAGAACATTACAATGATCAACGTCATTTTAGACCAGTACAATGAGTGATGTCATCTTAGAACATTGCAATGAGTGACGTCATGTTAGACCAGTACAATGAGTGATGTCATCTGAGAACATAGCAACGAGTGACGTCATGTTAGACCAGTACAATGAGTGATGTCATCTGAGAACATAGCAACGAGTGACGTCATGTTAGACCAGTACAATGAGTGATGTCATCTTAGAACATAGCAACGAGTGACGTCATGTTAGACCAGTACAATGAGTGATGTCATCTGAGAACATAGCAATGAGTGACGTCATGTTAGACCAGTACAATGAGTGGTGTCATCTGAGAACATTGCAACGAGTGACGTCATATTAGACCAGTACAATGAGTGATGTCATCTGAGAACATTGCAACGAGTGACGTCATGTTAGACCAGTACAATGAGTGATGTCATCTGAGAACATTGCAACGAGTGACGTCATGTTAGACCAGTACAATGAGTGATGTCATCTGAGAACATTGCAACGAGTGACGTCATGTTTGACCAGTACAATAAGTGATGTCATCTTGGAACATAGCAACGAGTGACGTCATGTTAGACCAGTACAATGAGTGATGTCATCTTAGAACATTACAATGATCGACGTCATGTTAGACCAGTACAATAAGTGATGTCATCTGAGAACATTACAATGAGTGATGTCATGTTAGACCAGTACAATGAGTGATGTCATCTTAGAACATTACAAAGAGTGACGTCATGTTTGACCAGTAGGCTGCAATGAGTGATGTCATCTTAGAATATAGCAATGACTGATGTCATGTTAGTCCAGTACAATGAGTGATGTCATGTTAGAACATAGCAATGAGGGATGTCATGTAAGACCAATACAATGAGTGATTTCATCTTAGAACATATCAATGAGTGACGTCATGTTAGACCAGTACAATGAGTGATGTCATCTGAGAACATTGCAACGAGTGACGTCATGTTAGACCAGTACAATGAGTGATGTCATCTGAGAACATTGCAACGAGTGACGTCATGTTAGACCAGTACAATGAGTGATGTCATCTGAGAACATTGCAACGAGTGACGTCATGTTAGACCAGTACAATGAGTGATGTCATCTGAGAACATTGCAACGAGTGACGTCATGTTAGACCAGTACAATGAGTGATGTCATCTGAGAACATAGCAACGAGTGACGTCATGTTAGACCAGTACAATGAGTGATGTAATCTTAGAACATAGCAACGAGTGACGTCATGTTAGACCAGTACAATGAGTGATGTCATCTGAGAACATAGCAATGAGTGACGTCATGTTAGACCAGTACAATGAGTGGTGTCATCTGAGAACATTGCAACGAGTGACGTCATATTAGACCAGTACAATGAGTGATGTCATCTGAGAACATTGCAACGAGTGACGTCATGTTAGACCAGTACAATGAGTGATGTCATCTGAGAACATTGCAACGAGTGACGTCATGTTAGACCAGTACAATGAGTGAAGTCATCTGAGAACATTGCAACGAGTGACGTCATGTTTGACCAGTACAATAAGTGATGTCATCTTGGAACATAGCAACGAGTGACGTCATGTTAGACCAGTACAATGAGTGATGTCATCTGAGAACATTGCAACGAGTGACGTCATGTTAGACCAGTACAATGAGTGATGTCATCTGAGAACATAGCAACGAGTGACGTCATGTTAGACCAGTACAATGATTGATGTCATCTGAGAACATAGCAACGAGTGACGTCATGTTAGACCAGTACAATGAGTGATGTCATCTTAGAACATAGCAACGAGTGACGTCATGTTAGACCAGTACAATGAGTGATGTCATCTTAGAACATTACAATGATCGACGTCATGTTAGACCAGTACAATGAGTGATGTCATCTGAGAACATTACAATGAGTGATGTCATGTTAGACCAGTACAATGAGTGATGTCATCTGAGAACATTACAATGAGTGATGTCATGTTAGACCAGTACAATGAGTGATGTCATCTTAGAACATAGCAACGAGTGACGTCATGTTAGACCAGTACAATGAGTGATGTCATCTTAGAACATTACAATGATCGACGTCATGTTAGACCAGTACAATGAGTGATGTCATCTGAGAACATTACAATGAGTGACGTCATGTTTGACCAGTAGGCTACAATGAGTGATGTCATCTTAGAATATAGCAATGACTGATGTCATGTTAGTCCAGTACAATGAGTGATGTCATGTTAGAACATAGCAATGAGGGATGTCATGTTAAACCAATACAATGAGTGATGTCATCTTAGAACATATCAATGAGTGACGTCATGTTAGACCAGTACAATGAGTGATGTCATCTTAGAACATAGCAATGAGTGACGTCATGTTAGACCAGTACAATGAGTGATGTCATCTTTTGAACATAGCAATGAGTGACGTCATGTTAGACCAGTACTATGAGTGATGTCATCTTAGAGCATTGCAATGAGTGACGTCATGTTAGACCAGTACAATGAGTGATGTCATCTGAGAACATAGCAATGAGTGACGTCATGTTAGACCAGTACAATGAGTGATGTCATCTGAGAACATAGCAACGAGTGACGTCATGTTAGACCAGTACAATGAGTGATGTCATCTTAGAACATAGCAACGAGTGACGTCATGTTAGACCAGTACAATGAGTGATGTCATCTTAGAACATAGCAACGAGTGACGTCATGTTAGACCAGTACAATGAGTGATGTAATCTGAGAACATTACAATGATCGACGTCATGTTAGACCAGTACAATGAGTGATGTCATCTTAGAACATTGCAACGAGCGACGTCATGTTAGATCAGTACAATGAGTGATGTCATCTTAGAACATTGCAATGAGTGACGTCATGTTAGACCAGTACAATGAGTGATGTCATCTGAGAACATAGCAACGAGTGACGTCATGTTAGACCAGTACAATGATTGATGTCATCTGAAAACATAGCAACGAGTGACGTCATGTTAGACCAGTACAATGAGTGATGTCATCTTAGAACATAGCAACGAGTGACATCATGTTAGACCAGTACAATGAGTGATGTCATCTTAGAACATTACAATGATCGACGTCATGTTAGACCAGTACAATGAGTGATGTCATCTGAGAACATTACAATGAGTGATGTCATGTTAGACCAGTACAATGAGTGATGTCATCTTAGAACATTACAATGAGTGACGTCATGTTTGACCAGTAGGCCACAATGAGTGATGTCATCTTAGAATATAGCAATGACTGATGTCATGTTAGTCCAGTACAATGAGTGATGTCATGTTCGAACATAGCAATGAGGGATGTCACGTTAGACCAATACAATGAGTGATGTCATCTTAGAACATATCAATGAGTTACCTCATGTTAGACCAGTACAATGAGTGATGTCATCTTAGAACATTACAATGAGTGACATCATGTTAGACCAGTAGGCTACAATGAGTGATGTCATCTTAGAACATAGCAATGAGTGACGTCATCTTAGAACTTAGCAATGAGTGATGTCATCTGAGAACATAGCAATGAGTGACGTCATGTTTGACCAGTACAATGAGTGATGTCATCTGAGAACATTGCAATGAGTGACGTCATGTTAGACCAGTACAATGAGTGATGTCATATTAGAACATAGCAATGAGTGACTTCATGTAAAGACCAGTACAATGAGTGATGTCATCTGAGAACATTGCAATGAGTGACGTCATGTTAGACCAGTACAATGAGTGATGTCATCTTAGAACATAGCAATGAGTGACGTCATGTTAGACCAGTACAATGAGTGATGTCATCTTTTGAACATAGCAATGAGTGACGTCATGTTAGACCAGTACAATGAGTGATGTCATCTTAAAACATTGCAATGAGTGACGTCATGTTAGACCAGTACAATGAGTGATGTCATGTTAGACCAGTACAATGAGTGATGTCATCTTAGAACATAGCAATGAGTGACGTCATGTTAGACCAGTACAATGAGTGATGTCATCTTAGAACATAGCAATGAGTGACGTCATGTTAGACCAGTACAATGAGTGATGTCATCTTAGAACATAGCAATGAGTGACGTCATGTTAGACCAGTACAATGAGTGATGTCATCTTAGAACATAGCAATGAGTGACGTCATGTTAGACCAGTACAATGAGTGATGTCATCTTTTGAACATAGCAATGAGTGACGTCATGTTAGACCAGTACAATGAGTGATGTCATCTTAGAACATAGCAATGAGTGACGTCATGTTAGTCCAGTACAATGATCGACGTCATGTTAGACCAGTACAATGAGTGATGTCATCTTAGAACATAGAAACGAGTGACGTCATGTTAGACCAGTACAATGAGTGATGTCATCTTAGAACATTGCAACGAGTGACGTCATGTTAGACCAGTACAATGAGTGATGTCATCTGAGAACATAGCAACGAGTGACGTCATGTTAGACCAGTACAATGATTGATGTCATCTGAGAACATAGCAACGAGTGACGTCATGTTAGACCAGTACAATGAGTGATGTCATCTTAGAACATAGCAACGAGTGACGTCATGTTAGACCAGTACAATGAGTGATGTCATCTTAGAACATTACAATGATCGACGTCATGTTAGACCAGTACAATGAGTGATGTCATCTGAGAACATTACAATGAGTGATGTCATGTTAGACCAGTACAATGAGTGATGTCATCTGAGAACATTACAATGAGTGATGTCATGTTAGACCAGTACAATGAGTGATGTCATCTTAGAACATAGCAACGAGTGACGTCATGTTAGACCAGTACAATGAGTGATGTCATCTTAGAACATTACAATGATCGACGTCATGTTAGACCAGTACAATGAGTGATGTCATCTGAGAACATTACAATGAGTGATGTCATGTTAGACCAGTACAATGAGTGATGTCATCTGAGAACATTACAATGAGTGATGTCATGTTAGACCAGAACAATGAGTGATGTCATCTTAGAACATAGCAACGAGTGACGTCATGTTAGACCAGTACAATGAGTGATGTCATCTGAGAACATTACAATGAGTGACGTCATGTTTGACCAGTAGGCTACAATGAGTGATGTCATCTTAGAATATAGCAATGACTGATGTCATGTTAGTCCAGTACAATGAGTGATGTCATGTTAGAACATAGCAATGAGGGATGTCATGTTAAACCAATACAATGAGTGATGTCATCTTAGAACATATCAATGAGTGACATCATGTTAGACCAGTACAATGAGTGATGTCATCTTAGAACATAGCAATGAGTGACGTCATGTTAGACCAGTACAATGAGTGATGTCATCTTTTGAACATAGCAATGAGTGACGTCATGTTAGACCAGTACTATGAGTGATGTCATCTTAGAGCATTGCAATGAGTGACGTCATGTTAGACCAGTACAATGAGTGATGTCATCTGAGAACATAGCAATGAGTTACGTCATGTTAGACCAGTACAATGAGTGATGTCATCTGAGAACATAGCAACGAGTGACGTCATGTTAGACCAGTACAATGAGTGATGTCATCTTAGAACATAGCAACGAGTGACGTCATGTTAGACCAGTACAATGAGTGATGTCATCTTAGAACATAGCAACGAGTGACGTCATGTTAGACCAGTACAATGAGTGATGTCATCTGAGAACATTACAATGATCGACGTCATGTAAGACCAGTACAATGAGTGATGTCATCTTAGAACATTGCAACGAGCGACGTCATGTTAGACCAGTACAATGAGTGATGTCATCTTAGAACATTGCAATGAGTGACGTCATGTTAGACCAGTACAATGAGTGATGTCATCTGAGAACATAGCAACGAGTGACGTCATGTTAGACCAGTACAATGATTGATGTCATCTGAAAACATAGCAACGAGTGACGTCATGTTAGACCAGTACAATGAGTGATGTCATCTTAGAACATAGCAACGAGTGACATCATGTTAGACCAGTACAATGAGTGATGTCATCTTAGAACATTACAATGATCGACGTCATGTTAGACCAGTACAATGAGTGATGTCATCTGAGAACATTACAATGAGTGATGTCATGTTAGACCAGTACAATGAGTGATGTCATCTTAGAACATTACAATGAGTGATGTCATGTTTGACCAGTAGGCCACAATGAGTGATGTCATCTTAGAATATAGCAATGACTGATGTCATGTTAGTCCAGTACAATGAGTGATGTCATGTTCGAACATAGCAATGAGGGATGTCACGTTAGACCAATACAATGAGTGATGTCATCTTAGAACATATCAATGAGTTACCTCATGTTAGACCAGTACAATGAGTGATGTCATCTTAGAACATTACAATGAGTGACATCATGTTAGACCAGTAGGCTACAATGAGTGATGTCATCTTAGAACATAGCAATGAGTGACGTCATCTTAGAACTTAGCAATGAGTGATGTCATCTGAGAACATAGCAATGAGTGACGTCATGTTTGACCAGTACAATGAGTGATGTCATCTGAGAACATTGCAATGAGTGACGTCATGTTAGACCAGTACAATGAGTGATGTCATATTAGAACATAGCAATGAGTGACTTCATGTAAAGACCAGTACAATGAGTGATGTCATCTGAGAACATTGCAATGAGTGACGTCATGTTAGACCAGTACAATGAGTGATGTCATCTTAGAACATAGCAATGAGTGACGTCATGTTAGACCAGTACAATGAGTGATGTCATCTTTTGAACATAGCAATGAGTGACGTCATGTTAGACCAGTACAATGAGTGATGTCATCTTAAAACATTGCAATGAGTGACGTCATGTTAGACCAGTACAATGAGTGATGTCATGTTAGACCAGTACAATGAGTGATGTCATCTTAGAACATAGCAATGAGTGACGTCATGTTAGACCAGTACAATGAGTGATGTCATCTTAGAACATAGCAATGAGTGACGTCATGTTAGACCAGTACAATGAGTGATGTCATCTTAGAACATAGCAATGAGTGACGTCATGTTAGACCAGTACTATGAGTGATGTCATCTTAGAACATTGCAATGAGTGACGTCATGTTAGACCAGTACAATGAGTGATGGCATCTGAGAACATAGCAATGAGTGACGTCATGTTAGACCATTACAATGAGTGATGTCATCTGAGAACATAGCAACGAGTGACGTCATGTTAGACCAGTACAATGAGTGATGTCATCTTAGAACATAGCAACGAGTGACGTCATGTTAGACCAGTACAATGAGTGATGTCATCTGAGAACATAGCAACGAGTGACGTCATGTTAGACCAGTACAATGAGTGATGTCATCTTAGAACATTACAATGATCGACGTCATGTTAGACCAGTACAATGAGTGATGTCATCTTAGAACATAGCAACGAGTGACGTCATGTTAGACCAGTACAATGAGTGATGTCATCTTAGAACATTGCAACGAGTGACGTCATGTTAGACCAGTACAATGAGTGATGTCATCTGAGAACATAGCAACGAGTGATGTCATGTTTGACCAGTACAATGAGTGATGTCATCTGAGAACATTGCAATGAGTGACGTCATGTTAGACCAGTACAATGAGTGATGTCATCTTAGAACATAGCAACGAGTGACGTCATGTTAGACCAGTACAATGAGTGATGTCATCTTAGAACATAGCAACGAGTGACGTCATGTTAGACCAGTACAATGAGTGATGTCATCTTAGAACATTACAATGATCGACGTCATGTTAGACCAGTACAATGAGTGATGTCATCTTAGAACATAGCAACGAGTGACGTCATGTTAGACCAGTACAATGACTGATGTCATCTTCGAACATAGCAACGAGTGACGTCATGTTAGACCAGTACAATGAGTGATGTCATCTTAGAACATAGCAACGAGTGACGTCATGTTAGACCAGTACAATGAGTGATGTCATCTTAGAACATAGCAACGAGTGACGTCATGTTAGACCAGTACAATGAGTGATGTCATCTTAGAACATAGCAACGAGTGACATCATGTTAGACCAGTACAATGAGTGATGTCATCTTAGAACATTACAATGATCGACGTCATGTTAGACCAGTACAATGAGTGATGTCATCTGAGAACATTACAATGAGTGATGTCATGTTAGACCAGTACAATGAGTGATGTCATCTTAGAACATTACAATGAGTGATGTCATGTTTGACCAGTAGGCCACAATGAGTGATGTCATCTTAGAATATAGCAATGACTGATGTCATGTTAGTCCAGTACAATGAGTGATGTCATGTTCGAACATAGCAATGAGGGATGTCACGTTAGACCAATACAATGAGTGATGTCATCTTAGAACATATCAATGAGTTACCTCATGTTAGACCAGTACAATGAGTGATGTCATCTTAGAACATTACAATGAGTGACATCATGTTAGACCAGTAGGCTACAATGAGTGATGTCATCTTAGAACATAGCAATGAGTGACGTCATCTTAGAACTTAGCAATGAGTGATGTCATCTGAGAACATAGCAATGAGTGACGTCATGTTTGACCAGTACAATGAGTGATGTCATCTGAGAACATTGCAATGAGTGACGTCATGTTAGACCAGTACAATGAGTGATGTCATATTAGAACATAGCAATGAGTGACTTCATGTAAAGACCAGTACAATGAGTGATGTCATCTGAGAACATTGCAATGAGTGACGTCATGTTAGACCAGTACAATGAGTGATGTCATCTTAGAACATAGCAATGAGTGACGTCATGTTAGACCAGTACAATGAGTGATGTCATCTTTTGAACATAGCAATGAGTGACGTCATGTTAGACCAGTACAATGAGTGATGTCATCTTAAAACATTGCAATGAGTGACGTCATGTTAGACCAGTACAATGAGTGATGTCATCTTAGAACATAGCAATGAGTGACGTCATGTTAGACCAGTACAATGAGTGATGTCATCTTAGAACATAGCAATGAGTGACGTCATGTTAGACCAGTACTATGAGTGATGTCATCTTAGAACATTGCAATGAGTGACGTCATGTTAGACCAGTACAATGAGTGATGGCATCTGAGAACATAGCAATGAGTGACGTCATGTTAGACCATTACAATGAGTGATGTCATCTGAGAACATAGCAACGAGTGACGTCATGTTAGACCAGTACAATGAGTGATGTCATCTTAGAACATAGCAACGAGTGACGTCATGTTAGACCAGTACAATGAGTGATGTCATCTGAGAACATAGCAACGAGTGACGTCATGTTAGACCAGTACAATGAGTGATGTCATCTTAGAACATTACAATGATCGACGTCATGTTAGACCAGTACAATGAGTGATGTCATCTTAGAACATAGCAACGAGTGACGTCATGTTAGACCAGTACAATGAGTGATGTCATCTTAGAACATTGCAACGAGTGACGTCATGTTAGACCAGTACAATGAGTGATGTCATCTGAGAACATAGCAACGAGTGATGTCATGTTTGACCAGTACAATTAGTGATGTCATCTGAGAACATTGCAATGAGTGACGTCATGTTAGACCAGTACAATGAGTGATGTCATCTTAGAACATAGCAACGAGTGACGTCATGTTAGACCAGTACAATGAGTGATGTCATCTTAGAACATAGCAACGAGTGACGTCATGTTAGACCAGTACAATGAGTGATGTCATCTTAGAACATTACAATGATCGACGTCATGTTAGACCAGTACAATGAGTGATGTCATCTTAGAACATAGCAACGAGTGACGTCATGTTAGACCAGTACAATGACTGATGTCATCTTCGAACATAGCAACGAGTGACGTCATGTTAGACCAGTACAATGAGTGATGTCATCTTAGAACATAGCAACGAGTGACGTCATGTTAGACCAGTACAATGAGTGATGTCATCTTAGAACATAGCAACGAGTGACGTCATGTTAGACCAGTACAATGAGTGATGTCATCTTAGAACATTACAATGATCGACGTCATGTTAGACCAGTACAATGAGTGATGTCATCTGAGAACATTACAATGAGTGATGTCATGTTAGACCAGTACAATGAGTGATGTCATCTTAGAACATTACAATGAGTGACGTCATGTTTGACCAGTAGGCTACAATGGGTGATGTCATCTTAGAATATAGCAATGACTGATGTCATGTTAGTCCAGTACAATGAGTGATGTCATGTTAGAACATAGCAATGAGGGATGTCATGTTAAACCAGTACAATGAGTGATGTCATCTTTTGAACATAGCAATGAGTGACGTCATGTTAGACCAGTACTATGAGTGATGTCATCTTAGAGCATTGCAATGAGTGACGTCATGTTAGACCAGTACAATGAGTGATGTCATCTGAGAACATAGCAATGAGTGACGTCATGTTAGACCAGTACAATGAGTGATGTCATCTGAGAACATAGCAACGAGTGACGTCATGTTAGACCAGTACAATGAGTGATGTCATCTTAGAACATAGCAACGAGTGACGTCATGTTAGACCAGTACAATGAGTGATGTCATCTTAGAACATAGCAATGAGTGACGTCATGTTAGACCAGTACAATGAGTGATGTCATCTGAGAACATTACAATGATCGACGTCATGTAAGACCAGTACAATGAGTGATGTCATCTTAGAACATTGCAACGAGCGACGTCATGTTAGACCAGTACAATGAGTGATGTCATCTTAGAACATTGCAATGAGTGACGTCATGTTAGACCAGTACAATGAGTGATGTCATCTGAGAACATAGCAACGAGTGACGTCATGTTAGACCAGTACAATGATTGATGTCATCTGAAAACATAGCAACGAGTGACGTCATGTTAGACCAGTACAATGAGTGATGTCATCTTAGAACATAGCAACGAGTGACATCATGTTAGACCAGTACAATGAGTGATGTCATCTTAGAACATTACAATGATCGACGTCATGTTAGACCAGTACAATGAGTGATGTCATCTGAGAACATTACAATGAGTGATGTCATGTTAGACCAGTACAATGAGTGATGTCATCTTAGAACATTACAATGAGTGATGTCATGTTTGACCAGTAGGCCACAATGAGTGATGTCATCTTAGAATATAGCAATGACTGATGTCATGTTAGTCCAGTACAATGAGTGATGTCATGTTCGAACATAGCAATGAGGGATGTCACGTTAGACCAATACAATGAGTGATGTCATCTTAGAACATATCAATGAGTTACCTCATGTTAGACCAGTACAATGAGTGATGTCATCTTAGAACATTACAATGAGTGACATCATGTTAGACCAGTAGGCTACAATGAGTGATGTCATCTTAGAACATAGCAATGAGTGACGTCATCTTAGAACTTAGCAATGAGTGATGTCATCTGAGAACATAGCAATGAGTGACGTCATGTTTGACCAGTACAATGAGTGATGTCATCTGAGAACATTGCAATGAGTGACGTCATGTTAGACCAGTACAATGAGTGATGTCATATTAGAACATAGCAATGAGTGACTTCATGTAAAGACCAGTACAATGAGTGATGTCATCTGAGAACATTGCAATGAGTGACGTCATGTTAGACCGGTACAATGAGTGATGTCATCTTAGAACATAGCAATGAGTGACGTCATGTTAGACCAGTACAATGAGTGATGTCATCTTTTGAACATAGCAATGAGTGACGTCATGTTAGACCAGTACAATGAGTGATGTCATCTTAAAACATTGCAATGAGTGACGTCATGTTAGACCAGTACAATGAGTGATGTCATGTTAGACCAGTACAATGAGTGATGTCATCTTAGAACATAGCAATGAGTGACGTCATGTTAGACCAGTACAATGAGTGATGTCATCTTAGAACATAGCAATGAGTGACGTCATGTTAGACCAGTACAATGAGTGATGTCATCTTAGAACATAGCAATGAGTGACGTCATGTTAGACCAGTACTATGAGTGATGTCATCTTAGAACATTGCAATGAGTGACGTCATGTTAGACCAGTACAATGAGTGATGGCATCTGAGAACATAGCAATGAGTGACGTCATGTTAGACCATTACAATGAGTGATGTCATCTGAGAACATAGCAACGAGTGACGTCATGTTAGACCAGTACAATGAGTGATGTCATCTTAGAACATAGCAACGAGTGACGTCATGTTAGACCAGTACAATGAGTGATGTCATCTGAGAACATAGCAACGAGTGACGTCATGTTAGACCAGTACAATGAGTGATGTCATCTTAGAACATTACAATGATCGACGTCATGTTAGACCAGTACAATGAGTGATGTCATCTTAGAACATAGCAACGAGTGACGTCATGTTAGACCAGTACAATGACTGATGTCATCTTCGAACATAGCAACGAGTGACGTCATGTTAGACCAGTACAATGAGTGATGTCATCTTAGAACATAGCAACGAGTGACGTCATGTTAGACCAGTACAATGAGTGATGTCATCTTAGAACATAGCAACGAGTGACGTCATGTTAGACCAGTACAATGAGTGATGTCATCTTAGAACATTACAATGATCGACGTCATGTTAGACCAGTACAATGAGTGATGTCATCTGAGAACATTACAATGAGTGATGTCATGTTAGACCAGTACAATGAGTGATGTCATCTTAGAACATTACAATGAGTGACGTCATGTTTGACCAGTAGGCTACAATGGGTGATGTCATCTTAGAATATAGCAATGACTGATGTCATGTTAGTCCAGTACAATGAGTGATGTCATGTTAGAACATAGCAATGAGGGATGTCATGTTAAACCAGTACAATGAGTGATGTCATCTTAGAACATTACAATGATCGACGTCATGTTAGACCAGTACAATGAGTGATGTCATCTGAGAACATTACAATGAGTGATGTCATGTTAGACCAGTACAATGAGTGATGTCATCTTAGAACATTACAATGAGTGACGTCATGTTTGACCAGTAGGCTACAATGGGTGATGTCATCTTAGAATATAGCAATGACTGATGTCATGTTAGTCCAGTACAATGAGTGACGTCATGTTAGACCAGTACAATGAGTGATGTCATCTGAGAACATAGCAACGAGTGATGTCATGTTTGACCAGTACAATGAGTGATGTCATCTGAGAACATTGCAATGAGTGACGTCATGTTAGACCAGTACAATGAGTGATGTCATCTTAGAACATAGCAACGAGTGACGTCATGTTAGACCAGTACAATGAGTGATGTCATCTTAGAACATAGCAACGAGTGACGTCATGTTAGACCAGTACAATGAGTGATGTCATCTTAGAACATTACAATGATCGACGTCATGTTAGACCAGTACAATGAGTGATGTCATCTTAGAACATAGCAACGAGTGACGTCATGTTAGACCAGTACAATGACTGATTTCATCTTCGAACATAGCAACGAGTGACGTCATGTTAGACCAGTACAATGAGTGATGTCATCTTAGAACATAGCAACGAGTGACGTCATGTTAGACCAGTACAATGAGTGATGTCATCTTAGAACATAGCAACGAGTGACGTCATGTTAGACCAGTACAATGAGTGATGTCATCTTAGAACATTACAATGATCGACGTCATGTTAGACCAGTACAATGAGTGATGTCATCTGAGAACATTACAATGAGTGATGTCATGTTAGACCAGTACAATGAGTGATGTCATCTTAGAACATTACAATGAGTGACGTCATGTTTGACCAGTAGGCTACAATGGGTGATGTCATCTTAGAATATAGCAATGACTGATGTCATGTTAGTCCAGTACAATGAGTGATGTCATCTTAGAACATAGCAACGAGTGACGTCATGTTAGACCAGTACAATGAGTGATGTCATCTTAGAACATAGCAACGAGTGACGTCATGTTAGACCAGTACAATGAGTGATGTCATCTTAGAACATTACAATGATCGACGTCATGTTAGACCAGTACAATGAGTGATGTCATCTTAGAACATAGCAACGAGTGACGTCATGTTAGACCAGTACAATGACTGATGTCATCTTCGAACATAGCAACGAGTGACGTCATGTTAGACCAGTACAATGAGTGATGTCATCTTAGAACATAGCAACGAGTGACGTCATGTTAGACCAGTACAATGAGTGATGTCATCTTAGAACATAGCAACGAGTGACGTCATGTTAGACCAGTACAATGAGTGATGTCATCTTAGAACATTACAATGATCGACGTCATGTTAGACCAGTACAATGAGTGATGTCATCTGAGAACATTACAATGAGTGATGTCATGTTAGACCAGTACAATGAGTGATGTCATCTTAGAACATTACAATGAGTGACGTCATGTTTGACCAGTAGGCTACAATGGGTGATGTCATCTTAGAATATAGCAATGACTGATGTCATGTTAGTCCAGTACAATGAGTGATGTCATGTTAGAACATAGCAATGAGGGATGTCATGTTAAACCAGTACAATGAGTGATGTCATCTTAGAACATTACAATGATCGACGTCATGTTAGACCAGTACAATGAGTGATGTCATCTGAGAACATTACAATGAGTGATGTCATGTTAGACCAGTACAATGAGTGATGTCATCTTAGAACATTACAATGAGTGACGTCATGTTTGACCAGTAGGCTACAATGGGTGATGTCATCTTAGAATATAGCAATGACTGATGTCATGTTAGTCCAGTACAATGAGTGACGTCATGTTAGACCAGTACAATGAGTGATGTCATCTGAGAACATAGCAACGAGTGATGTCATGTTTGACCAGTACAATGAGTGATGTCATCTGAGAACATTGCAATGAGTGACGTCATGTTAGACCAGTACAATGAGTGATGTCATCTTAGAACATAGCAACGAGTGACGTCATGTTAGACCAGTACAATGAGTGATGTCATCTTAGAACATAGCAACGAGTGACGTCATGTTAGACCAGTACAATGAGTGATGTCATCTTAGAACATTACAATGATCGACGTCATGTTAGACCAGTACAATGAGTGATGTCATCTTAGAACATAGCAACGAGTGACGTCATGTTAGACCAGTACAATGACTGATGTCATCTTCGAACATAGCAACGAGTGACGTCATGTTAGACCAGTACAATGAGTGATGTCATCTTAGAACATAGCAACGAGTGACGTCATGTTAGACCAGTACAATGAGTGATGTCATCTTAGAACATAGCAACGAGTGACGTCATGTTAGACCAGTACAATGAGTGATGTCATCTTAGAACATTACAATGATCGACGTCATGTTAGACCAGTACAATGAGTGATGTCATCTGAGAACATTACAATGAGTGATGTCATGTTAGACCAGTACAATGAGTGATGTCATCTTAGAACATTACAATGAGTGACGTCATGTTTGACCAGTAGGCTACAATGGGTGATGTCATCTTAGAATATAGCAATGACTGATGTCATGTTAGTCCAGTACAATGAGTGATGTCATGTTAGAACATAGCAATGAGGGATGTCATGTTAAACCAGTACAATGAGTGATGTCATCTTAGAACATTACAATGATCGACGTCATGTTAGACCAGTACAATGAGTGATGTCATCTGAGAACATTACAATGAGTGATGTCATGTTAGACCAGTACAATGAGTGATGTCATCTTAGAACATTACAATGAGTGACGTCATGTTTGACCAGTAGGCTACAATGGGTGATGTCATCTTAGAATATAGCAATGACTGATGTCATGTTAGTCCAGTACAATGAGTGATGTCATGTTAGAACATAGCAATGAGGGATGTCATGTTAAACCAATACAATGAGTGATGTCATCTTAGAACATATCAATGAGTGACGTCATGTTAGACCAGTACAATGAGTGATGTCATCTTAGAACATTACAATGAGTGACGTCATGTTAGACCAGTACTATGAGTGATGTCATCTTAGAACATTGCAATGAGTGACGTCATGTTAGTCCAGTACAATGAGTGATGTCATGTTAGAACATAGCAATGAGGGATGTCATGTAAGACCAATACAATGAGTGATTTCATCTGAGAACATATCAATGAGTGACGTCATGTTAGACCAGTACAATGAGTGATGTCATCTTAGAACATTACAATGATCGACGTCATGTTAGACCAGTACAATGAGTGATGTCATCTGAGAACATTACAATGAGTGATGTCATGTTAGACCAGTACAATGAGTGATGTCATCTTAGAACATTACAATGAGTGACGTCATGTTTGACCAGTAGGCTACAATGGGTGATGTCATCTTAGAATATAGCAATGACTGATGTCATGTTAGTCCAGTACAATGAGTGATGTCATTTTAGAACATAGCAATGAGGGATGTCATGTTAAACCAGTACAATGAGTGATGTCATCTTAGAACATTACAATGATCGACGTCATGTTAGACCAGTACAATGAGTGATGTCATCTGAGAACATTACAATGAGTGATGTCATGTTAGACCAGTACAATGAGTGATGTCATCTTAGAACATTACAATGAGTGACGTCATGTTTGACCAGTAGGCTACAATGGGTGATGTCATCTTAGAATATAGCAATGACTGATTTTAATGTTAGTCCAGTACAATGAGTGATGTCATGTTAGAACATAGCAATGAGGGATGTCATGTTAAACCAATACAATGAGTGATGTCATCTTAGAACATATCAATGAGTGACGTCATGTTAGACCAGTACAATGAGTGATGTCATCTTAGAACATTACAATGAGTGACGTCATGTTAGACCAGTACTATGAGTGATGTCATCTTAGAACATTGCAATGAGTGACGTCATGTTAGTCCAGTACAATGAGTGATGTCATGTTAGAACATAGCAATGAGGGATGTCATGTAAGACCAATACAATGAGTGATTTCATCTGAGAACATATCAATGAGTGACGTCATGTTAGACCAGTACAATGAGTGATGTCATCTGAGAACATTGCAACGAGTGACGTCATGTTAGACCAGTACAATGAGTGATGTCATCTGAGAACATTGCAACGAGTGACGTCATGTTAGACCAGTACAATGAGTGATGTCATCTTAGAACATAGCAACGAGTGACGTCATGTTAGACCAGTACAATGAGTGATGTCATCTTAGAACATTACAATGATCGACGTCATGTTAGACCAGTACAATGAGTGATGTCATCTGAGAACATTTCAATGAGTGATGTCATGTTAGACCAGTACAATGAGTGATGTCATCTTAGAACATTACAATGAGTGACGTCATGTTTGACCAGTAGGCTACAATGAGTGATGTCATCTTAGAATATAGCAATGACTGATGTCATGTTAGTCCAGTAGAACGAGTGATGTCATGTTAGAACATAGCAATGAGGGATGTCATGTTAAACCAATACAATGAGTGATGTCATCTTAGAACATATCAATGAGTGACGTCATGTTAGACCAGTAAAATGAGTGATGTCATCTTAGAACATTACAATGAGTGACGTCATGTTAGACCAGTACTTTGAGTGATGTCATCTTAGAACATTGCAATGAGTGACGTCATGTTAGACCAGTACAATGAGTGATGTCATCTGAGAACATAGCAAGGAGTGACGTCATGTTAGACCAGTACAATGAGTGATGTCATCTGAGAACATAGCAACAAGTGACGTCATGTTAGACCAGTACAATGAGTGATGTCATCTTAGAACATAGCAACGAGTGACGTCATGTTAGACCAGTACAATGAGTGATGTCATCTTAGAACATAGCAACGAGTGACGTCATGTTAGACTAGTACAATGATTGATGTCATCTTAGAACATTACAATGATCGACGTCATGTTAGACCAGTACAATGAGTGATGTCATCTTAGAACATTGCAATGAGTGACGTCATGTTAGACCAGTACAATGAGTGATGTCATCTGAGAACATAGCAACGAGTGACGTCATGTTAGACCAGTACAATGAGTGATGTCATCTGAGAACATAGCAACGAGTGACGTCATGTTAGACCAGTACAATGAGTGATGTCATCTTAGAACATAGCAACGAGTGACGTCATGTTAGACCAGTACAATGAGTGATGTCATCTGAGAACATAGCAACGAGTGACGTCATGTTAGACCAGTACAATGAGTGATGTCATCTGAGAACATAGCAATGAGTGACGTCATGTTAGACCAGTTCAATGAGTGGTGTCATCTGAGAACATTGCAACGAGTGACGTCATATTAGACCAGTACAATGAGTGATGTCATCTGAGAACATTGCAACGAGTGACGTCATGTTAGACCAGTACAATGAGTGATGTCATCTGAGAACATTGCAACGAGTGACGTCATGTTAGACCAGTACAATGAGTGATGTCATCTGAGAACATTGCAACGAGTGACGTCATGTTAGACCAGTACAATAAGTGATGTCATCTTAGAACATTACAATGATCGACGTCATGTTAGACCAGTACAATGAGTGATGTCATCTGAGAACATTACAAAGAGTGACGTCATGTTTGACCAGTAGGCTGCAATGAGTGATGTCATCTTAGAATATAGCAATGACTGATGTCATGTTAGTCCAGTACAATGAGTGATGTCATGTTAGAACATAGCAATGAGGGATTTCATGTAAGACCAATACAATGAGTGATTTCATCTTAGAACATATCAATGAGTGACGTCATGTTAGACCAGTACAATGAGTGATGTCATCTGAGAACATAGCAACGAGTGACGTCATGTTAGACCAGTACAATGAGTGATGTCATCTGAGAACATTGCAACGAGTGACGTCATGTTAGACCAGTACAATGAGTGATGTCATCTGAGAACATTGCAACGAGTGACGTCATGTTAGACCAGTACAATGAGTGATGTCATCTGAGAACATTGCAACGAGTGACGTCATGTTAGACCAGTACAATGAGTGATGTCATCTTAGAACATAGCAACGAGTGACGTCATGTTAGATCAGTACAATGAGTGATGTCATCTTAGAACATAGCAACGAGTGACGTCATGTTAGACCAGTACAATGAGTGATGTCATCTTAGAACATAGCAACGAGTGACGTCATGTTAGACCAGTACAATGAGTGATGTCATCTGAGAACATTACAATGATCGACGTCATGTAAGACCAGTACAATGAGTGATGTCATCTTAGAACATTGCAACGAGCGACGTCATGTTAGACCAGTACAATGAGTGATGTCATCTGAGAACATAGCAACGAGTGACGTCATGTTAGACCAGTACAATGATTGATGTCATCTGAAAACATAGCAACGAGTGACGTCATGTTAGACCAGTACAATGAGTGATGTCATCTTAGAACATAGCAACGAGTGACGTCATGTTAGACCAGTACAATGAGTGATGTCATCTTAGAACATTACAATGATCGACGTCATGTTAGACCAGTACAATGAGTGATGTCATCTGAGAACATTACAATGAGTGATGTCATGTAAAACCAGTACAATGAGTGATGTCATCTTAGAACATTACAATGAGTGACGTCATGTTTGACCAGTAGGCCACAATGAGTGATGTCATCTTAGAATATAGCAATGACTGATGTCATGTTAGTCCAGTACAATGAGTGATGTCATGTTCGAACATAGCAATGAGGGATGTCACGTTAGACCAATACAATGAGTGATGTCATCTTAGAACATATCAATGAGTTACCTCATGTTAGACCAGTACAATGAGTGATGTCATCTTAGAACATTACAATGAGTGACATCATGTTAGACCAGTAGGCTACAATGAGTGATGTCATCTTAGAACATAGCAATGAGTGACGTCATCTTAGAACTTAGCAATGAGTGATGTCATCTGAGAACATAGCAATGAGTGACGTCATGTTTGACCTGTACAATGAGTGATGTCATCTGAGAACATTGCAATGAGTGACGTCATGTTAGACCAGTACAATGAGTGATGTCATATTAGAACATAGCAATGAGTGACTTCATGTAAAGACCAGTACAATGAGTGATGTCATCTGAGAACATTGCAATGAGTGACGTCATGTTAGACCAGTACAATGAGTGATGTCATCTTAGAACATAGCAATGAGTGACGTCATGTTAGACCAGTACAATGAGTGATGTCATCTTTTGAACATAGCAATGAGTGACGTCATGTTAGACCAGTACAATGAGTGATGTCATCTTAAAACATTGCAATGAGTGACGTCATGTTAGACCAGTACAATGAGTGATGTCATGTTAGACCAGTTCAATGAGTGATGTCATCTTAGAACATAGCAATGAGTGACGTCATGTTAGACCAGTACAATGAGTGATGTCATCTTAGAACATAGCAATGAGTGACGTCATGTTAGACCAGTACAATGAGTGATGTCATCTTAGAACATAGCAATGAGTGACGTCATGTTAGACCAGTACTATGAGTGATGTCATCTTAGAACATTGCAATGAGTGACGTCATGTTAGACCAGTACAATGAGTGATGGCATCTGAGAACATAGCAATGAGTGACGTCATGTTAGACCATTACAATGAGTGATGTCATCTGAGAACATAGCAACGAGTGACGTCATGTTAGACCAGTACAATGAGTGATGTCATCTTAGAACATAGCAACGAGTGACGTCATGTAAGACCAGTACAATGAGTGATGTCATCTGAGAACATAGCAACGAGTGACGTCATGTTAGACCAGTACAATGAGTGATGTCATCTTAGAACATTACAATGATCGACGTCATGTTAGACCAGTACAATGAGTGATGTCATCTTAGAACATAGCAACGAGTGACGTCATGTTAGACCAGTACAATGAGTGATGTCATCTTAGAACATTGCAACGAGTGACGTCATGTTAGACCAGTACAATGAGTGATGTCATCTGAGAACATAGCAACGAGTGATGTCATGTTTGACCAGTACAATGAGTGATGTCATCTGAGAACATTGCAAAGAGTGACGTCATGTTAGACCAGTACAATGAGTGATGTCATCTTAGAACATAGCAACGAGTGACGTCATGTTACACCAGTACAATGAGTGATGTCATCTTAGAACATAGCAACGAGTGACGTCATGTTAGACCAGTACAATGAGTGATGTCATCTTAGAACATTACAATGATCGACGTCATGTTAGACCAGTACAATGAGTGATGTCATCTTAGAACATTGCAATGAGTGACGTCATGTTAGACCAGTACAATGAGTGATGTCATGTTAGACCAGTTCAATGAGTGATGTCATCTTAGAACATAGCAATGAGTGACGTCATGTTAGACCAGTACAATGAGTGATGTCATCTTAGAACATAGCAATGAGTGACGTCATGTTAGACCAGTACAATGAGTGATGTCATCTTAGAACATAGCAATGAGTGACGTCATGTTAGACCAGTACTATGAGTGATGTCATCTTAGAACATTGCAATGAGTGACGTCATGTTAGACCAGTACAATGAGTGATGGCATCTGAGAACATAGCAATGAGTGACGTCATGTTAGACCATTACAATGAGTGATGTCATCTGAGAACATAGCAACGAGTGACGTCATGTTAGACCAGTACAATGAGTGATGTCATCTTAGAACATAGCAACGAGTGACGTCATGTAAGACCAGTACAATGAGTGATGTCATCTGAGAACATAGCAACGAGTGACGTCATGTTAGACCAGTACAATGAGTGATGTCATCTTAGAACATTACAATGATCGACGTCATGTTAGACCAGTACAATGAGTGATGTCATCTTAGAACATAGCAACGAGTGACGTCATGTTAGACCAGTACAATGAGTGATGTCATCTTAGAACATTGCAACGAGTGACGTCATGTTAGACCAGTACAATGAGTGATGTCATCTGAGAACATAGCAACGAGTGATGTCATGTTTGACCAGTACAATGAGTGATGTCATCTGAGAACATTGCAAAGAGTGACGTCATGTTAGACCAGTACAATGAGTGATGTCATCTTAGAACATAGCAACGAGTGACGTCATGTTACACCAGTACAATGAGTGATGTCATCTTAGAACATAGCAACGAGTGACGTCATGTTAGACCAGTACAATGAGTGATGTCATCTTAGAACATTACAATGATCGACGTCATGTTAGACCAGTACAATGAGTGATGTCATCTTAGAACATAGCAACGAGTGACGTCATGTTAGACCAGTACAATGACTTATGTCATCTTCGAACATAACAACGAGTGACGTCATGTTAGACCAGTACAATGAGTGATGTCATCTTAGAACATAGCAACGAGTGACGTCATGTTAGACCAGTACAATGAGTGATGTCATCTTAGAACATAGCAATGAGTGACGTCATGTTAGACCAGTACAATGAGTGATGTCATCTTAGAACATTACAATGATCGACGTCATGTTAGACCAGTACAATGAGTGATGTCATCTGAGAACATTACAATGAGTGATGTCATGTTAGACCAGTACAATGAGTGATGTCATCTTAGAACATTACAATGAGTGACGTCATGTTTGACCAGTAGGCTACAATGGGTGATGTCATCTTAGAATATAGCAATGACTGATGTCATGTTAGTCCAGTACAATGAGTGATGTCATGTTAGAACATAGCAATGAGGGATGTCATGTTAAACCAGTACAATGAGTGATGTCATCTTAGAACATTACAATGATCGACGTCATGTTAGACCAGTACAATGAGTGATGTCATCTGAGAACATTACAATGAGTGATGTCATGTTAGACCAGTACAATGAGTGATGTCATCTTAGAACATTACAATGAGTGACGTCATGTTTGACCAGTAGGCTACAATGGGTGATGTCATCTTAGAATATAGCAATGACTGATGTCATGTTAGTCCAGTACAATGAGTGATGTCATGTTAGAACATAGCAATGAGGGATGTCATGTTAAACCAATACAATGAGTGATGTCATCTTAGAACATATCAATGAGTGACGTCATGTTAGACCAGTACAATGAGTGATGTCATCTTAGAACATTACAATGAGTGACGTCATGTTAGACCAGTACTATGAGTGATGTCATCTTAGAACATTGCAATGAGTGACGTCATGTTAGTCCAGTACAATGAGTGATGTCATGTTAGAACATAGCAATGAGGGATGTCATGTAAGACCAATACAATGAGTGATTTCATCTGAGAACATATCAATGAGTGACGTCATGTAAGACCAGTACAATGAGTGATGTCATCTTAGAACATTACAATGATCGACGTCATGTTAGACCAGTACAATGAGTGATGTCATCTGAGAACATTACAATGAGTGATGTCATGTTAGACCAGTACAATGAGTGATGTCATCTTAGAACATTACAATGAGTGACGTCATGTTTGACCAGTAGGCTACAATGGGTGATGTCATCTTAGAATATAGCAATGACTGATGTCATGTTAGTCCAGTACAATGAGTGATGTCATGTTAGAACATAGCAATGAGGGATGTCATGTTAAACCAGTACAATGAGTGATGTCATCTTAGAACATTACAATGATCGACGTCATGTTAGACCAGTACAATGAGTGATGTCATCTGAGAACATTACAATGAGTGATGTCATGTTAGACCAGTACAATGAGTGATGTCATCTTAAAACATTACAATGAGTGACGTCATGTTTGACCAGTAGGCTACAATGGGTGATGTCATCTTAGAATATAGCAATGACTGATGTCATGTTAGTCCAGTACAATGAGTGATGTCATGTTAGAACATAGCAATGAGGGATGTCATGTTAAACCAATAAAATGAGTGATGTCATCTTAGAACATATCAATGAGTGACGTCATGTTAGACCAGTACAATGAGTGATGTCATCTTAGAACATTACAATGAGTGACGTCATGTTAGACCAGTACTATGAGTGATGTCATCTTAGAACATTGCAATGAGTGACGTCATGTTAGTCCAGTACAATGAGTGATGTCATGTTAGAACATAGCAATGAGGGATGTCATGTAAGACCAATACAATGAGTGATTTCATCTGAGAACATATCAATGAGTGACCTCATGTTAGACCAGTACAATGAGTGATGTCATCTGAGAACATTGCAACGAGTGACGTCATGTTAGACCAGTACAATGAGTGATGTCATCTGAGAACATTGCAACGAGTGAAGTCATGTTAGACCAGTACAATAAGTGATGTCATCTTAGAACATTACAATGATCAACGTCATGTTAGACCAGTACAATGAGTGATGTCATCTTAGAACATTACAAAGAGTGACGTCATGTTTGACCAGTAGGCTGCAATGAGTGATGTCATCTTAGAATATAGCAATGACTGATGTCATGTTAGTCCAGTACAATGAGTGATGTCATGTTAGAACATAGCAATGAGGGATGTCATGTAAGACCAATACAATGAGTGATTTCATCTTAGAACATATCAATGAGTGACGTCATGTTAGACCAGTACAATGAGTGATGTCATCTGAGAACATTGCAACGAGTGACGTCATGTTAGACCTGTACAATGAGTGATGTCATCTGAGAACATTGCAACGAGTGACGTCATGTTAGACCAGTACAATGAGTGATGTCATCTTAGAACATAGCAACAAGTGACGTCATGTTAGACCAGTACAATGAGTGATGTCATCTTAGAACATTACAATGATCGACGTCATGTTAGACCAGTACAATGAGTGATGTCATCTGAGAACATTTCAATGAGTGATGTCATGTTAGACCAGTACAATGAGTGATGTCATCTTAGAACATTACAATGAGTGACGTCATGTTTGACCAGTAGGCTACAATGAGTGATGTCATCTTAGAATATAGCAATGACTGATGTCATGTTAGTCCAGTAGAACGAGTGATGTCATGTTAGAACATAGCAATGAGGGATGTCATGTTAAACCAATACAATGAGTGATGTCATCTTAGAACATATCAATGAGTGACGTCATGTTAGACCAGTACAATGAGTGATGTCATCTTAGAACATTACAATGAGTGACGTCATGTTAGACCAGTACTTTGAGTGATGTCATCTTAGAACATTGCAATGAGTGACATCATGTTAGACCAGTACAATGAGTGATGTCATCTGAGAACATAGCAAGGAGTGACGTCATGTTAGACCAGTACAATGAGTGATGTCATCTGAGAACATAGCAACGAGTGACGTCATGTTAGACCAGTACAATGAGTGATGTCATCTTAGAACATAGCAACGAGTGACGTCATGTTAGACCAGTACAATGATTGATGTCATCTTAGAACATTACAATGATCGACGTCATGTTAGACCAGTTCAATGAGTGGTGTCATCTGAGAACATTGCAACGAGTGACGTCATTTTAGACCAGTACAATGAGTGATGTCATCTGAGAACATTGCAACGAGTGACGTCATGTTAGACCAGTACAATGAGTGATGTCATCTGAGAACATTGCAACGAGTGACGTCATGTTAGACCAGTACAATGAGTGATGTCATCTGAGAACATTGCAACGAGTGACGTCATGTTAGACCAGTACAATAAGTGATGTCATCTTAGAACATTACAATGATCGACGTCATGTTAGACCAGTACAATGAGTGATGTCATCTTAGAACATTACAAAGAGTGACGTTATGTTTGACCAGTAGGCTGCAATGAGTGATGTCATCTTAGAATATAGCAATGACTGATGTCATGTTAGTCCAGTACAATGAGTGATGTCATGTTAGAACATAGCAATGAGGGATTTCATGTAAGACCAATACAATGAGTGATTTCATCTTAGAACATATCAATGAGTGACGTCATGTTAGACCAGTACAATGAGTGATGTCATCTGAGAACATAGCAACGAGTGACGTCATGTTAGACCAGTACAATGAGTGATGTCATCTGAGAACATTGCAACGAGTGACGTCATGTTAGACCAGTACAATGAGTGATGTCATCTGAGAACATTGCAACGAGTGACATCATGTTAGACCAGTACAATGAGTGATGTCATCTGAGAACATTGCAACGAGTGACGTCATGTTAGACCAGTACAATGAGTGATGTCATCTTAGAACATAGCAACGAGTGACGTCATGTTAGATCAGTACAATGAGTGATGTCATCTTAGAACATAGCAACGAGTGACGTCATGTTAGACCAGTACAATGAGTGATGTCATCTTAGAACATAGCAACGAGTGACGTCATGTTAGACCAGTACAATGAGTGATGTCATCTGAGAACATTGCAACGAGTGACGTCATGTTAGACCAGTACAATGAGTGATGTCATCTGAGAACATTGCAACGAGTGACGTCATGTTAGACCAGTACAATAAGTGATGTCATCTTAGAACATTACAATGATCGACGTCATGTTAGACCAGTACAATGAGTGATGTAATCTTAGAACATTACAATGAGTGACGTCATGTTTGACCAGTAGGCTACAATGAGTGATGTCATCTTAGAATATAGCAATGACTGATGTCATGTTAGTCCAGTACAATGAGTGATGTCATGTTCGAACATAGCAATGAGGGATGTCATGTTAGACCAATACAATGAGTGATGTCATCTTAGAACATATCAATGAGTGACGTCATGTTAGACCAGTACAATGAGTGATGTCATCTTAGAACATAGCAATGAGTGACGTCATCTTAGAACTTAGCAATGAGTGATGTCATCTGAGAACATAGCAATGAGTGACGTCATGTTTGACCAGTACAATGAGTGATGTCATCTGAGAACATTGCAATGAGTGATGTCATGTTAGACCAGTACAATGAGTGATGTCATATTAGAACATAGCAATGAGTGACTTCATGTTAGACCAGTACAATGAGTGATGTCATCTGAGAACATTGCAATGAGTGACGTCATGTTAGACCAGTACAATGAGTGATGTCATCTTAGAACATAGCAATGAGTGACGTCATGTTAGACCAGTACAATGAGTGATGTCATCTTTTGAACATAGCAATGAGTGACGTCAAGTTAGACCAGTACAATGAGTGATGTCATCTTAGAACATAGCAATGAGTGACGTCATGTTAGTCCAGTACAATGAGTGATGTCATGTTAGACCAGTACAATGAGTGATGTCATCTTAAAACATTGCAATGAGTGACGTCATGTTAGACCAGTACAATGAGTCATGTCATGTTAGACCAGTACAATGAGTGATGTCATCTTAGAACATAGCAATGAGTGACGTCATGTTAGACCAGTACTATGAGTGATGTCATCTTAGAACATTGCAATGAGTGACGTCATGTTAGACCAGTACAATGAGTGATGTCATCTGAGAACATAGCAATGAGTGACGTCATGTTAGACCAGTACAATGAGTGATGTCATCTGAGAACATAGCAACGAGTGACGTCATGTTAGACCAGTACAATGAGTGATGTCATCTTAGAACATAGCAACGAGTGACGTCATGTTAGACCAGTACAATGAGTGATGTCATCTTAGAACATTGCAACGAGTGACGTCATGTTAGACCAGTACAATGAGTGATGTCATCTGAGAACATAGCAAGGAGTGATGTCATGTTAGACCAGTACAATGATTGATGTCATCTGAGAACATAGCAACAAATGACGTCATGTTAGACCAGTACAATGAGTGATTTCATCTTAGAACATAGCAACGAGTGACGTCATGTTAGACCAGTACAATGAGTGATGTCATCTTAGAACATAGCAACGAGTGACGTCATGTTAGACCAGTACAATGAGTGATGTCATCTTAGAACATTACAATGATCGACGTCATGTTAGACCAGTACAATGATTGATGTCATCTGAGAACATTACAATGAGTGATGTCATGTTAGACCAGTACAATGAGTGATGTCATCTTAGAACATAACAATGAGTGACGTCATGTTTGACCAGTAGGCTACAATGAGTGATGTCATCTTAGAATATAGCAATGACTGATGTCATGTTAGTCCAGTACAATGAGTGATGTCATGTTAGAACATAGCAATGAGGGATGTCATGTTAAACCAATACAATGAGTGATGTCTTCTTAGAACATATCAATGAGTGACGTCATGTTAGACCAGTACAATGAGTGATGTCATCTGAGAACATTGCAACGAGTGACGTCATGTTAGACCAGTACAATGAGTGATGTCATCTGAGAACATTGCAACGAGTGACGTCATGTTAGACCAGTACAATGAGTGATGTCATCTTAGAACATAGCAACGAGTGACGTCATGTTAGATCAGTACAATGAGTGATGTCATCTTAGAACATAGCAACGAGTGACGTCATGTTAGATCAGTACAATGAGTGATGTCATCTTAGAACATAGCAACGAGTGACGTCATGTTAGATCAGTACAATGAGTGATGTCATCTGAGAACATTACAATGAGTGATGTCATGTTAGACCAGTACAATGAGTGATGTCATCTGAGAACATTACAATGAGTGATGTCATGTTAGACCAGTACAATGAGTGATGTAATCTTAGAACATTACAATGAGTGACGTCATGTTTGACCAGTAGGCTACAATGAGTGATGTCATCTTAGAATATAGCAATGACTGATGTCATGTTAGTCCAGTACAATGAGTGATGTCATGTTCGAACATAGCAATGAGGGATGTCATGTTAGACCAATACAATGAGTGATGTCATCTTAGAACATATCAATGAGTGACGTCATGTTAGACCAGTACAATGAGTGATGTCATCTTAGAACATAGCAATGAGTGACGTCATCTTAGAACTTAGCAATGAGTGATGTCATCTGAGAACATAGCAATGAGTGACGTCATGTTTGACCAGTACAATGAGTGATGTCATCTGAGAACATTGCAATGAGTGATGTCATGTTAGACCAGTACAATGAGTGATGTCATATTAGAACATAGCAATGAGTGACTTCATGTTAGACCAGTACAATGAGTGATGTCATCTGAGAACATTGCAATGAGTGACGTCATGTTAGACCAGTACAATGAGTGATGTCATCTTAGAACATAGCAATGAGTGACGTCATGTTAGACCAGTACAATGAGTGATGTCATCTTTTGAACATAGCAATGAGTGACGTCAAGTTAGACCAGTACAATGAGTGATGTCATCTTAGAACATAGCAATGAGTGACGTCATGTTAGTCCAGTACAATGAGTGATGTCATGTTAGACCAGTACAATGAGTGATGTCATCTTAAAACATTGCAATGAGTGACGTCATGTTAGACCAGTACAATGAGTGATGTCATGTTAGACCAGTACAATGAGTGATGTCATCTTAGAACATAGCAATGAGTGACGTCATGTTAGACCAGTACTATGAGTGATGTCATCTTAGAACATTGCAATGAGTGACGTCATGTTAGACCAGTACAATGAGTGATGTCATCTGAGAACATAGCAATGAGTGACGTCATGTTAGACCAGTACAATGAGTGATGTCATCTGAGAACATAGCAACGAGTGACGTCATGTTAGACCAGTACAATGAGTGATGTCATCTTAGAACATAGCAACGAGTGACGTCATGTTAGACCAGTACAATGAGTGATGTCATCTTAGAACATTGCAACGAGTGACGTCATGTTAGACCAGTACAATGAGTGATGTCATCTGAGAACATAGCAAGGAGTGATGTCATGTTAGACCAGTACAATGATTGATGTCATCTGAGAACATAGCAACAAATGACGTCATGTTAGACCAGTACAATGAGTGATTTCATCTTAGAACATAGCAACGAGTGACGTCATGTTAGACCAGTACAATGAGTGATGTCATCTTAGAACATAGCAACGAGTGACGTCATGTTAGACCAGTACAATGAGTGATGTCATCTTAGAACATTACAATGATCGACGTCATGTTAGACCAGTACAATGAGTGATGTCATCTGAGAACATTACAATGAGTGATGTCATGTTAGACCAGTACAATGAGTGATGTCATCTTAGAACATAACAATGAGTGACGTCATGTTTGACCAGTAGGCTACAATGAGTGATGTCATCTTAGAATATAGCAATGACTGATGTCATGTTAGTCCAGTACAATGAGTGATGTCATGTTAGAACATAGCAATGAGGGATGTCATGTTAAACCAATACAATGAGTGATGTCTTCTTAGAACATATCAATGAGTGACGTCATGTTAGACCAGTACAATGAGTGATGTCATATTAGAACATTACAATGAGTGACGTCATGTTAGACCAGTACTATGAGTGATGTCATCTTAGAACATTGCAATGAGTGACGTCATGTTAGACCAGGACAATGAGTGATGTCATCTGAGAACATAGCAACGAGTGACGTCATGTTAGACCAGTACAACGAGTGATGTCATCTGAGAACATAGCAACGAGTAACGTCATGTTAGACCAGTACAATGAGTGATGTCATCTTAGAACATAGCAACGAGTGACGTCATGTTAGACCAGTACAATGAGTGATGTCATCTTAGAACATAGCAACGAGTGACGTCATGTTAGACCAGTACAATGAGTGATATCATCTTAGAACATTACAATGATCGACGTCATGTTAGACCAGTACAAGGAGTGATGTCATCTGAGAACATAGCAACGAGTGACGTCATGTTAGACCAGTACAATGAGTGATGTCATCTGAGAACATAGCAACGAGTGACGTCATTTTAGACCAGTACAATGAGTGATGTCATCTTAGAACATTACAATGATCGACGTCATGTTAGACCAGTACAATGAGTGATGTCATCTTAGAACATTACAAAGAGTGACGTCATGTTTGACCAGTAGGCTACAATGAGTGATGTCATCTTAGAACTTAGCAATGAGTGATGTCATCTGAGAACATAGCAATGAGTGACGTCATGTTTGACCAGTACAATGAGTGATGTCATCTGAGAACATTGCAATGAGTGATGTCATGTTAGACCAGTACAATGAGTGATGTCATATTAGAACATAGCAATGAGTGACTTCATGTTAGACCAGTACAATGATTGATGTCATCTGAGAACATAGCAACAAATGACGTCATGTTAGACCAGTACAATGAGTGATGTCATCTTAGAACATAGCAACGAGTGACGTCATGTTAGACCAGTACAATGAGTGATGTCATCTTAGAACATAGCAACGAGTGACGTCATGTTAGACCAGTACAATGAGTGATGTCATCTTAGAACATTACAATGATCGACGTCATGTTAGACCAGTACAATGAGTGATGTCATCTGAGAACATTACAATGAGTGATGTCATGTTAGACCAGTACAATGAGTGATGTCATCTTAGAACATTACAATGAGTGACGTCATGTTTGACCAGTAGGCTACAATGAGTGATGTCATCTTAGAATATAGCAATGACTGATGTCATGTTAGTCCAGTACAATGAGTGATGTCATGTTAGAACATAGCAATGAGGGATGTCATGTAAGACCAATACAATGAGTGATTTCATCTTAGAACATATCAATGAGTGACGTCATGTTAGACCAGTACAATGAGTGATGTCATCTGAGAACATTGCAACGAGTGACGTCATGTTAGACCAGTACAATGAGTGATGTCATCTGAGAACATTGCAACGAGTGACGTCATGTTAGACCAGTACAATGAGTGATGTCATCTGAGAACATTGCAACGAGTGACGTCATGTTAGACCAGTACAATGAGTGATGTCATCTGAGAACATTGCAACGAGTGACGTCATGTTAGACCAGTACAATGAGTGATGTCATCTTAGAACATAGCAACGAGTGACGTCCTGTTAGATCAGTACAATGAGTGATGTCATCTTAGAACATAGCAACGAGTGACGTCATGTTAGACCAGTACAATGAGTGATGTCATCTTAGAACATTACAAACATCGACGTCATGTTAGACCAGTACAATGAGTGATGTCATCTGAGAACATTACAATGAGTGATGTCATGTTAGACCAGTACAATGAGTGATGTCATCTGAGAACATTACAATGAGTGATGTCATGTTAGACCAGTACAATGAGTGATGTCATCTTAGAACATTACAATGAGTGACGTCATGTTTGACCAGTAGGCTACAATGAGTGATGTCATCTTAGAATATAGCAATGACTGATGTCATGTTAGTCCAGTACAATGAGTGATGTCATGTTCGAACATAGCAATGAGGGATGTCATGTTAGACCAATACAATGAGTGATGTCATCTTAGAACATATCAATGAGTGACGTCATGTTAGACCAGTACAATGAGTGAAGTCATCTTAGAACATAGCAATGAGTGACGTCATCTTAGAACTTAGCAATGAGTGATGTCATCTGAGAACATAGCAATGAGTGACGTCATGTTTGACCAGTACAATGAGTGATGTCATCTGAGAACATTGCAATGAGTGATGTCATGTTAGACCAGTACAATGAGTGATGTCATATTAGAACATAGCAATGAGTGACTTCATGTTAGACCAGTACAATGAGTGATGTCATCTGAGAACATTGCAATGAGTGACGTCATGTTAGACCAGTACAATGAGTGATGTCATCTTAGAACATAGCAATGAGTGACGTCATGTTAGACCAGTACAATGAGTGATGTCATCTTTTAAACATAGCAATGAGTGACGTCAAGTTAGACCAGTACAATGAGTGATGTCATCTTAGAACATAGCAATGAGTGACGTCATGTTAGTCCAGTACAATGAGTGATGTCATGTTAGACCAGTACAATGAGTGATGTCATCTTAAAACATTGCAATGAGTGACGTCATGTTAGACCAGTACAATGAGTGATGTCATGTTAGACCAGTACAATGAGTGATGTCATCTTAGAACATAGCAATGAGTGACGTCATGTTAGACCAGTACAATGAGTGATGTCATCTTAGAACATAGCAATGAGTGATGTCATGTTAGACCAGTACAATGAGTGATGTCATCTTAGAACATAGCAATGAGTGACGTCATGTTAGACCAGTACTATGAGTGATGTCATCTTAGAACATTGCAATGAGTGACGTCATGTTAGACCAGTACAATGAGTGATGTCATCTGAGAACATAGCAACGAGTGACGTCATGTTAGACCAGTACAATGAGTGATGTCATCTGAGAACATAGCAACGAGTGACGTCATGTTAGACCAGTACAATGAGTGATGTCATCTTAGAACATAGCAACGAGTGACGTCATGTTAGACCAGTACAATGAGTGATGTCATCTGAGAACATAGCAAGGAGTGATGTCATGTTAGACCAGTACAATGATTGATGTCATCTGAGAACATAGCAACAAATGACGTCATGTTAGACCAGTACAATGAGTGATTTCATCTTAGAACATAGCAACGAGTGACGTCATGTTAGACCAGTACAATGAGTGATGTCATCTTAGAACATAGCAACGAGTGACGTCATGTTAGACCAGTACAATGAGTGATGTCATCTTAGAACATTACAATGATCGACGTCATGTTAGACCAGTACAATGAGTGATGTCATCTGAGAACATTACAATGAGTGATGTCATGTTAGACCAGTACAATGAGTGATGTCATCTTAGAACATTACAATGATCGACGTCATGTTAGACCAGTACAATGAGTGATGTCATCTGAGAACATTACAATGAGTGATGTCATGTTAGACCAGTACAATGAGTGATGTCATCTTAGAACATAACAATGAGTGACGTCATGTTTGACCAGTAGGCTACAATGAGTGATGTCATCTTAGAATATAGCAATGACTGATGTCATGTTAGTCCAGTACAATGAGTGATGTCATGTTAGAACATAGCAATGAGGGATGTCATGTTAAACCAATACAATGAGTGATGTCTTCTTAGAACATATCAATGAGTGACGTCATGTTAGACCAGTACAATGAGTGATGTCATATTAGAACATTACAATGAGTGACGTCATGTTAGACCAGTACTATGAGTGATGTCATCTTAGAACATTGCAATGAGTGACGTCATGTTAGACCAGGACAATGAGTGATGTCATCTGAGAACATAGCAACGAGTGACGTCATGTTAGACCAGTACAACGAGTGATGTCATCTGAGAACATAGCAACGAGTGACGTCATGTTAGACCAGTACAATGAGTGATGTCATCTTAGAACATAGCAACGAGTGACGTCATGTTAGACCAGTACAATGAGTGATGTCATCTTAGAACATAGCAACGAGTGACGTCATGTTAGACCAGTACAATGAGTGATATCATCTTAGAACATTACAATGATCGACGTCATGTTAGACCAGTACAAGGAGTGATGTCATCTGAGAACATAGCAACGAGTGACGTCATGTTAGACCAGTACAATGAGTGATGTCATCTGAGAACATAGCAACGAGTGACGTCATTTTAGACCAGTACAATGAGTGATGTCATCTTAGAACATTACAATGATCGACGTCATGTTAGACCAGTACAATGAGTGATGTCATCTTAGAACATTACAAAGAGTGACGTCATGTTTGACCAGTAGGCTACAATGAGTGATGTCATCTTAGAACTTAGCAATGAGTGATGTCATCTGAGAACATAGCAATGAGTGACGTCATGTTTGACCAGTACAATGAGTGATGTCATCTGAGAACATTGCAATGAGTGATGTCATGTTAGACCAGTACAATGAGTGATGTCATATTAGAACATAGCAATGAGTGACTTCATGTTAGACCAGTACAATGATTGATGTCATCTGAGAACATAGCAACAAATGACGTCATGTTAGACCAGTACAATGAGTGATGTCATCTTAGAACATAGCAACGAGTGACGTCATGTTAGACCAGTACAATGAGTGATGTCATCTTAGAACATAGCAACGAGTGACGTCATGTTAGACCAGTACAATGAGTGATGTCATCTTAGAACATTACAATGATCGACGTCATGTTAGACCAGTACAATGAGTGATGTCATCTGAGAACATTACAATGAGTGATGTCATGTTAGACCAGTACAATGAGTGATGTCATCTTAGAACATAACAATGAGTGACGTCATGTTTGACCAGTAGGCTACAATGAGTGATGTCATCTTAGAATATAGCAATGACTGATGTCATGTTAGTCCAGTACAATGAGTGATGTCATGTTAGAACATAGCAATGAGGGATGTCATGTTAAACCAATACAATGAGTGATGTCTTCTTAGAACATATCAATGAGTGACGTCATGTTAGACCAGTACAATGAGTGATGTCATATTAGAACATTACAATGAGTGACGTCATGTTAGACCAGTACTATGAGTGATGTCATCTTAGAACATTGCAATGAGTGACGTCATGTTAGACCAGGACAATGAGTGATGTCATCTGAGAACATAGCAACGAGTCACGTCATGTTAGACCAGTACAACGAGTGATGTCATCTGAGAACATAGCAACGAGTGACGTCATGTTAGACCAGTACAATGAGTGATGTCATCTTAGAACATAGCAACGAGTGACGTCATGTTAGACCAGTACAATGAGTGATGTCATCTTAGAACATAGCAACGAGTGACGTCATGTTAGACCAGTACAATGAGTGATATCATCTTAGAACATTACAATGATCGACGTCATGTTAGACCAGTACAAGGAGTGATGTCATCTGAGAACATAGCAACGAGTGACGTCATGTTAGACCAGTACAATGAGTGATGTCATCTGAGAACATAGCAACGAGTGACGTCATTTTAGACCAGTACAATGAGTGATGTCATCTTAGAACATAGCAACGAGTGACGTCATGTTAGACCAGTACAATGAGTGATGTCATCTTAGAACATAGCAACGAGTGACGTCATGTTAGACCAGTACAATGAGTGATGTCATCTTAGAACATTACAATGATCGACGTCATGTTAGACCAGTACAATGAGTGATGTCATCTTAGAACATATCAATGAGTGACGTCATGTTAGACCAGTACAATGAGTGATGTCATATTAGAACATTACAATGAGTGACGTCATGTTAGACCAGTACTATGAGTGATGTCATCTTAGAACATTGCAATGAGTGACGTCATGTTAGACCAGGACAATGAGTGATGTCATCTGAGAACATAGCAACGAGTGACGTCATGTTAGACCAGTACAACGAGTGATGTCATCTGAGAACATAGCAACGAGTGACGTCATGTTAGACCAGTACAATGAGTGATGTCATCTTAGAACATAGCAACGAGTGACGTCATGTTAGACCAGTACAATGAGTGATGTCATCTTAGAACATAGCAACGAGTGACGTCATGTTAGACCAGTACAATGAGTGATATCATCTTAGAACATTACAATGATCGACGTCATGTTAGACCAGTACAAGGAGTGATGTCATCTGAGAACATAGCAACGAGTGACGTCATGTTAGACCAGTACAATGAGTGATGTCATCTGAGAACATAGCAACGAGTGATGTCATTTTAGACCAGTACAATGAGTGATGTCATCTTAGAACATTACAATGATCGACGTCATGTTAGACCAGTACAATGAGTGATGTCATCTTAGAACATTACAAAGAGTGACGTCATGTTTGACCAGTAGGCTACAATGAGTGATGTCATCTTAGAACTTAGCAATGAGTGATGTCATCTGAGAACATAGCAATGAGTGACGTCATGTTTGACCAGTATAATGAGTGATGTCATCTGAGAACATTGCAATGAGTGATGTCATGTTAGACCAGTACAATGAGTGATGTCATATTAGAACATAGCAATGAGTGACTTCATGTTAGACCAGTACAATGATTGATGTCATCTGAGAACATAGCAACAAATGACGTCATGTTAGACCAGTACAATGAGTGATGTCATCTTAGAACATAGCAACGAGTGACGTCATGTTAGACCAGTACAATGAGTGATGTCATCTTAGAACATAGCAACGAGTGACGTCATGTTAGACCAGTACAATGAGTGATGTCATCTTAGAACATTACAATGATCGACGTCATGTTAGACCAGTACAATGAGTGATGTCATCTGAGAACATTACAATGAGTGATGTCATGTTAGACCAGTACAATGAGTGATGTCATCTTAGAACATTACAATGAGTGACGTCATGTTTGACCAGTAGGCTACAATGAGTGATGTCATCTTAGAATATAGCAATGACTGATGTCATGTTAGTCCAGTACAATGAGTGATGTCATGTTAGAACATAGCAATGAGGGATGTCATGTAAGACCAATACAATGAGTGATTTCATCTTAGAACATATCAATGAGTGACATCATGTTAGACCAGTACAATGAGTGATGTCATCTGAGAACATTGCAACGAGTGACGTCATGTTAGACCAGTACAATGAGTGATGTCATCTGAGAACATTGCAACGAGTGACGTCATGTTAGACCAGTACAATGAGTGATGTCATCTGAGAACATTGCAACGAGTGACGTCATGTTAGACCAGTACAATGAGTGATGTCATCTGAGAACATTGCAACGAGTGACGTCATGTTAGACCAGTACAATGAGTGATGTCATCTTAGAACATAGCAACGAGTGACGTCATGTTAGATCAGTACAATGAGTGATGTCATCTTAGAACATAGCAACGAGTGACGTCATGTTAGACCAGTACAATGAGTGATGTCATCTTAGAACATTACAAACATCGACGTCATGTTAGACCAGTACAATGAGTGATGTCATCTGAGAACATTACAATGAGTGATGTCATGTTAGACCAGTACAATGAGTGATGTCATCTGAGAACATTACAATGAGTGATGTCATGTTAGACCAGTACAATGAGTGATGTCATCTTAGAACATTACAATGAGTGACGTCATGTTTGACCAGTAGGCTACAATGAGTGATGTCATCTTAGAATATAGCAATGACTGATGTCATGTTAGTCCAGTACAATGAGTGATGTCATGTTCGAACATAGCAATGAGGGATGTCATGTTAGACCAATACAATGAGTGATGTCATCTTAGAACATATCAATGAGTGACGTCATGTTAGACCAGTACAATGAGTGATGTCATCTTAGAACATAGCAATGAGTGACGTCATCTTAGAACTTAGCAATGAGTGATGTCATCTGAGAACATAGCAATGAGTGACGTCATGTTTGACCAGTACAATGAGTGATGTCATCTGAGAACATTGCAATGAGTGATGTCATGTTAGACCAGTACAATGAGTGATGTCATATTAGAACATAGCAATGAGTGACTTCATGTTAGACCAGTACAATGAGTGATGTCATCTGAGAACATTGCAATGAGTGACGTCATGTTAGACCAGTACAATGAGTGATGTCATCTTAGAACATAGCAATGAGTGACGTCATGTTAGACCAGTACAATGAGTGATGTCATCTTTTGAACATAGCAATGAGTGACGTCAAGTTAGACCAGTACAATGAGTGATGTCATCTTAGAACATAGCAATGAGTGACGTCATGTTAGTCCAGTACAATGAGTGATGTCATGTTAGACCAGTACAATGAGTGATGTCATCTTAAAACATTGCAATGAGTGACGTCATGTTAGACCAGTACAATGAGTGATGTCATGTTAGACCAGTACAATGAGTGATGTCATCTTAGAACATAGCAATGAGTGACGTCATGTTAGACCAGTACAATGAGTGATGTCATCTTAGAACATAGCAATGAGTGATGTCATGTTAGACCAGTACAATGAGTGATGTCATCTTAGAACATAGCAATGAGTGACGTCATGTTAGACCAGTACTATGAGTGATGTCATCTTAGAACATTGCAATGAGTGACGTCATGTTAGACCAGTACAATGAGTGATGTCATCTGAGAACATAGCAACGAGTGACGTCATGTTAGACCAGTACAATGAGTGATGTCATCTGAGAACATAGCAACGAGTGACGTCATGTTAGACCAGTACAATGAGTGATGTCATCTTAGAACATAGCAACGAGTGACGTCATGTTAGACCAGTACAATGAGTGATGTCATCTGAGAACATAGCAAGGAGTGATGTCATGTTAGACCAGTACAATGATTGATGTCATCTGAGAACATAGCAACAAATGACGTCATGTTAGACCAGTACAATGAGTGATTTCATCTTAGAACATAGCAACGAGTGACGTCATGTTAGACCAGTACAATGAGTGATGTCATCTTAGAACATAGCAACGAGTGACGTCATGTTAGACCAGTACAATGAGTGATGTCATCTTAGAACATTACAATGATCGACGTCATGTTAGACCAGTACAATGAGTGATGTCATCTGAGAACATTACAATGAGTGATGTCATGTTAGACCAGTACAATGAGTGATGTCATCTTAGAACATAACAATGAGTGACGTCATGTTTGACCAGTAGGCTACAATGAGTGATGTCATCTTAGAATATAGCAATGACTGATGTCATGTTAGTCCAGTACAATGAGTGATGTCATGTTAGAACATAGCAATGAGGGATGTCATGTTAAACCAATACAATGAGTGATGTCTTCTTAGAACATATCAATGAGTGACGTCATGTTAGACCAGTACAATGAGTGATGTCATATTAGAACATTACAATGAGTGACGTCATGTTAGACCAGTACTATGAGTGATGTCATCTTAGAACATTGCAATGAGTGACGTCATGTTAGACCAGGACAATGAGTGATGTCATCTGAGAACATAGCAACGAGTCACGTCATGTTAGACCAGTACAACGAGTGATGTCATCTGAGAACATAGCAACGAGTGACGTCATGTTAGACCAGTACAATGAGTGATGTCATCTTAAAACATAGCAACGAGTGACGTCATGTTAGACCAGTACAATGAGTGATGTCATCTTAGAACATAGCAACGAGTGACGTCATGTTAGACCAGTACAATGAGTGATATCATCTTAGAACATTACAATGATCGACGTCATGTTAGACCAGTACAAGGAGTGATGTCATCTGAGAACATAGCAACGAGTGACGTCATGTTAGACCAGTACAATGAGTGATGTCATCTGAGAACATAGCAACGAGTGACGTCATTTTAGACCAGTACAATGAGTGATGTCATCTTAGAACATAGCAACGAGTGACGTCATGTTAGACCAGTACAATGAGTGATGTCATCTTAGAACATAGCAACGAGTGACGTCATGTTAGACCAGTACAATGAGTGATGTCATCTTAGAACATTACAATGATCGACGTCATGTTAGACCAGTACAATGAGTGATGTCATCTGAGAACATTACAATGAGTGATGTCATGTTAGACCAGTACAATGAGTGATGTCATCTTAGAACATTACAAAGAGTGACGTCATGTTTGACCAGTAGGCTACAATGAGTGATGTCATCTTAGAACTTAGCAATGAGTGATGTCATCTGAGAACATAGCAATGAGTGACGTCATGTTTGACCAGTACAATGAGTGATGTCATCTGAGAACATTGCAATGAGTGATGTCATGTTAGACCAGTACAATGAGTGATGTCATCTTAGAACATAGCAACGAGTGACGTCATGTTAGACCAGTACAATGAGTGATGTCATCTTAGAACATAGCAACGAGTGACGTCATGTTAGACCAGTACAATGAGTGATGTCATCTTAGAACATTACAATGATCGACGTCATGTTAGACCAGTACAATGAGTGATGTCATCTGAGAACATTACAATGAGTGATGTCATGTTAGACCAGTACAATGAGTGATGTCATCTTAGAACATTACAATGAGTGACGTCATGTTTGACCAGTAGGCTACAATGAGTGATGTCATCTTAGAATATAGCAATGACTGATGTCATGTTAGTCCAGTACAATGAGTGATGTCATGTTAGAACATAGCAATGAGGGATGTCATGTTAAACCAATACAATGAGTGATGTCTTCTTAGAACATATCAATGAGTGACGTCATGTTAGACCAGTACAATGAGTGATGTCATCTTAGAACATTACAATGAGTGACGTCATGTTAGACCAGTACTATGAGTGATGTCATCTTAGAACATTGCAATGAGTGACGTCATGTTAGACCAGTACAATGAGTGATGTCATCTGAGACCATAGCAACGAGTGACGTCATGTTAGACCAGTACAATGAGTGATGTCATCTTAGAACATTACAATGATCGACGTCATGTTAGACCAGTACAATGAGTGATGTCATCTTAGAACATTACAAAGAGTGACGTCATGTTTGACCAGTAGGCTACAATGAGTGATGTCATCTTAGAACTTAGCAATGAGTGATGTCATCTGAGAACATAGCAATGAGTGACGTCATGTTTGACCAGTACAATGAGTGATGTCATCTGAGAACATTGCAATGAGTGATGTCATGTTAGACCAGTACAATGAGTGATGTCATCTTAGAACATAGCAACGAGTGACGTCATGTTAGACCAGTACAATGAGTGATGTCATCTTAGAACATAGCAACGAGTGACGTCATGTTAGACCAGTACAATGAGTGATGTCATCTTAGAACATTACAATGATCGACGTCATGTTAGACCAGTACAATGAGTGATGTCATCTGAGAACATTACAATGAGTGATGTCATGTTAGACCAGTACAATGAGTGATGTCATCTTAGAACATTACAATGAGTGACGTCATGTTTGACCAGTAGGCTACAATGAGTGATGTCATCTTAGAATATAGCAATGACTGATGTCATGTTAGTCCAGTACAATGAGTGATGTCATGTTAGAACATAGCAATGAGGGATGTCATGTTAAACCAATACAATGAGTGATGTCTTCTTAGAACATATCAATGAGTGACGTCATGTTAGACCAGTACAATGAGTGATGTCATCTTAGAACATTACAATGAGTGACGTCATGTTAGACCAGTACTATGAGTGATGTCATCTTAGAACATTGCAATGAGTGACGTCATGTTAGACCAGTACAATGAGTGATGTCATCTGAGAACATAGCAACGAGTGACGTCATGTTAGACCAGTACAATGAGTGATGTCATCTGAGAACATAGCAACGAGTGACGTCATGTTAGACCAGTACAATGAGTGATGTCATCTTAGAACATAGCAACGAGTGACGTCATGTTAGACCAGTACAATGAGTGATGTCATCTTAGAACATAGCAACGAGTGACGTCATGTTAGACCAGTACAATAAGTGATATCATCTTAGAACATTACAATGATCGACGTCATGTTAGACCAGTACAAGGAGTGATGTCATCTGAGAACATAGCAACGAGTGACGTCATGTTAGACCAGTACAATGAGTGATGTCATCTGAGAACATAGCAACGAGTGACGTCATGTTAGACCAGTACAATGAGTGATGTCATCTTAGAACATAGCAACGAGTGACGTCATGTTAGACCAGTACAATGAGTGATGTCATCTTAGAACATAGCAACGAGTGACGTCATGTTAGACCAGTACAATGAGTGATGTCATCTTAGAACATTACAATGATCGACGTCATGTTAGACCAGTACAATGAGTGATGTCATCTGAGAACATTACAATGAGTGATGTCATGTTAGACCAGTACAATGAGTGATGTCATCTTAGAACATTACAATGAGTGACGTCATGTTTGACCAGTAGGCTACAATGAGTGATGTCATCTTAGAACTTAGCAATGAGTGATGTCATCTGAGAACATAGCAATGAGTGACGTCATGTTTGACCAGTACAATGAGTGATGTCATCTGAGAACATTGCAATGAGTGATGTCATGTTAGACCAGTACAATGAGTGATGTCATATTAGAACATAGCAATGAGTGACTTCATGTTAGACCAGTACAATGAGTGATGTCATCTGAGAACATTGCAATGAGTGACGTCATGTTAGACCAGTACAATGAGTGATGTCATCTTAGAACATAGCAATGAGTGACGTCATGTTAGACCAGTACAATGAGTGATGTCATCTTTTGAACATAGCAATGAGTGACGTCATGTTAGACCAGTACAATGAGTGATGTCATCTTAGAACATAGCAATGAGTGACGTCATGTTAGTCCAGTACAATGAGTGATGTCATGTTAGACCAGTACAATGAGTGATGTCATCTTAAAACATTGCAATGAGTGACGTCATGTTAGACCAGTACAATGAGTGATGTCATGTTAGACCAGTACAATGAGTGATGTCATCTTAGAACATAGCAATGAGTGACGTCATGTTAGATCAGTACAATGAGTGATGTCATCTTAGAACATAGCAATGAGTGATGTCATGTTAGACCAGTACAATGAGTGATGTCATCTTAGAACATAGCAATGAGTGACGTCATGTTAGACCAGTACTATGAGTGATGTCATCTTAGAACATTGCAATGAGTGACGTCATGTTAGACCAGTACAATGAGTGATGTCATCTGAGAACATAGCAATGAGTGACGTCATGTTAGACCAGTACAATGAGTGATGTCATCTGAGAACATAGCAACGAGTGACGTCATGTTAGACCAGTACAATGAGTGATGTCATCTTAGAACATAGCAACGAGTGACGTCATGTTAGACCAGTACAATGAGTGATGTCATCTTAGAACATTGCAACGAGTGACGTCATGTTAGACCAGTACAATGAGTGATGTCATCTGAGAACATAGCAACAAATGACGTCATGTTAGACCAGTACAATGAGTGATGTCATCTTAGAACATTGCAACGAGTGATGTCATGTTAGACCAGTACAATGATTGATGTCATCTGAGAACATAGCAACAAATGACGTCATGTTAGACCAGTACAATGAGTGATGTCATCTTAGAACATTGCAACGAGTGACGTCATGTTAGACCAGTACAATGAGTGATGTCATCTTAGAACATAGCAACGAGTGACGTCATGTTAGACCAGTACAATGAGTGATGTCATCTTAGAACATTACAATGATCGACGTCATGTTAGACCAGTACAATGAGTGATGTCATCTGAGAACATTACAATGAGTGATGTCATGTTAGACCAGTACAATGAGTGATGTCATCTTAGAACATTACAATGAGTGACGTCATGTTTGACCAGTAGGCTACAATGAGTGATGTCATCTTAGAATATAGCAATCACTGATGTCATGTTAGTCCAGTACAATGAGTGATGTCATGTTAGAACATAGCAATGAGGGATGTCATGTTAAACCAATACAATGAGTGATGTCTTCTTAGAACATATCAATGAGTGACGTCATGTTAGACCAGTACAATGAGTGATGTCATCTTAGAACATTACAATGAGTGACGTCATGTTAGACCAGTACTATGAGTGATGTCATCTTAGAACATTGCAATGAGTGACGTCATGTTAGACCAGTACAATGAGTGATGTCATCTGAGAACATAGCAACGAGTGACGTCATGTTAGACCAGTACAATGAGTGATGTCATCTTAGAACATAGCAACGAGTGACGTCATGTTAGACCAGTACAATGAGTGATGTCATCTTAGAACATTGCAACGAGTGACTTCATGTTAGACCAGTACAATGAGTGATGTCATCTGAGAACATAGCAAGGAGTGATGTCATGTTAGACCAGAACAATGATTGATGTCATCTGAGAACATAGCAACAAATGAAGTCATGTTAGACCAGTACAATGAGTGATGTCATCTTAGAACATAGCAACGAGTGACGTCATGTTAGACCAGTACAATGAGTGATGTCATCTTAGAACATAGCAACGAGTGACGTCATGTTAGACCAGTACAATGAGTGATGTCATCTTAGAACATTACAATGATCGACGTCATGTTAGACCAGTACAATGAGTGATGTCATCTGAGAACATTACAATGAGTGATGTCATGTTAGACCAGTACAATGAGTGATGTCATCTTAGAACATTACAATGAGTGACGTCATGTTTGACCAGTAGGCTACAATGAGTGATGTCATCTTAGAATATAGCAATGACTGATGTCATGTTAGTCCAGTACAATGAGTGATGTCATGTTAGAAAATAGCAATGAGGGATGTCATGTTAAACCAATACAATGAGTGATGTCTTCTTAGAACATATCAATGAGTGATGTCATGTTAGACCAGTACAATGAGTGATGTCATCTTAGAACATTACAATGAGTGACGTCATGTTAGACCAGTACTATGAGTGATGTCATCTTAGAACATTGCAATGAGTGACGTCATGTTAGACCAGTACAATGAGTGATGTCATCTGAGAACATAGCAACGAGTGACGTCATGTTAGACCAGTACAACGAGTGATGTCATCTGAGAACATAGCAACGAGTGACGTCATGTTAGACCAGTACAATGAGTGATGTCATCTTAGAACATAGCAACGAGTGACGTCATGTTAGACCAGTATGTAGCAGAAGGGAGCTTTGATCGCTCGCTGGGCCTCGGTGTCCCTTTAATTACCAGGCCACCACTGGCCAATCACGGTGGGCGGGCATCACATAAATGCGACGGGGATTCCCTTAGATCCTCCCTGACGTCAAACGCGTGTCCCGCTTCCGGTCTGCCTGACTTCAGCCGCTGCCGCAGGTATGCAACAACGCTGAAGCATTGTCTTTGTCGGTCGTGCTCTTTTGGTGTTATATTGGCTTTTTGTAATTTTATAGAGACTATCTCTTGGGCTCCCCTCCTCCTGCACAGGAGACTCACCTGCGGATCTGTGTCGGTGAGTTTCGATTAGGTCCTGATTTTGTTGTAGTATAGTTTCTGTTAGTAACCGTGTCTCACTCATATAGCCGCTGGTAGCAGCGCTACATGCCCTCCTCCCCCCTTCGGGAGCAGAAGAATATTGCCTGATCGGTAGGTGATTTAATCTCGTTAGTTTATATACTTTGGGGTTAATTATTATTATTTTATTAATCTGATTTTATCCTCTATCACAGGGGACTTTTTGCTGAGTTCGAGCGGAACGTTGCCACAAAGTGGCTACAGTTAACTGGCTCATATTGAGGGAACGCTGCTGTTTTGTCTACCGGGATTTGTCTACAGGTGTTTGCCTACATGGCTTCTGACTAAACTGCTTTGCCCTGCCGGGTTTGATATACCCTGCTGCGCTGTGTCGCCTACAGGGTCTGACGCTGCTCTCATCAGCACTGCGCCCTGGCTTCGGGCTGCTGACGTCAGCCTCACCTTCGTTTTAATATAGGAAAAACTATTTTTAGCTTGAGCCACTTTTATTGTGCATTTTGACAGGGGATGTTAAGGCCCACTCTGGCATCTCATTTCTTTACCTCAGTTAGCTGATCATCCCCCTGGCTGATCAGCTGACCAGAGTTATTTTGGTTTTGTCTTTTCTTATTTTTTCCTTTTGTTTGATTTTCTTCTCTGAGAACCAGAGCCTTGTGTAATTGTGTTCCTTGTCCCTGTAGGAGCTGCTGAGCCAAGGTGGTGGGGTTGGTGCCTTCGGGTGGGGGTGTCTCCCTTCGTGTGCCGTGTGGTTTGGTGTGCCCCTGGTTCCGAGCCCTCACGTGTGGTTGTGTGTGAGTGTTGTGTACACGTGTGATCGGGGTGCCTCCTCTTTCGGGATCCTCACCCGTACTGGTCCACCTCGCCACTGGTAAGCCGCAGCCCTACGCCTCTTTTAATAAAAGAAATACAGGCTCTTTTATTAATATTTTGTACTGACCATAATCTGTGAACCATCGGTGTGTAAAAATAAAGAGTAATTGTTTTGTATTGGAACCACGTCTCTGCCTAATCTGTATAATGAACCTGAGTGTCCTGAGTGTCCTGAGTTAGTGAGACTGTAGGCGAAACTTAATCTTTAGGTGAAATTCCTAAGGTGGCGTTGTTGTGCTCTGACGATTGGTTGATAGCCAAGTAAACTTTAAACTATATCATCACCTTCCTCTCGCCACATTAGACCAGTACAATGAGTGATGTCATCTTAGAACATAGCAACGAGTGACGTCATGTTAGACCAGTACAATGAGTGATATCATCTTAGAACATTACAATGATCGACGTCATGTTAGACCAGTACAAGGAGTGATGTCATCTGAGAACATAGCAACGAGTGACGTCATGTTAGACCAGTACAATGAGTGATGTCATCTGAGAACATTACAATGATCGACGTCATGTTAGACCAGTACAATGAGTGATGTCATCTGAGAACATTACAATGAGTGATGTCATGTTAGACCAGTACAATGAGTGATGTCATCTTAGAACATTACAATGAGTGACGTCATGTTTGACCAGTAGGCTACAATGAGTGATGTCATCTTAGAATATAGCAATGACTGATGTCATGTTAGTCCAGTACAATGAGTGATGTCATGTTAGAACATAGCAATGAGGGATGTCATGTTAAACCAATACAATGAGTGATGTCTTCTTAGAACATATCAATGAGTGACGTCATGTTAGACCAGTACAATGAGTGATGTCATCTTAGAACATTACAATGAGTGACGTCATGTTAGACCAGTACTATGAGTGATGTCATCTTAGAACATTGCAATGAGTGACGTCATGTTAGACCAGTACAATGAGTGATGTCATCTGAGAACATAGCAACGAGTGACGTCATGTTAGACCAGTACAATGAGTGATGTCATCTTAGAACATAGCAACGAGTGACGTCATGTTAGACCAGTACAATGAGTGATGTCATCTTAGAACATTGCAACGAGTGACGTCATGTTAGACCAGTACAATGAGTGATGTCATCTGAGAACATAGCAAGGAGTGATGTCATGTTAGACCAGTACAATGATTGATGTCATCTGAGAACATAGCAACAAATGACGTCATGTTAGACCAGTACAATGAGTGATGTCATCTTAGAACATAGCAACGAGTGACGTCATGTTAGACCAGTACAATGAGTGATGTCATCTTAGAACATAGCAACGAGTGACGTCATGTTAGACCAGTACAATGAGTGATGTCATCTTAGAACATTACAATGATCGACGTCATGTTAGACCAGTACAATGAGTGATGTCATCTGAGAACATTACAATGAGTGATGTCATGTTAGACCAGTACAATGAGTGATGTCATCTTAGAACATTACAATGAGTGACGTCATGTTTGACCAGTAGGCTACAATGAGTGATGTCATCTTAGAATATAGCAATGACTGATGTCATGTTAGTCCAGTACAATGAGTGATGTCATGTTAGAACATAGCAATGAGGGATGTCATGTTAAACCAATACAATGAGTGATGTCTTCTTAGAACATATCAATGAGTGACGTCATGTTAGACCAGTACAATGAGTGATGTCATCTTAGAACATTACAATGAGTGACGTCATGTTAGACCAGTACAATGAGTGATGTCATCTGAGAACATAGCAACGAGTGACGTCATGTTAGACCAGTACAACGAGTGATGTCATCTGAGAACATAGCAACGAGTGACGTCATGTTAGACCAGTACAATGAGTGATGTCATCTGAGAACATTACAATGAGTGATGTCATGTTAGACCAGTACAATGAGTGATGTCATCTTAGAACATTACAATGAGTGACGTCATGTGTGACCAGTAGGCTACAATGAGTGATGTCATCTTAGAATATAGCAATGACTGATGTCATGTTAGTCCAGTACAATGAGTGATGTCATGTTAGAACATAGCAATGAGGGATGTCATGTTAAACCAATACAATGAGTGATGTCATCTTAGAACATATCAATGAGTGACGTCATGTTAGACCAGTACAATGAGTGATGTCATCTTAGAACATTACAATGAGTGACATCATGTTAGACCAGTAGGCTACAATGAGTGATGTCATCTTAGAACATAACAATGAGTGACGTCATCTTAGAACTTAGCTATGAGTGATGTCATCTGAGAACATAGCAATGAGTGACGTCATGTTTGACCAGTACAATGAGTGATGTCATCTGAGAACATTGCAATGAGTGACGTCATGTTAGTCCAGTACAATGAGTGATGTCATGTTAGACCAGTACAATGAGTGATGTCATCTGAGAACATAGCAACAAATGACGTCATGTTAGACCAGTACAATGAGTGATGTCATCTTAGAACATAGCAACGAGTGACGTCATGTTAGACCAGTACAATGAGTGATGTCATCTTAGAACATAGCAACGAGTGACGTCATGTTAGACCAGTACAATGAGTGATTTCATCTTAGAACATTGCAACGAGTGACGTCATGTTAGACCAGTACAATGAGTGATGTCATCTGAGAACATTGCAACGAGTGACGTCATGTTAGACCAGTACAATAAGTGATGTCATCTTAGAACATTACAATGATCGACGTCATGTTAGATGAGTACAATGAGTGATGTCATCTTAGAACATTACAAAGAGTGACGTCATGTTTGACCAGTAGGCTGCAATGAGTGATGTCATCTTAGAATATAGCAATGACTGATGTCATGTTAGTCCAGTACAATGAGTGATGTCATGTTAGAACATAGCAATGAGGGATGTCATGTAAGACCAATACAATGAGTGATTTCATCTTAGAACATATCAATGAGTGACGTCATGTTAGACCAGTACAATGAGTGATGTCATCTGAGAACATTGCAACGAGTGCCGTCATGTTAGACCAGTACAATGAGTGATGTCATCTTAGAACATTGCAACGAGTGACGTCATGTTAGACCAGTACAATGAGTGATGTCATCTGAGAACATAGCAACGAGTGACGTCATGTTAGACCAGTACAATGATTGATGTCATCTGAGAACAAAGCAACGAGTGACGTCATGTTAGACCAGTACAATGAGTGATGTCATCTTAGAACATAGCAACGAGTGACGTCATGTTAGACCAGTACAATGAGTGATGTCATCTTAGAACATAGCAACGAGTGACGTCATGTTAGACCAGTACAATGAGTGATTTCATCTTAGAACATTACAATGATCGACGTCATGTTAGACCAGTACAATGAGTGATGTCATCTGAGAACATTACAATGAGTGATGTCATGTTAGACCAGTACAATGAGTGATGTCATCTTAGAACATTACAATGAGTGACGTCATGTTTGACCAGTAGGCTACAATGAGTGATGTCATCTTAGAATATAGCAATGACTGATGTCATGTTAGTCCAGTACAATGAGTGATGTCATGTTAGAACATAGCAATGAGGGATGTCATGTTAAACCAATACAATGAGTGATGTCATCTTAGAACATATCAATGAGTGACGTCATGTTAGACCAGTACAACGAGTGATGTCATCTGAGAACATAGCAACGAGTGACGTCATGTTAGACCAGTACAATGAGTGATGTCATCTTAGAACATAGCAACGAGTGACGTCATGTTAGACCAGTACAATGAGTGATGTCATCTGAGAACATTGCAATGAGTGACGTCATGTTAGACCAGTACAATGAGTGATGTCATCTTAGAACATAGCAATGAGTGACGTCATCTTAGAACTTAGCAATGAGTGATGTCATCTGAGAACATAGCAATGAGTGACGTCATGTTTGACCAGTACAATGAGTGATGTCATCTGAGAACATTGCAATTAGTGACGTCATGTTAGACCAGTACAATGAGTGATGTCATATTAGCACATAGCAATGAGTGACTTCATGTTAGACCAGTACAATGAGTGATGTCATCTGAGAACATTGCAATGAGTGACGTCATGTTAGACCAGTACAATGAGTGATGTCATCTTAGAACATAGCAATGAGTGACGTCATGTTAGTCCAGTACAATGAGTGATGTCATGTTAGAACATAGCAATGAGGGATGTCATGTTAAACCAATACAATGAGTGATGTCTTCTTAGAACATATCAATGAGTGACATCATGTTAGACCAGTACAATGAGTGATGTCATCTTAGAACATTACAATGAGTGACGTCATGTTAGACCAGTACTATGAGTGATGTCATCTTAGAACATTGCAATGAGTGACGTCATGTTAGACCAGTACAATGAGTGATGTCATCTGAGAACATAGCAACGAGTGACGTCATGTTAGACCAGTACAACGAGTGATGTCATCTGAGAACATAGCAACGAGTGACGTCATGTTAGACCAGTACAATGAGTGATGTCATCTTAGAACATAGCAACGAGTGACGTCATGTTAGACCAGTACAATGAGTGATGTCATCTTAGAACATAGCAACGAGTGACGTCATGTTAGACCAGTACAATGAGTGATATCATCTTAGAACATTACAATGATCGACGTCATGTTAGACCAGTACAAGGAGTGATGTCATCTGAGAACATAGCAACGAGTGACGTCATGTTAGACCAGTACAATGAGTGATGTCATCTTAGAACATAGCAACGAGTGACGTCATGTTAGACCAGTACAATGAGTGATGTCATCTTAGAACATTACAATGATCGACGTCATGTTAGACCAGTACAATGAGTGATGTCATCTGAGAACATTACAATGAGTGATGCCATGTTAGACCAGTACAATGAGTGATGTCATCTTAGAACATTACAATGAGTGACGTCATGTTTGACCAGTAGGCTACAATGAGTGATGTCATCTTAGAATATAGCAATGACTGATGTCATGTTAGTCCAGTACAATGAGTGATGTCATGTTAGAACATAGCAATGAGGGATGTCATGTTAAACCAATACAATGAGTGATGTCTTCTTAGAACATATCAATGAGTGACGTCATGTTAGACCAGTACAATGAGTGATGTCATCTTAGAACATATCAATGAGTGACGTCATGTTAGACCAGTACAATGAGTGATGTCATCTTAGAACATTACAATGAGTGATGTCATGTTTGACCAGTACAATGAGTGATGTCATCTGAGAACATTGCAATGAGTGATGTCATGTTTGACCAGTACAATGAGTGATGTCATCTGAGAACATTGCAATGAGTGACGTCATGTTAGTCCAGTACAATGAGTGATGTCATGTTAGACCAGTACAATGAGTGATGTCATCTGAGAACATAGCAACAAATGACGTCATGTTAGACCAGTACAATGAGTGATGTCATCTTAGAACATAGCAACGAGTGACGTCATGTTAGACCAGTACAATGAGTGATGTCATCTTAGAACATAGCAACGAGTGACGTCATGTTAGACCAGTACAATGAGTGATTTCATCTTAGAACATTGCAACGAGTGACGTCATGTTAGACCAGTACAATGAGTGATGTCATCTGAGAACATTGCAACGAGTGACGTCATGTTAGACCAGTACAATAAGTGATGTCATCTTAGAACATTACAATGATCGACGTCATGTTAGACCAGTACAATGAGTGATGTCATCTTAGAACATTACAAAGAGTGACGTCATGTTTGACCAGTAGGCTGCAATGAGTGATGTCATCTTAGAATATAGCAATGACTGATGTCATGTTAGTCCAGTACAATGAGTGATGTCATGTTAGAACATAGCAATGAGGGATGTCATGTAAGACCAATACAATGAGTGATTTCATCTTAGAACATATCAATGAGTGACGTCATGTTAGACCAGTACAATGAGTGATGTCATCTGAGAACATTGCAACGAGTGACGTCATGTTAGACCAGTACAATGAGTGATGTCATCTTAGAACATTGCAACGAGTGACGTCATGTTAGACCAGTACAATGAGTGATGTCATCTGAGAACATAGCAACGAGTGACGTCATGTTAGACCAGTACAATGATTGATGTCATCTGAGAACATAGCAACGAGTGACGTCATGTTAGACCAGTACAATGAGTGATGTCATCTTAGAACATAGCAACGAGTGACGTCATGTTAGACCAGTACAATGAGTGATGTCATCTTAGAACATAGCAACGAGTGACGTCATGTTAGACCAGTACAATGAGTGATTTCATCTTAGAACATTACAATGATCGACGTCATGTTAGACCAGTACAATGAGTGATGTCATCTGAGAACATTACAATGAGTGATGTCATGTTAGACCAGTACAATGAGTGATGTCATCTTAGAACATTACAATGAGTGACGTCATGTTTGACCAGTAGGCTACAATGAGTGATGTCATCTTAGAATATAGCAATGACTGATGTCATGTTAGTCCAGTACAATGAGTGATGTCATGTTAGAACATAGCAATGAGGGATGTCATGTTAAACCAATACAATGAGTGATGTCATCTTAGAACATATCAATGAGTGACGTCATGTTAGACCAGTACAACGAGTGATGTCATCTGAGAACATAGCAACGAGTGACGTCATGTTAGACCAGTACAATGAGTGATGTCATCTTAGAACATAGCAACGAGTGACGTCATGTTAGACCAGTACAATGAGTGATGTCATCTGAGAACATTGCAATGAGTGACGTCATGTTAGACCAGTACAATGAGTGATGTCATCTTAGAACATAGCAATGAGTGACGTCATCTTAGAACTTAGCAATGAGTGATGTCATCTGAGAACATAGCAATGAGTGACGTCATGTTTGACCAGTACAATGAGTGATGTCATCTGAGAACATTGCAATTAGTGACGTCATGTTAGACCAGTACAATGAGTGATGTCATATTAGCACATAGCAATGAGTGACTTCATGTTAGACCAGTACAATGAGTGATGTCATCTGAGAACATTGCAATGAGTGACGTCATGTTAGACCAGTACAATGAGTGATGTCATCTTAGAACATAGCAATGAGTGACGTCATGTTAGTCCAGTACAATGAGTGATGTCATGTTAGAACATAGCAATGAGGGATGTCATGTTAAACCAATACAATGAGTGATGTCTTCTTAGAACATATCAATGAGTGACGTCATGTTAGACCAGTACAATGAGTGATGTCATCTTAGAACATTACAATGAGTGACGTCATGTTAGACCAGTACTATGAGTGATGTCATCTTAGAACATTGCAATGAGTGACGTCATGTTAGACCAGTACAATGAGTGATGTCATCTGAGAACATAGCAACGAGTGACGTCATGTTAGACCAGTACAACGAGTGATGTCATCTGAGAACATAGCAACGAGTGACGTCATGTTAGACCAGTACAATGAGTGATGTCATCTTAGAACATAGCAACGAGTGACGTCATGTTAGACCAGTACAATGAGTGATGTCATCTTAGAACATAGCAACGGGTGACGTCATGTTAGACCAGTACAATGAGTGATATCATCTTTGAACATTACAATGATCGACGTCATGTTAGACCAGTACAAGGAGTGATGTCATCTGAGAACATAGCAACGAGTGACGTCATGTTAGACCAGTACAATGAGTGATGTCATCTTAGAACATAGCAACGAGTGACGTCATGTTAGACCAGTACAATGAGTGATGTCATCTTAGAACATTACAATGATCGACGTCATGTTAGACCAGTACAATGAGTGATGTCATCTGAGAACATTACAATGAGTGATGTCATGTTAGACCAGTACAATGAGTGATGTCATCTTAGAACATTACAATGAGTGACGTCATGTTTGACCAGTAGGCTACAATGAGTGATGTCATCTTAGAATATAGCAATGACTGATGTCATGTTAGTCCAGTACAATGAGTGATGTCATGTTAGAACATAGCAATGAGGGATGTCATGTTAAACCAATACAATGAGTGATGTCTTCTTAGAACATATCAATGAGTGACGTCATGTTAGACCAGTACAATGAGTGATGTCATCTTAGAACATTACAGTGAGTGACGTCATGTTAGACCAGTACAATGAGTGATGTCATCTGAGAACATAGCAACGAGTGACGTCATGTTAGACCAGTACAACGAGTGATGTCATCTGAGAACATAGCAACGAGTGACGTCATGTTAGACCAGTACAATGAGTGATGTCATCTGAGAACATTACAATGAGTGATGTCATGTTAGACCAGTACAATGAGTGATGTCATCTTAGAACATTACAATGAGTGACGTCATGTGTGACCAGTAGGCTACAATGAGTGATGTCATCTTAGAATATAGCAATGACTGATGTCATGTTAGTCCAGTACAATGAGTGATGTCATGTTAGAACATAGCAATGAGGGATGTCATGTTAAACCAATACAATGAGTGATGTCATCTTAGAACATATCAATGAGTGACGTCATGTTAGACCAGTACAATGAGTGATGTCATCTTAGAACATTACAATGAGTGACATCATGTTAGACCAGTAGGCTACAATGAGTGATGTCATCTTAGAACATAACAATGAGTGACGTCATCTTAGAACTTAGCTATGAGTGATGTCATCTGAGAACATAGCAATGAGTGACGTCATGTTTGACCAGTACAATGAGTGATGTCATCTGAGAACATTGCAATGAGTGACGTCATGTTAGTCCAGTACAATGAGTGATGTCATGTTAGACCAGTACAATGAGTGATGTCATCTGAGAACATAGCAACAAATGACGTCATGTTAGACCAGTACAATGAGTGATGTCATCTTAGAACATAGCAACGAGTGACGTCATGTTAGACCAGTACAATGAGTGATGTCATCTTAGAACATAGCAACGAGTGACGTCATGTTAGACCAGTACAATGAGTGATTTCATCTTAGAACATTGCAACGAGGGACGTCATGTTAGACCAGTACAATGAGTGATGTCATCTGAGAACATTGCAACGAGTGACGTCATGTTAGACCAGTACAATAAGTGATGTCATCTTAGAACATTACAATGATCGACGTCATGTTAGACCAGTACAATGAGTGATGTCATCTTAGAACATTACAAAGAGTGACGTCATGTTTGACCAGTAGGCTGCAATGAGTGATGTCATCTTAGAATATAGCAATGACTGATGTCATGTTAGTCCAGTACAATGAGTGATGTCATGTTAGAACATAGCAATGAGGGATGTCATGTAAGACCAATACAATGAGTGATTTCATCTTAGAACATATCAATGAGTGACGTCATGTTAGACCAGTACAATGAGTGATGTCATCTGAGAACATTGCAACGAGTGACGTCATGTTAGACCAGTACAATGAGTGATGTCATCTTAGAACATTGCAACGAGTGACGTCATGTTAGACCAGTACAATGAGTGATGTCATCTGAGAACATAGCAACGAGTGACGTCATGTTAGACCAGTACAATGATTGATGTCATCTGAGAACATAGCAACGAGTGACGTCATGTTAGACCAGTACAATGAGTGATGTCATCTTAGAACATAGCAACGAGTGACGTCATGTTAGACCAGTACAATGAGTGATGTCATCTTAGAACATAGCAACGAGTGACGTCATGTTAGACCAGTACAATGAGTGATTTCATCTTAGAACATTACAATGATCGACGTCATGTTAGACCAGTACAATGAGTGATGTCATCTGAGAACATTACAATGAGTGATGTCATGTTAGACCAGTACAATGAGTGATGTCATCTTAGAACATTACAATGAGTGACGTCATGTTTGACCAGTAGGCTACAATGAGTGATGTCATCTTAGAATATAGCAATGACTGATGTCATGTTAGTCCAGTACAATGAGTGATGTCATGTTAGAACATAGCAATGAGGGATGTCATGTTAAACCAATACAATGAGTGATGTCATCTTAGAACATATCAATGAGTGACGTCATGTTAGACCAGTACAACGAGTGATGTCATCTGAGAACATAGCAACGAGTGACGTCATGTTAGACCAGTACAATGAGTGATGTCATCTTAGAACATAGCAACGAGTGACGTCATGTTAGACCAGTACAATGAGTGATGTCATCTGAGAACATTGCAATGAGTGACGTCATGTTAGACCAGTACAATGAGTGATGTCATCTTAGAACATAGCAATGAGTGACGTCATCTTAGAACTTAGCAATGAGTGATGTCATCTGAGAACATATCAATGAGTGACGTCATGTTAGACCAGTACAACGAGTGATGTCATCTGAGAACATAGCAACGAGTGACGTCATGTTAGACCAGTACAATGAGTGATGTCATCTTAGAACATAGCAGCGAGTGACGTCATGTTAGACCAGTACAATGAGTGATGTCATCTGAGAACATTGCAATGAGTGACGTCATGTTAGACCAGTACAATGAGTGATGTCATCTTAGAACATAGCAATGAGTGACGTCATCTTAGAACTTAGCAATGAGTGATGTCATCTGAGAACATAGCAATGAGTGACGTCATGTTTGACCAGTACAATGAGTGATGTCATCTGAGAACATTGCAATTAGTGACGTCATGTTAGACCAGTACAATGAGTGATGTCATATTAGAACATAGCAATGAGTGACTTCATGTTAGACCAGTACAATGAGTGATGTCATCTGAGAACATTGCAATGAGTGACGTCATGTTAGACCAGTACAATGAGTGATGTCATCTTAGAACATAGCAATGAGTGACGTCATGTTAGTCCAGTACAATGAGTGATGTCATGTTAGAACATAGCAATGAGGGATGTCATGTTAAACCAATACAATGAGTGATGTCTTCTTAGAACATATCAATGAGTGACGTCATGTTAGACCAGTACAATGAGTGATGTCATCTTAGAACATTACAATGAGTGACGTCATGTTAGACCAGTACTATGAGTGATGTCATCTTAGAACATTGCAATGAGTGACGTCATGTTAGACCAGTACAATGAGTGATGTCATCTGAGAACATAGCAACGAGTGACGTCATGTTAGACCAGTACAACGAGTGATGTCATCTGAGAACATAGCAACGAGTGACGTCATGTTAGACCAGTACAATGAGTGATGTCATCTTAGAACATAGCAACGAGTGACGTCATGTTAGACCAGTACAATGAGTGATGTCATCTTAGAACATAGCAACGAGTGACGTCATGTTAGACCAGTACAATGAGTGATATCATCTTAGAACATTACAATGATCGACGTCATGTTAGACCAGTACAAGGAGTGATGTCATCTGAGAACATAGCAACGAGTGACGTCATGTTAGACCAGTACAATGAGTGATGTCATCTTAGAACATAGCAACGAGTGACGTCATGTTAGACCAGTACAATGAGTGATGTCATCTTAGAACATTACAATGATCGACGTCATGTTAGACCAGTACAATGAGTGATGTCATCTGAGAACATTACAATGAGTGATGTCATGTTAGACCAGTACAATGAGTGATGTCATCTTAGAACATTACAATGAGTGACGTCATGTTTGACCAGTAGGCTACAATGAGTGATGTCATCTTAGAATATAGCAATGACTGATGTCATGTTAGTCCAGTACAATGAGTGATGTCATGTTAGAACATAGCAATGAGGGATGTCATGTTAAACCAATACAATGAGTGATGTCTTCTTAGAACATATCAACGAGTGACGTCATGTTAGACCAGTACAACGAGTGATGTCATCTGAGAACATAGCAACGAGTGACGTCATGTTAGACCAGTACAACGAGTGATGTCATCTGAGAACATAGCAACGAGTGACGTCATGTTAGACCAGTACAATGAGTGATGTCATCTTAGAACATAGCAACGAGTGACGTCATGTTAGACCTGTACAATGAGTGATGTCATCTTAGAACATAGCAACGAGTGACGTCATGTTAGACCAGTACAATGAGTGATATCATCTTAGAACATTACAATGATCGACGTCATGTTAGACCAGTACAAGGAGTGATGTCATCTGAGAACATAGCAACGAGTGACGTCATGTTAGACCAGTACAATGAGTGATGTCATCTGAGAACATAGCAACGAGTGACGTCATGTTAGACCAGTACAATGAGTGATGTCATCTTAGAACATAGCAACGAGTGACGTCATGTTAGACCAGTACAATGAGTGATGTCATCTTAGAACATAGCAACGAGTGACGTCATGTTAGACCAGTACAATGAGTGATGTCATCTTAGAACATAGCAACGAGTGACGTCATGTTAGACCAGTACAATGAGTGATGTCATCTGAGAACATAGCAATGAGTGACGTCATGTTAGACCAGTAGGCTACAATGAGTGATGTCATCTTAGAACATTGCAATGAGTGACGTCATGTTAGACCAGTACAATGAGTGATGTCATCTGAGAACATAGCAACGAGTGACGTCATGTTAGACCAGTACAATGAGTGATGTCATCTGAGAACATAGCAACGAGTGACGTCATGTTAGACCAGTACAATGAGTGATGTCATCTTAGAACATAGCAACGAGTGACGTCATCTTAGACCAGTACAATGAGTGATGTCATCTTAGAACATTACAATGATCGACGTCATGTTAGACCAGTACAATGAGTGATGTCATCTTAGAACATAGCAACGAGTGACGTCATGTTAGACCAGTACAATGAGTGATGTCATCTGAGAACATAGCAATGAGTGACGTCATGTTAGACCAGTACAATGAGTGATGTCATCTGAGAACATAGCAACGAGTGACGTCATGTTAGACCAGTACAATGAGTGATGTCATCTTAGAACATAGCAACGAGTGACGTCATGTTAGACCAGTACAATGAGTGATGTCATCTTAGAACATTACAATGATCGACGTCATGTTAGACCAGTACAATGAGTGATGTCATCTTAGAACATAGCAACGAGTGACGTCATGTTAGAACAGTACAATGAGTGATGTCATCTTAGAACATTGCAATGAGTGACGTCATGTTAGACCAGTACAATGAGTGATGTCATCTGAGAACATAGCAACGAGTGACGTCATGTTAGACCAGTACAATGAGTGATGTCATCTGAGAACATAGCAACGAGTGACGTCATGTAAGACCAGTACAATGAGTGATGTCATCTTAGAACATAGCAACGAGTGACGTCATGTTAGACCAGTACAATGAGTGATGTCATCTTAGAACATAGCAACGAGTGACGTCATGTTAGACCAGTACAATGAGTGATGTCAACATTACAATGAGTGACGTCATGTGTGACCAGTAGGCTACAATGAGTGATGTCATCTTAGAATATAGCAATGACTGATGTCATGTTAGTCCAGTACAATGAGTGATGTCATGTTAGAACATAGCAATGAGGGATGTCATGTTAAACCAATACAATGAGTGATGTCATCTTAGAACATATCAATGAGTGACGTCATGTTAGACCAGTACAATGAGTGATGTCATCTTAGAACATTACAATGAGTGACATCATGTTAGACCAGTAGGCTACAATGAGTGATGTCATCTTAGAACATAACAATGAGTGACGTCATCTTAGAACTTAGCTATGAGTGATGTCATCTGAGAACATAGCAATGAGTGACGTCATGTTTGACCAGTACAATGAGTGATGTCATCTGAGAACATTGCAATGAGTGACGTCATGTTAGTCCAGTACAATGAGTGATGTCATGTTAGACCAGTACAATGAGTGATGTCATCTGAGAACATAGCAACAAATGACGTCATGTTAGACCAGTACAATGAGTGATGTCATCTTAGAACATAGCAACGAGTGACGTCATGTTAGACCAGTACAATGAGTGATGTCATCTTAGAACATAGCAACGAGTGACGTCATGTTAGACCAGTACAATGAGTGATTTCATCTTAGAACATTGCAACGAGTGACGTCATGTTAGACCAGTACAAGGAGTGATGTCATCTGAGAACATAGCAACGAGTGACGTCATGTTAGACCAGTACAATGAGTGATGTCATCTGAGAACATTACAATGAGTGATGTCATGTTAGACCAGTACAATGAGTGATGTCATCTTAGAACATTACAATGAGTGACGTCATGTGTGACCAGTAGGCTACAATGAGTGATGTCATCTTAGAATATAGCAATGACTGATGTCATGTTAGTCCAGTACAATGAGTGATGTCATGTTAGAACATAGCAATGAGGGATGTCATGTTAAACCAATACAATGAGTGATGTCATCTTAGAACATATCAATGAGTGACGTCATGTTAGACCAGTACAATGAGTGATGTCATCTTAGAACATTACAATGAGTGACATCATGTTAGACCAGTAGGCTACAATGAGTGATGTCATCTTAGAACATAACAATGAGTGACGTCATCTTAGAACTTAGCTATGAGTGATGTCATCTGAGAACATAGCAATGAGTGACGTCATGTTTGACCAGTACAATGAGTGATGTCATCTGAGAACATTGCAATGAGTGACGTCATGTTAGTCCAGTACAATGAGTGATGTCATGTTAGACCAGTACAATGAGTGATGTCATCTGAGAACATAGCAACAAATGACGTCATGTTAGACCAGTACAATGAGTGATGTCATCTTAGAACATAGCAACGAGTGACGTCATGTTAGACCAGTACAATGAGTGATGTCATCTTAGAACATAGCAACGAGTGACGTCATGTTAGACCAGTACAATGAGTGATTTCATCTTAGAACATTGCAACGAGTGACGTCATGTTAGACCAGTACAATGAGTGATGTCATCTGAGAACATTGCAACGAGTGAAGTCATGTTAGACCAGTACAATAAGTGATGTCATCTTAGAACATTACAATGATCGACGTCATGTTAGACCAGTACAATGAGTGATGTCATCTTAGAACATTACAAAGAGTGACGTCATGTTTGACCAGTAGGCTGCAATGAGTGATGTCATCTTAGAATATAGCAATGACTGATGTCATGTTAGTCCAGTACAATGAGTGATGTCATGTTAGAACATAGCAATGAGGGATGTCATGTAAGACCAATACAATGAGTGATTTCATCTTAGAACATATCAATGAGTGACGTCATGTTAGACCAGTACAATGAGTGATGTCATCTGAGAACATTGCAACGAGTGACGTCATGTTAGACCAGTACAATGAGTGATGTCATCTTAGAACATTGCAACGAGTGACGTCATGTTAGACCAGTACAATGAGTGATGTCATCTGAGAACATAGCAACGAGTCACGTCATGTTAGACCAGTACAATGATTGATGTCATCTGAGAACATAGCAACGAGTGACGTCATGTTAGACCAGTACAATGAGTGATGTCATCTTAGAACATAGCAACGAGTGACGTCATGTTAGACCAGTACATTGAGTGATGTCATCTTAGAACATAGCAACGAGTGACGTCATGTTAGACCAGTACAATGAGTGATTTCATCTTAGAACATTACAATGATCGACGTCATGTTAGACCAGTACAATGAGTGGTGTCATCTGAGAACATTACAATGAGTGATGTCATGTTAGACCAGTACAATGAGTGATGTCATCTTAGAACATTACAATGAGTGACGTCATGTTTGACCAGTAGGCTACAATGAGTGATGTCATCTTAGAATATAGCAATGACTGATGTCATGTTAGTCCAGTACAATGAGTGATGTCATGTTAGAACATAGCAATGAGGGATGTCATGTTAAACCAATACAATGAGTGATGTCATCTTAGAACATTACAATGATCGACGTCATGTTAGACCAGTAAAATGAGTGATGTCATCTTAGAACATAGCAACGAGTGACGTCATGTTAGAACAGTACAATGAGTGATGTCATCTTAGAACATTGCAATGAGTGACGTCATGTTAGACCAGTACAATGAGTGATGTCATCTGAGAACATAGCAACGAGTGACGTCATGTTAGACCAGTACAATGAGTGATGTCATCTGAGAACATAGCAACGAGTGACGTCATGTAAGACCAGTACAATGAGTGATGTCGTCTTAGAACATAGCAACGAGTGACGTCATGTTAGACCAGTACAATGAGTGATGTCATCTTAGAACATAGCAACGAGTGACGTCATGTTAGACCAGTACAATGAGTGATGTCAACATTACAATGAGTGACGTCATGTGTGACCAGTAGGCTACAATGAGTGATGTCATCTTAGAATATAGCAATGACTGATGTCATGTTAGTCCAGTACAATGAGTGATGTCATGTTAGAACATAGCAATGAGGGATGTCATGTTAAACCAATACAATGAGTGATGTCATCTTAGAACATATCAATGAGTGACGTCATGTTAGACCAGTACAATGAGTGATGTCATCTTAGAACATTACAATGAGTGACATCATGTTAGACCAGTAGGCTACAATGAGTGATGTCATCTTAGAACATAACAATGAGTGACGTCATCTTAGAACTTAGCTATGAGTGATGTCATCTGAGAACATAGCAATGAGTGACGTCATGTTTGACCAGTACAATGAGTGATGTCATCTGAGAACATTGCAATGAGTGACGTCATGTTAGTCCAGTACAATGAGTGATGTCATGTTAGACCAGTACAATGAGTGATGTCATCTGAGAACATAGCAACAAATGACGTCATGTTAGACCAGTACAATGAGTGATGTCATCTTAGAACATAGCAACGAGTGACGTCATGTTAGACCAGTACAATGAGTGATGTCATCTTAGAACATAGCAACGAGTGACGTCATGTTAGACCAGTACAATGAGTGATTTCATCTTAGAACATTGCAACGAGTGACGTCATGTTAGACCAGTACAAGGAGTGATGTCATCTGAGAACATAGCAACGAGTGACGTCATGTTAGACCAGTACAATGAGTGATGTCATCTGAGAACATTACAATGAGTGATGTCATGTTAGACCAGTACAATGAGTGATGTCATCTTAGAACATTACAATGAGTGACGTCATGTGTGACCAGTAGGCTACAATGAGTGATGTCATCTTAGAATATAGCAATGACTGATGTCATGTTAGTCCAGTACAATGAGTGATGTCATGTTAGAACATAGCAATGAGGGATGTCATGTTAAACCAATACAATGAGTGATTTCATCTTAGAACATATCAATGAGTGACGTCATGTTAGACCAGTACAATGAGTGATGTCATCTTAGAACATTACAATGAGTGACATCATGTTAGACCAGTAGGCTACAATGAGTGATGTCATCTTAGAACATAACAATGAGTGACGTCATCTTAGAACTTAGCTATGAGTGATGTCATCTGAGAACATAGCAATGAGTGACGTCATGTTTGACCAGTACAATGAGTGATGTCATCTGAGAACATTGCAATGAGTGACGTCATGTTAGTCCAGTACAATGAGTGATGTCATGTTAGACCAGTACAATGAGTGATGTCATCTGAGAACATAGCAACAAATGACGTCATGTTAGACCAGTACAATGAGTGATGTCATCTTAGAACATAGCAACGAGTGACGTCATGTTAGACCAGTACAATGAGTGATTTCATCTTAGAACATTGCAACAAGTGACGTCATGTTAGACCAGTACAATGAGTGATGTCATCTGAGAACATTGCAACGAGTGACGTCATGTTAGACCAGTACAATAAGTGATGTCATCTTAGAACATTACAATGATCGACGTCATGTTAGACCAGTACAATGAGTGATGTCATCTTAGAACATTACAAAGAGTGACGTCATGTTTGACCAGTAGGCTGCAATGAGTGATGTCATCTTAGAATATAGCAATGACTGATGTCATGTTAGTCCAGTACAATGAGTGATGTCATGTTAGAACATAGCAATGAGGGATGTCATGTAAGACCAATACAATGAGTGATTTCATCTTAGAACATATCAATGAGTGACGTCATGTTAGACCAGTACAATGAGTGATGTCATCTGAGAACATTGCAACGAGTGACGTCATGTTAGACCAGTACAATGAGTGATGTCATCTTAGAACATTGCAACGAGTGACGTCATGTTAGACCAGTACAATGAGTGATGTCATCTGAGAACATAGCAACGAGTGACGTCATGTTAGACCAGTACAATGATTGATGTCATCTGAGAACATAGCAACGAGTGACGTCATGTTAGACCAGTACAATGAGTGATGTCATCTTAGAACATAGCAACGAGTGACGTCATGTTAGACCAGTACAATGAGTGATGTCATCTTAGAACATAGCAACGAGTGACGTCATGTTAGACCAGTACAATGAGTGATTTCATCTTAGAACATTACAATGATCGACGTCATGTTAGACCAGTACAATGAGTGGTGTCATCTGAGAACATTACAATGAGTGATGTCATGTTAGACCAGTACAATGAGTGATGTCATCTTAGAACATTACAATGAGTGACGTCATGTTTGACCAGTAGGCTACAATGAGTGATGTCATCTTAGAATATAGCAATGACTGATGTCATGTTAGTCCAGTACAATGAGTGATGTCATGTTAGAACATAGCAATGAGGGATGTCATGTTAAACCAATACAATGAGTGATGTCATCTTAGAACATATCAATGAGTGACGTCATGTTAGACCAGTACAACGAGTGATGTCATCTGAGAACATAGCAACGAGTGACGTCATGTTAGACCAGTACAATGAGTGATGTCATCTTAGAACATAGCAACGAGTGACGTCATGTTAGACCAGTACAATGAGTGATGTCATCTGAGAACATTGCAATGATCGACGTCATGTTAGACCAGTACAATGAGTGATGTCTTCTTAGAACATAGCAATGAGTGACGTCATCTTAGAACTTAGCAATGAGTGATGTCATCTGAGAACATAGCAATGAGTGACGTCATGTTTGACCAGTACAATGAGTGATGTCATCTGAGAACATTGCAATTAGTGACGTCATGTTAGACCAGTACAATGAGTGATGTCATATTAGAACATAGCAATGAGTGACTTCATGTTAGACCAGTACAATGAGTGATGTCATCTGAGAACATTGCAATGAGTGACGTCATGTTAGACCAGTACAATGAGTGATGTCATCTTAGAACATAGCAATGAGTGACGTCATGTTAGTCCAGTACAATGAGTGATGTCATGTTAGAACATAGCAATGAGGGATGTCATGTTAAACCAATACAATGAGTGATGTCTTCTTAGAACATATCAATGAGTGACGTCATGTTAGACCAGTACAATGAGTGATGTCATCTTAGAACATTACAATGAGTGACGTCATGTTAGACCAGTACTATGAGTGATGTCATCTTAGAACATTGCAATGAGTGACGTCATCTTAGAACTTAGCAATGAGTGATGTCATCTGAGAACATAGCAATGAGTGACGTCATGTTTGACCAGTACAATGAGTGATGTCATCTGAGAACATTGCAATTAGTGACGTCATGTTAGACCAGTACAATGAGTGATGTCATATTAGAACATAGCAATGAGTGACTTCATGTTAGACCAGTACAATGAGTGATGTCATCTGAGAACATTGCAATGAGTGACGTCATGTTAGACCAGTACAATGAGTGATGTCATCTTAGAACATAGCAATGAGTGACGTCATGTTAGTCCAGTACAATGAGTGATGTCATGTTAGAACATAGCAATGAGGGATGTCATGTTAAACCAATACAATGAGTGATGTCTTCTTAGAACATATCAATGAGTGACGTCATGTTAGACCAGTACAATGAGTGATGTCATCTTAGAACATTACAATGAGTGACGTCATGTTAGACCAGTACTATGAGTGATGTCATCTTAGAACATTGCAATGAGTGACGTCATGTTAGACCAGTACAACGAGTGATGTCATCTGAGAACATAGCAACGAGTGACGTCATGTTAGACCAGTACAACGAGTGATGTCATCTGAGAACATAGCAACGAGTGACGTCATGTTAGACCAGTACAATGAGTGATGTCATCTTAGAACATAGCAACGAGTGACGTCATGTTAGACCAGTACAATGAGTGATGTCATCTTAGAACATAGCAACGAGTGACGTCATGTTAGACCAGTACAATGAGTGATATCATCTTAGAACATTACAATGATCGACGTCATGTTAGACCAGTACAAGGAGTGATGTCATCTGAGAACATAGCAACGAGTGACGTCATGTTAGACCAGTACAATGAGTGATGTCATCTTAGAACATAGCAACGAGTGACGTCATGTTAGACCAGTACAATGAGTGATGTCATCTTAGAACATTACAATGATCGACGTCATGTTAGACCAGTACAATGAGTGATGTCATCTGAGAACATTACAATGAGTGATGTCATGTTAGACCAGTACAATGAGTGATGTCATCTTAGAACATTACAATGAGTGACGTCATGTTTGACCAGTAGGCTACAATGAGTGATGTCATCTTAGAATATAGCAATGACTGATGTCATGTTAGTCCAGTACAATGAGTGATGTCATGTTAGAACATAGCAATGAGGGATGTCATGTTAAACCAATACAATGAGTGATGTCTTCTTAGAACATATCAATGAGTGACGTCATGTTAGACCAGTACAATGAGTGATGTCATCTTAGAACATTACAATGAGTGACGTCATGTTAGACCAGTACTATGAGTGATGTCATCTTAGAACATTGCAACGAGTGACGTCATGTTAGACCAGTACAACGAGTGATGTCATCTGAGAACATAGCAACGAGTGACGTCATGTTAGACCAGTACAACGAGTGATGTCATCTGAGAACATAGCAACGAGTGACGTCATGTTAGACCAGTACAATGAGTGATGTCATCTTAGAACATAGCAACGAGTGACGTCATGTTAGACCAGTACAATGAGTGATGTCATCTTAGAACATAGCAACGAGTGACGTCATGTTAGACCAGTACAATGAGTGATATCATCTTAGAACATTACAATGATCGACGTCATGTTAGACCAGTACAAGGAGTGATGTCATCTGAGAACATAGCAACGAGTGACGTCATGTTAGACCAGTACAATGAGTGATGTCATCTGAGAACATAGCAACGAGTGACGTCATGTTAGACCAGTACAATGAGTGATGTCATCTTAGAACATTACAATGAGTGACGTCATGTTAGACCAGTACTATGAGTGATGTCATCTTAGAACATTGCAACGAGTGACGTCATGTTAGACCAGTACAATGAGTGATGTCATCTGAGAACATAGCAACGAGTGACGTCATGTTAGACCAGTACAACGAGTGATGTCATCTGAGAACATAGCAACGAGTGACGTCATGTTAGACCAGTACAATGAGTGATGTCATCTTAGAACATAGCAACGAGTGACGTCATGTTAGACCAGTACAATGAGTGATGTCATCTTAGAACATAGCAACGAGTGACGTCATGTTAGACCAGTACAATGAGTGATATCATCTTAGAACATTACAATGATCGACGTCATGTTAGACCAGTACAAGGAGTGATGTCATCTGAGAACATAGCAACGAGTGACGTCATGTTAGACCAGTACAATGAGTGATGTCATCTGAGAACATAGCAACGAGTGACGTCATGTTAGACCAGTACAATGAGTGATGTCATCTTAGAACATAGCAACGAGTGACGTCATGTTAGACCAGTACAATGAGTGATGTCATCTTAGAACATAGCAACGAGTGACGTCATGTTAGACCAGTACAATGAGTGATGTCATCTTAGAACATAGCAACGAGTGACGTCATGTTAGACCAGTACAATGAGTGATGTCATCTGAGAACATAGCAATGAGTGACGTCATGTTAGACCAGTAGGCTACAATGAGTGATGTCATCTTAGAACATTGCAATGAGTGACGTCATGTTAGACCAGTACAATGAGTGATGTCATCTGAGAACATAGCAACGAGTGACGTCATGTTAGACCAGTACAATGAGTGATGTCATCTGAGAACATAGCAACGAGTGACGTCATGTTAGACCAGTACAATGAGTGATGTCATCTTAGAACATAGCAACGAGTGACGTCATGTTAGACCAGTACAATGAGTGATGTCATCTTAGAACATTACAATGATCGACGTCATGTTAGACCAGTACAATGAGTGATGTCATCTTAGAACATAGCAACGAGTGACGTCATGTTAGACCAGTACAATGAGTGATGTCATCTGAGAACATAGCAATGAGTGACGTCATGTTAGACCAGTACAATGAGTGATGTCATCTGAGAACATAGCAACGAGTGACGTCATGTTAGACCAGTACAATGAGTGATGTCATCTTAGAACATAGCAACGAGTGACGTCATGTTAGACCAGTACAATGAGTGATGTCATCTTAGAACATTACAATGATCGACGTCATGTTAGACCAGTACAATGAGTGATGTCATCTTAGAACATAGCATCGAGTGACGTCATGTTAGACCAGTACAATGAGTGATGTCATCTTAGAACATTGCAATGAGTGACGTCATGTTAGACCAGTACAATGAGTGATGTCATCTGAGAACATAGCAACGAGTGACGTCATGTTAGACCAGTACAATGAGTGATGTCATCTGAGAACATAGCAACGAGTGACGTCATGTAAGACCAGTACAATGAGTGATGTCATCTTAGAACATAGCAACGAGTGACGTCATGTTAGACCAGTACAATGAGTGATGTCATCTTAGAACATAGCAACGAGTGACGTCATGTTAGACCAGTACAATGAGTGATGTCATCTTAGAACATTACAATGATCGACGTCATGTTAGACCAGTACAATGAGTGATGTCATCTGAGAACATTACAATGAGTGATGTCATGTTAGACCAGTACAATGAGTGATGTCATCTTAGAACATTACAATGAGTGACGTCATGTGTGACCAGTAGGCTACAATGAGTGATGTCATCTTAGAATATAGCAATGACTGATGTCATGTTAGTCCAGTACAATGAGTGATGTCATGTTAGAACATAGCAATGAGGGATGTCATGTTAAACCAATACAATGAGTGATGTCATCTTAGAACATATCAATGAGTGACGTCATGTTAGACCAGTACAATGAGTGATGTCATCTTAGAACATTACAATGAGTGACATCATGTTAGACCAGTAGGCTACAATGAGTGATGTCATCTTAGAACATAACAATGAGTGACGTCATCTTAGAACTTAGCTATGAGTGATGTCATCTGAGAACATAGCAATGAGTGACGTCATGTTTGACCAGTACAATGAGTGATGTCATCTGAGAACATTGCAATGAGTGACGTCATGTTAGTCCAGTACAATGAGTGATGTCATGTTAGACCAGTACAATGAGTGATGTCATCTGAGAACATAGCAACAGATGAAGTCATGTTAGACCAGTACAATGAGTGATGTCATCTTAGAACATAGCAACGAGTTACGTCATGTTAGACCAGTACAATGAGTGATGTCATCTTAGAACATAGCAACGAGTGACGTCATGTTAGACCAGTACAATGAGTGATTTCATCTTAGAACATTGCAACGAGTGACGTCATGTTAGACCAGTACAATGAGTGATGTCATCTGAGAACATTGCAACGAGTGACGTCATGTTAGACCAGTACAATAAGTGATGTCATCTTAGAACATTACAATGATCGACGTCATGTTAGACCAGTACAATGAGTGATGTCATCTTAGAACATTACAAAGAGTGACGTCATGTTTGACCAGTAGGCTGCAATGAGTGATGTCATCTTAGAATATAGCAATGACTGATGTCATGTTAGTCCAGTACAATGAGTGATGTCATGTTAGAACATAGCAATGAGGGATGTCATGTAAGACCAATACAATGAGTGATTTCATCTTAGAACATATCAACGAGTGACGTCATGTTAGACCAGTACAATGAGTGATGTCATCTGAGAACATTGCAACGAGTGACGTCATGTTAGACCAGTACAATGAGTGATGTCATCTTAGAACATTGCAACGAGTGACGTCATGTTAGACCAGTACAATGAGTGATGTCATCTGAGAACATAGCAACGAGTGACGTCATGTTAGACCAGTACAATGATTGATGTCATCTGAGAACATAGCAACGAGTGACGTCATGTTAGACCAGTACAATGAGTGATGTCATCTTAGAACATAGCAACGAGTGACGTCATGTCAGACCAGTACAATGAGTGATGTCATCTTAGAACATAGCAACGAGTGACGTCATGTTAGACCAGTACAATGAGTGATTTCATCTTAGAACATTACAATGATCGACGTATTGTTAGACCAGTACAATGAGTGATGTCATCTGAGAACATTACAATGAGTGATGTCATGTTAGACCAGTACAATGAGTGATGTCATCTTAGAACATTACAATGAGTGACGTCATGTTTGACCAGTAGGCTACAATGAGTGATGTCATCTTAGAATATAGCAATGACTGATGTCATGTTAGTCCAGTACAATGAGTGATGTCATGTTAGAACATAGCAATGAGGGATGTCATGTTAAACCAATACAATGAGTGATATCATCTTAGAACATATCAATGAGTGACGTCATGTTAGACCAGTACAACGAGTGATGTCATCTGAGAACATAGCAACGAGTGACGTCATGTTAGACCAGTACAATGAGTGATGTCATCTTAGAACATAGCAACGAGTGACGTCATGTTAGACCAGTACAATGAGTGATGTCATCTGAGAACATTGCAATGAGTGACGTCATGTTAGACCAGTACAATGAGTGATGTCATCTTAGAACATAGCAATGAGTGACGTCATCTTAGAACTTAGCAATGAGTGATGTCATCTGAGAACATAGCAATGAGTGACGTCATGTTTGACCAGTACAATGAGTGATGTCATCTGAGAACATTGCAATTAGTGACGTCATGTTAGACCAGTACAATGAGTGATGTCATATTAGAACATAGCAATGAGTGACTTCATGTTAGACCAGTACAATGAGTGATGTCATCTGAGAACATTGCAATGAGTGACGTCATGTTAGACCAGTACAATGAGTGATGTCATCTTAGAACATAGCAATGAGTGACGTCATGTTAGACCAGTACAATGATTGATGTCATCTGAGAACATAGCAACGAGTGACGTCATGTTAGACCAGTACAATGATTGATGTCATCTGAGAACATAGCAACGAGTGACGTCATGTTAGACCAGTACAATGATTGATGTCATCTGAGAACATAGCAACGAGTGACGTCATGTTAGACCAGTACAATGATTGATGTCATCTGAGAACATAGCAACGAGTGACGTCATGTTAGACCAGTACAATGAGTGATGTCATCTTAGAACATTACAATGAGTGACGTCATGTTTGACCAGTAGGCTACAATGAGTGATGTCATCTTAGAATATAGCAATTACTGATGTCATGTTAGTCCAGTACAATGAGTGATGTCATGTTCGAACATAGCAATGAGTGACGTCATGTTAGACCAGTACAATGAGTGATGTCATCTTAGAACATAGCAACGAGTGACGTCATGTTAGACCAGTACAATGAGTGATGTCATCTTAGAACATTACAATGATCGACGTCATGTTAGACCAGTACAATGAGTGATGTCATCTGAGAACATTACAATGAGTGATGTCATGTTAGACCAGTACAATGAGTGATGTCATCTTAGAACATTACAATGAGTGACGTCATGTTTGACCAGTAGGCTACAATGAGTGATGTCATCTTAGAATATAGCAATGACTGATGTCATGTTAGTCCAGTACAATGAGTGATGTCATGTTAGAACATAGCAATGAGGGATGTCATGTTAAACCAATACAATGAGTGATGTCATCTTAGAACATATCAATGAGTGACATCATGTTAGACCAGTACAATGAGTGATGTCATCTGAGAACATAGCAATGAGTGACGTCATGTTAGACCAGTAGGCTACAATGAGTGATGTCATCTTAGAACATTGCAATGAGTGACGTCATGTTAGACCAGTACAATGAGTGATGTCATCTGAGAACATAGCAATGAGTGACGTCATGTTAGACCAGTACAATGAGTGATGTCATCTGAGAACAAAGCAACGAGTGACGTCATGTTAGACCAGTACAATGAGTGATGTCATCTTAGAACATAGCAACGAGTGACGTCATGTTAGACCAGTACAATGAGTGATGTCATCTTAGAACATTACAATGATCGACGTCATGTTAGACCAGTACAATGAGTGATGTCATCTTAGAACATAGCAACGAGTGACGTCATGTTAGACCAGTACAATGAGTGATGTCATCTTAGAACATAGCAACGAGTGACGTCATGTTAGACCAGTACAATGAGTGATGTCATCTGAGAACATTGCAATGAGTGACGTCATGTTAGACCAGTACAATGAGTGATGTCATCTTAGAACATAGCAATGAGTGACGTCATCTTAGAACTTAGCAATGAGTGATGTCATCTGAGAACATAGCAATGAGTGACGTCATGTTTGACCAGTACAATGAGTGATGTCATCTGAGAACATTGCAATTAGTGACGTCATGTTAGACCAGTACAATGAGTGATGTCATATTAGAACATAGCAATGAGTGACTTCATGTTAGACCAGTACAATGAGTGATGTCATCTGAGAACATTGCAATGAGTGACGTCATGTTAGACCAGTACAATGAGTGATGTCATCTTAGAACATAGCAATGAGTGACGTCATGTTAGACCAGTACAATGATTGATGTCATCTGAGAACATAGCAAATAGTGACGTCATGTTAGACCAGTACAATGATTGATGTCATCTGAGAACATAGCAACGAGTGACGTCATGTTAGACCAGTACAATGATTGATGTCATCTGAGAACATAGCAACGAGTGACGTCATGTTAGACCAGTACAATGATTGATGTCATCTGAGAACATAGCAACGAGTGACGTCATGTTAGACCAGTACAATGAGTGATGTCATCTTAGAACATTACAATGAGTGACGTCATGTTTGACCAGTAGGCTACAATGAGTGATGTCATCTTAGAATATAGCAATTACTGATGTCATGTTAGTCCAGTACAATGAGTGATGTCATGTTCGAACATAGCAATGAGTGACGTCATGTTAGACCAGTACAATGAGTGATGTCATCTTAGAACATAGCAACGAGTGACGTCATGTTAGACCAGTACAATGAGTGATGTCATCTTAGAACATTACAATGATCGACGTCATGTTAGACCAGTACAATGAGTGATGTCATCTGAGAACATTACAATGAGTGATGTCATGTTAGACCAGTACAATGAGTGATGTCATCTTAGAACATTACAATGAGTGACGTCATGTTTGACCAGTAGGCTACAATGAGTGATGTCATCTTAGAATATAGCAATGACTGATGTCATGTTAGTCCAGTACAATGAGTGATGTCATGTTAGAACATAGCAATGAGGGATGTCATGTTAAACCAATACAATGAGTGATGTCATCTTAGAACATATCAATGAGTGACATCATGTTAGACCAGTACAATGAGTGATGTCATCTGAGAACATAGCAATGAGTGACGTCATGTTAGACCAGTAGGCTACAATGAGTGATGTCATCTTAGAACATTGCAATGAGTGACGTCATGTTAGACCAGTACAATGAGTGATGTCATCTGAGAACATAGCAATGAGTGACGTCATCTTAGACCAGTACAATGAGTGATGTCATCTGAGAACAAAGCAACGAGTGACGTCATGTTAGACCAGTACAATGAGTGATGTCATCTTAGAACATAGCAACGAGTGACGTCATGTTAGACCAGTACAATGAGTGATGTCATCTTAGAACATTACAATGATCGACGTCATGTTAGACCAGTACAATGAGTGATGTCATCTTAGAACATAGCAACGAGTGACGTCATGTTAGACCAGTACAATGAGTGATGTCATCTGAGAACATAGCAATGAGTGACGTCATGTTAGACCAGTACAATGAGTGATGTCATCTGAGAACATTACAAAGAGTGACGTCATGTTTGACCAGTAGGCTGCAATGAGTGATGTCATCTTAGAATATAGCAATGACTGATGTCATGTTAGTCCAGTACAATGAGTGATGTCATGTTAGAACATAGCAATGAGGGATGTCATGTAAGACCAATACAATGAGTGATTTCATCTTAGAACATATCAACGAGTGACGTCATGTTAGACCAGTACAATGAGTGATGTCATCTGAGAACATTGCAACGAGTGACGTCATGTTAGACCAGTACAATGAGTGATGTCATCTGAGAACATAGCAACGAGTGACGTCATGTTAGACCAGTACAATGAGTGATGTCATCTGAGAACATAGCAACGAGTGACGTCATGTAAGACCAGTACAATGAGTGATGTCATCTTAGAACATAGCAACGAGTGACGTCATGTTAGACCAGTACAATGAGTGATGTCATCTTAGAACATAGCAACGAGTGACGTCATGTTAGACCAGTACAATGAGTGATGTCATCTTAGAACATTACAATGATCGAAGTCATGTTAGACCAGTACAATGAGTGATGTCATCTGAGAACATTACAATGAGTGATGTCATGTTAGACCAGTACAATGAGTGATGTCATCTTAGAACATTACAATGAGTGACGTCATGTGTGACCAGTAGGCTACAATGAGTGATGTCATCTTAGAATATAGCAATGACTGATGTCATGTTAGTCCAGTACAATGAGTGATGTCATGTTAGAACATAGCAATGAGGGATGTCATGTTAAACCAATACAATGAGTGATGTCATCTTAGAACATATCAATGAGTGACGTCATGTTAGACCAGTACAATGAGTGATGTCATCTTAGAACATTACAATGAGTGACATCATGTTAGACCAGTAGGCTACAATGAGTGATGTCATCTTAGAACATAACAATGAGTGACGTCATCTTAGAACTTAGCTATGAGTGATGTCATCTGAGAACATAGCAATGAGTGACGTCATGTTTGACCAGTACAATGAGTGATGTCATCTGAGAACATTGCAATGAGTGACGTCATGTTAGTCCAGTACAATGAGTGATGTCATGTTAGACCAGTACAATGAGTGATGTCATCTGAGAACATAGCAACAAATGACGTCATGTTAGACCAGTACAATGAGTGATGTCATCTTAGAACATAGCAACGAGTGACGTCATGTTAGACCAGTACAATGAGTGATGTCATCTTAGAACATAGCAACGAGTGACGTCATGTTAGACCAGTACAATGAGTGATTTCATCTTAGAACATTGCAACGAGTGACGTCATGTTAGACCAGTACAATGAGTGATGTCATCTGAGAACATAGCAACGAGTGACGTCATGTTAGACCAGTACAATGATTGATGTCATCTGAGAACATAGCAACGAGTGACGTCATGTTAGACCAGTACAATGAGTGATGTCATCTTAGAACATTACAATGAGTGACGTCATGTTTGACCAGTAGGCTACAATGAGTGATGTCATCTTAGAATATAGCAATTACTGATGTCATGTTAGTCCAGTACAATGAGTGATGTCATGTTCGAACATAGCAATGAGTGACGTCATGTTAGACCAGTACAATGAGTGATGTCATCTTAGAACATAGCAACGAGTGACGTCATGTTAGACCAGTACAATGAGTGATGTCATCTTAGAACATTACAATGATCGACGTCATGTTAGACCAGTACAATGAGTGATGTCATCTGAGAACATTACAATGAGTGATGTCATGTTAGACCAGTACAATGAGTGATGTCATCTTAGAACATTACAATGAGTGACGTCATGTTTGACCAGTAGGCTACAATGAGTGATGTCATCTTAGAATATAGCAATGACTGATGTCATGTTAGTCCAGTACAATGAGTGATGTCATGTTAGAACATAGCAATGAGGGATGTCATGTTAAACCAATACAATGAGTGATGTCATCTTAGAACATATCAATGAGTGACATCATGTTAGACCAGTACAATGAGTGATGTCATCTGAGAACATAGCAATGAGTGACGTCATGTTAGACCAGTAGGCTACAATGAGTGATGTCATCTTAGAACATTGCAATGAGTGACGTCATGTTAGACCAGTACAATGAGTGATGTCATCTGAGAACATAGCAATGAGTGACGTCATCTTAGACCAGTACAATGAGTGATGTCATCTGAGAACAAAGCAACGAGTGACGTCATGTTAGACCAGTACAATGAGTGATGTCATCTTAGAACATAGCAACGAGTGACGTCATGTTAGACCAGTACAATGAGTGATGTCATCTTAGAACATTACAATGATCGACGTCATGTTAGACCAGTACAATGAGTGATGTCATCTTAGAACATAGCAACGAGTGACGTCATGTTAGACCAGTACAATGAGTGATGTCATCTGAGAACATAGCAATGAGTGACGTCATGTTAGACCAGTACAATGAGTGATGTCATCTGAGAACATTACAAAGAGTGACGTCATGTTTGACCAGTAGGCTGCAATGAGTGATGTCATCTTAGAATATAGCAATGACTGATGTCATGTTAGTCCAGTACAATGAGTGATGTCATGTTAGAACATAGCAATGAGGGATGTCATGTAAGACCAATACAATGAGTGATTTCATCTTAGAACATATCAACGAGTGACGTCATGTTAGACCAGTACAATGAGTGATGTCATCTGAGAACATTGCAATGAGTGACGTCATGTTAGACCAGTACAATGAGTGATGTCATCTGAGAACATAGCAACGAGTGACGTCATGTTAGACCAGTACAATGAGTGATGTCATCTGAGAACATAGCAACGAGTGACGTCATGTAAGACCAGTACAATGAGTGATGTCATCTTAGAACATAGCAACGAGTGATGTCATGTTAGACCAGTACAATGAGTGATGTCATCTTAGAACATAGCAACGAGTGACGTCATGTTAGACCAGTACAATGAGTGATGTCATCTTAGAACATTACAATGATCGACGTCATGTTAGACCAGTACAATGAGTGATGTCATCTGAGAACATTACAATGAGTGATGTCATGTTAGACCAGTACAATGAGTGATGTCATCTTAGAACATTACAATGAGTGACGTCATGTGTGACCAGTAGGCTACAATGAGTGATGTCATCTTAGAATATAGCAATGACTGATGTCATGTTAGTCCAGTACAATGAGTGATGTCATGTTAGAACATAGCAATGAGGGATGTCATGTTAAACCAATACAATGAGTGATGTCATCTTAGAACATATCAATGAGTGACGTCATGTTAGACCAGTACAATGAGTGATGTCATCTTAGAACATTACAATGAGTGACATCATGTTAGACCAGTAGGCTACAATGAGTGATGTCATCTTAGAACATAACAATGAGTGACGTCATCTTAGAACTTAGCTATGAGTGATGTCATCTGAGAACATAGCAATGAGTGACGTCATGTTTGACCAGTACAATGAGTGATGTCATCTGAGAACATTGCAATGAGTGACGTCATGTTAGTCCAGTACAATGAGTGATGTCATGTTAGACCAGTACAATGAGTGATGTCATCTGAGAACATAGCAACAAATGACGTCATGTTAGACCAGTACAATGAGTGATGTCATCTTAGAACATAGCAACGAGTGACGTCATGTTAGACCAGTACAATGAGTGATGTCATCTTAGAACATAGCAACGAGTGACGTCATGTTAGACCAGTACAATGAGTGATTTCATCTTAGAACATTGCAACGAGTGACGTCATGTTAGACCAGTACAATGAGTGATGTCATCTGAGAACATTGCAACGAGTGACGTCATGTTAGACCAGTACAATAAGTGATGTCATCTTAGAACATTACAATGATCGACGTCATGTTAGACCAGTACAATGAGTGATGTCATCTTAGAACATTACAAATAGTGACGTCATGTTTGACCAGTAGGCTGCAATGAGTGATGTCATCTTAGAATATAGCAATGACTGATGTCATGTTAGTCCAGTACAATGAGTGATGTCATGTTAGAACATAGCAATGAGGGATGTCATGTAAGACCAATACAATGAGTGATTTCATCTTAGAACATATCAACGAGTGACGTCATGTTAGACCAGTACAATGAGTGATGTCATCTGAGAACATTGCAACGAGTGACGTCATGTTAGACCAGTACAATGAGTGATGTCATCTTAGAACATTGCAACGAGTGACGTCATGTTAGACCAGTACAATGAGTGATGTCATCTGAGAACATAGCAACGAGTGACGTCATGTTAGACCAGTACAATGATTGATGTCATCTGAGAACATAGCAACGAGTGACGTCATGTTAGACCAGTACAATGAGTGATGTCATCTTAGAACATAGCAACGAGTGACGTCATGTCAGACCAGTACAATGAGTGATGTCATCTTAGAACATAGCAACGAGTGACGTCATGTTAGACCAGTACAATGAGTGATTTCATCTTAGAACATTACAATGATCGACGTCATGTTAGACCAGTACAATGAGTGATGTCATCTGAGAACATTACAATGAGTGATGTCATGTTAGACCAGTACAATGAGTGATGTCATCTTAGAACATTACAATGAGTGACGTCATGTTTGACCAGTAGGCTACAATGAGTGATGTCATCTTAGAATATAGCAATGACTGATGTCATGTTAGTCCAGTACAATGAGTGATGTCATGTTAGAACATAGCAATGAGGGATGTCATGTTAAACCAATACAATGAGTGATGTCATCTTAGAACATATCAATTAGTGACGTCATGTTAGACCAGTACAACGAGTGATGTCATCTGAGAACATAGCAACGAGTGACGTCATGTTAGACCAGTACAATGAGTGATGTCATCTTAGAACATAGCAACGAGTGACGTCATGTTAGACCAGTACAATGAGTGATTTCATCTGAGAACATTGCAATGAGTGACGTCATGTTAGACCAGTACAATGAGTGATGTCATCTTAGAACATAGCAATGAGTGACGTCATCTTAGAACTTAGCAATGAGTGATGTCATCTGAGAACATAGCAATGAGTGACGTCATGTTTGACCAGTACAATGAGTGATGTCATCTGAGAACATTGCAATTAGTGACGTCATGTTAGACCAGTACAATGAGTGATGTCATATTAGAACATAGCAATGAGTGACTTCATGTTAGACCAGTACAATGAGTGATGTCATCTGAGAACATTGCAATGAGTGACGTCATGTTAGACCAGTACAATGAGTGATGTCATCTTAGAACATAGCAATGAGTGACGTCATGTTAGACCAGTACAATGATTGATGTCATCTGAGAACATAGCAACGAGTGACGTCATGTTAGACCAGTACAATGATTGATGTCATCTGAGAACATAGCAACGAGTGACGTCATGTTAGACCAGTACAATGATTGATGTCATCTGAGAACATAGCAACGAGTGACGTCATGTTAGACCAGTACAATGATTGATGTCATCTGAGAACATAGCAACGAGTGACGTCATGTTAGACCAGTACAATGAGTGATGTCATCTTAGAACATTACAATGAGTGACGTCATGTTTGACCAGTAGGCTACAATGAGTGATGTCATCTTAGAATATAGCAATTACTGATGTCATGTTAGTCCAGTACAATGAGTGATGTCATGTTCGAACATAGCAATGAGTGACGTCATGTTAGACCAGTACAATGAGTGATGTCATCTTAGAACATAGCAACGAGTGACGTCATGTTAGACCAGTACAATGAGTGATGTCATCTTAGAACATTACAATGATCGACGTCATGTTAGACCAGTACAATGAGTGATGTCATCTGAGAACATTACAATGAGTGATGTCATGTTAGACCAGTACAATGAGTGATGTCATCTTAGAACATTACAATGAGTGACGTCATGTTTGACCAGTAGGCTACAATGAGTGATGTCATCTTAGAATATAGCAATGACTGATGTCATGTTAGTCCAGTACAATGAGTGATGTCATGTTAGAACATAGCAATGAGGGATGTCATGTTAAACCAATACAATGAGTGATGTCATCTTAGAACATATCAATGAGTGACATCATGTTAGACCAGTACAATGAGTGATGTCATCTGAGAACATAGCAATGAGTGACGTCATGTTAGACCAGTAGGCTACAATGAGTGATGTCATCTTAGAACATTGCAATGAGTGACGTCATGTTAGACCAGTACAATGAGTGATGTCATCTGAGAACATAGCAATGAGTGACGTCATGTTAGACCAGTACAATGAGTGATGTCATCTGAGAACAAAGCAACGAGTGACGTCATGTTAGACCAGTACAATGAGTGATGTCATCTTAGAACATAGCAACGAGTGACGTCATGTTAGACCAGTACAATGAGTGATGTCATCTTAGAACATTACAATGATCGACGTCATGTTAGACCAGTACAATGAGTGATGTCATCTTAGAACATAGCAACGAGTGACGTCATGTTAGACCAGTACAATGAGTGATGTCATCTTAGAACATAGCAACGAGTGACGTCATGTTAGACCAGTACAATGAGTGATGTCATCTGAGAACATTGCAATGAGTGACGTCATGTTAGACCAGTACAATGAGTGATGTCATCTTAGAACATAGCAATGAGTGACGTCATCTTAGAACTTAGCAATGAGTGATGTCATCTGAGAACATAGCAATGAGTGACGTCATGTTTGACCAGTACAATGAGTGATGTCATCTGAGAACATTGCAATTAGTGACGTCATGTTAGACCAGTACAATGAGTGATGTCATATTAGAACATAGCAATGAGTGACTTCATGTTAGACCAGTACAATGAGTGATGTCATCTGAGAACATTGCAATGAGTGACGTCATGTTAGACCAGTACAATGAGTGATGTCATCTTAGAACATAGCAATGAGTGACGTCATTTTAGACCAGTACAATGATTGATGTCATCTGAGAACATAGCAACGAGTGACGTCATGTTAGACCAGTACAATGATTGATGTCATCTGAGAACATAGCAACGAGTGACGTCATGTTAGACCAGTACAATGATTGATGTCATCTGAGAACATAGCAACGAGTGACGTCATGTTAGACCAGTACAATGATTGATGTCATCTGAGAACATAGCAACGAGTGACGTCATGTTAGACCAGTACAATGAGTGATGTCATCTTAGAACATTACAATGAGTGACGTCATGTTTGACCAGTAGGCTACAATGAGTGATGTCATCTTAGAATATAGCAATTACTGATGTCATGTTAGTCCAGTACAATGAGTGATGTCATGTTCGAACATAGCAATGAGTGACGTCATGTTAGACCAGTACAATGAGTGATGTCATCTTAGAACATAGCAACGAGTGACGTCATGTTAGACCAGTACAATGAGTGATGTCATCTTAGAACATTACAATGATCGACGTCATGTTAGACCAGTACAATGAGTGATGTCATCTGAGAACATTACAATGAGTGATGTCATGTTAGACCAGTACAATGAGTGATGTCATCTTAGAACATTACAATGAGTGACGTCATGTTTGACCAGTAGGCTACAATGAGTGATGTCATCTTAGAATATAGCAATGACTGATGTCATGTTAGTCCAGTACAATGAGTGATGTCATGTTAGAACATAGCAATGAGGGATGTCATGTTAAACCAATACAATGAGTGATGTCATCTTAGAACATATCAATGAGTGACATCATGTTAGACCAGTACAATGAGTGATGTCATCTGAGAACATAGCAATGAGTGACGTCATGTTAGACCAGTAGGCTACAATGAGTGATGTCATCTTAGAACATTGCAATGAGTGACGTCATGTTAGACCAGTACAATGAGTGATGTCATCTGAGAACATAGCAATGAGTGACGTCATCTTAGACCAGTACAATGAGTGATGTCATCTGAGAACAAAGCAACGAGTGACGTCATGTTAGACCAGTACAATGAGTGATGTCATCTTAGAACATAGCAACGAGTGACGTCATGTTAGACCAGTACAATGAGTGATGTCATCTTAGAACATTACAATGATCGACGTCATGTTAGACCAGTACAATGAGTGATGTCATCTTAGAACATAGCAACGAGTGACGTCATGTTAGACCAGTACAATGAGTGATGTCATCTGAGAACATAGCAATGAGTGATGTCATGTTAGACCAGTACAATGAGTGATGTCATCTGAGAACATTACAAAGAGTGACGTCATGTTTGACCAGTAGGCTGCAATGAGTGATGTCATCTTAGAATATAGCAATGACTGATGTCATGTTAGTCCAGTACAATGAGTGATGTCATGTTAGAACATAGCAATGAGGGATGTCATGTAAGACCAATACAATGAGTGATTTCATCTTAGAACATATCAACGAGTGACGTCATGTTAGACCAGTACAATGAGTGATGTCATCTGAGAACATTGCAATGAGTGACGTCATGTTAGACCAGTACAATGAGTGATGTCATCTGAGAACATAGCAACGAGTGATGTCATGTTAGACCAGTACAATGAGTGATGTCATCTGAGAACATAGCAACGAGTGACGTCATGTAAGACCAGTACAATGAGTGATGTCATCTTAGAACATTACAATGATCGACGTCATGTTAGACCAGTACAATGAGTGATGTCATCTGAGAACATTACAATGAGTGATGTCATGTTAGACCAGTACAATGAGTGATGTCATCTTAGAACATTACAATGAGTGACGTCATGTGTGACCAGTAGGCTCCAATGAGTGATGTCATCTTAGAATATAGCAATGACTGATGTCATGTTAGTCCAGTACAATGAGTGATGTCATGTTAGAACATAGCAATGAGGGATGTCATGTTAAACCAATACAATGAGTGATGTCATCTTAGAACATATCAATGAGTGACGTCATGTTAGACCAGTACAATGAGTGATGTCATCTTAGAACATTACAATGAGTGACATCATGTTAGACCAGTACAATGAGTGATGTCATCTTAGAACATTACAATGAGTGACATCATGTTAGACCAGTAGGCTACAATGAGTGATGTCATCTTAGAACATAACAATGAGTGACGTCATCTTAGAACTTAGCTATGAGTGATGTCATCTGAGAACATAGCAATGAGTGACGTCATGTTTGACCAGTACAATGAGTGATGTCATCTGAGAACATTGCAATGAGTGACGTCATGTTAGTCCAGTACAATGAGTGATGTCATGTTAGACCAGTACAATGAGTGATGTCATCTGAGAACATAGCAACAAATGACGTCATGTTAGACCAGTACAATGAGTGATTTCATCTTAGAACATAGCAACGAGTGACGTCATGTTAGACCAGTACAATGAGTGATGTCATCTTAGAACATAGCAACGAGTGACGTCATGTTAGACCAGTACAATGAGTGATTTCATCTTAGAACATTGCAACGAGTGACGTCATGTTAGACCAGTACAATGAGTGATGTCATCTGAGAACATTGCAACGAGTGACGTCATGTTAGACCAGTACAATAAGTGATGTCATCTTAGAACATTACAATGATCGACGTCATGTTAGACCAGTACAATGAGTGATGTCATCTTAGAACATTACAAAGAGTGACGTCATGTTTGACCAGTAGGCTGCAATGAGTGATGTCATCTTAGAATATAGCAATGACTGATGTCATGTTAGTCCAGTACAATGAGTGATGTCATGTTAGAACATAGCAATGAGGGATGTCATGTAAGACCAATACAATGAGTGATTTCATCTTAGAACATATCAACGAGTGACGTCATGTTAGACCAGTACAATGAGTGATGTCATCTGAGAACATTGCAACGAGTGACGTCATGTTAGACCAGTACAATGAGTGATGTCATCTTAGAACATTGCAACGAGTGACGTCATGTTAGACCAGTACAATGAGTGATGTCATCTGAGAACATAGCAACGAGTGACGTCATGTTAGACCAGTACAATGATTGATGTCATCTGAGAACATAGCAACGAGTGACGTCATGTTAGACCAGTACAATGAGTGATGTCATCTTAGAACATAGCAACGAGTGACGTCATGTTAGACCAGTACAATGAGTGATGTCATCTTAGAACATAGCAACGAGTGACGTCATGTTAGACCAGTACAATGAGTGATGCCATCTGAGAACATTACAATGAGTGATGTCATGTTAGACCAGTACAATGAGTGATGTCATCTTAGAACATTACAATGAGTGACGTCATGTTTGACCAGTAGGCTACAATGAGTGATGTCATCTTAGAATATAGCAATGACTGATGTCATGTTAGTCCAGTACAATGAGTGATGTCATGTTAGAACATAGCAATGAGGGATGTCATGTTAAACCAATACAACGAGTGATGTCATCTGAGAACATAGCAACGAGTGACGTCATGTTAGACCAGTACAATGAGTGATGTCATCTTAGAACATAGCAACGAGTGACGTCATGTTAGACCAGTACAATGAGTGATGTCATCTGAGAACATTGCAATGAGTGACGTCATGTTAGACCAGTACAATGAGTGATGTCATCTTAGAACATAGCAATGAGTGACGTCATCTTAGAACTTAGCAATGAGTGATGTCATCTGAGAACATAGCAATGAGTGACGTCATGTTTGACCAGTACAATGAGTGATGTCATCTGAGAACATTGCAATTAGTGACGTCATGTTAGACCAGTACAATGAGTGATGTCATATTAGAACATAGCAATGAGTGACTTCATGTTAGACCAGTACAATGAGTGATGTCATCTGAGAACATTGCAATGAGTGACGTCATGTTAGACCAGTACAATGAGTGATGTCATCTTAGAACATAGCAATGAGTGACGTCATGTTAGACCAGTACAATGAGTGATGTCATCTTTTGAACATAGCAATGAGTGACGTCATGTTAGACCAGTACAATGAGTGATGTCATCTTAGAACATAGCAATGAGTGACGTCATGTTAGTCCAGTACAATGAGTGATGTCATGTTAGACCAGTACAATGAGTGATGTCATCTTAAAACATTGCAATGAGTGACGTCATGTTAGACCAGTACAATGAGTGATGTCATGTTAGACCAGTACAATGAGTGATGTCATCTTAGAACATAGCAATGAGTGACGTCATGTTAGACCAGTACAATGAGTGATGTCATCTTAGAACATAGCAATGAGTGACTTCATGTTAGACCAGTACAATGAGTGATGTCATCTTAGAACATAGCAATGAGTGACGTCATGTTAGACCAGTACTATGAGTGATGTCATCTTAGAACATTGCAATGAGTGACGTCATGTTAGACCAGTACAATGAGTGATGTCATCTGAGAACATAGCAATGAGTGACGTCATGTTAGACCAGTACAATGAGTGATGTCATCTGAGAACATAGCAACGAGTGACGTCTTGTTAGACCAGTACAATGAGTGATGTCATCTTAGAACATTGCAACGAGTGACGTCATGTTAGACCAGTACAATGAGTGATGTCATCTGAGAACATAGCAACGAGTGACGTCATGTTAGACCAGTACAATGATTGATGTCATCTGAGAACATAGCAACGAGTGACGTCATGTTAGACCAGTACAATGATTGATGTCATCTGAGAACATAGCAACGAGTGACGTCATGTTAGACCAGTACAATGATTGATGTCATCTGAGAACATAGCAACGAGTGACGTCATGTTAGACCAGTACAATGATTGATGTCATCTGAGAACATAGCAACGAGTGACGTCATGTTAGACCAGTACAATGAGTGATGTCATCTTAGAACATTACAATGAGTGACGTCATGTTTGACCAGTAGGCTACAATGAGTGATGTCATCTTAGAATATAGCAATTACTGATGTCATGTTAGTCCAGTACAATGAGTGATGTCATGTTCGAACATAGCAATGAGTGACGTCATGTTAGACCAGTACAATGAGTGATGTCATCTTAGAACATTGCAACGAGTGACGTCATTTTAGACCAGTACAATGAGTGATGTCATCTGAGAACATTACAATGAGTGACATCATGTTAGACCAGTAGGCTACAATGAGTGATGTCATCTTAGAACATAACAATGAGTGACGTCATCTTAGAACTTAGCTATGAGTGATGTCATCTGAGAACATAGCAATGAGTGACGTCATGTTTGACCAGTACAATGAGTGATGTCATCTGAGAACATTGCAATGAGTGACGTCATGTTAGTCCAGTACAATGAGTGATGTCATGTTAGACCAGTACAATGAGTGATGTCATCTGAGAACATAGCAACAAATGACGTCATGTTAGACCAGTACAATGAGTGATGTCATCTTAGAACATAGCAACGAGTGACGTCATGTTAGACCAGTACAATGAGTGATGTCATCTTAGAACATAGCAACGAGTGACGTCATGTTAGACCAGTACAATGAGTGATTTCATCTTAGAACATTGCAACGAGTGACGTCATGTTAGACCAGTACAATGAGTGATGTCATCTGAGAACATTGCAACGAGTGACGTCATGTTAGACCAGTACAATAAGTGATGTCATCTTAGAACATTACAATGATCGACGTCATGTTAGACCAGTACAATGAGTGATGTCATCTTAGAACATTACAAAGAGTGACGTCATGTTTGACCAGTAGGCTGCAATGAGTGATGTCATCTTAGAATATAGCAATGACTGATGTCATGTTAGTCCAGTACAATGAGTGATGTCATGTTAGAACATAGCAATGAGGGATGTCATGTAAGACCAATACAATGAGTGATTTCATCTTAGAACATATCAACGAGTGACGTCATGTTAGACCAGTACAATGAGTGATGTCATCTGAGAACATTGCAACGAGTGACGTCATGTTAGACCAGTACAATGAGTGATGTCATCTTAGAACATTGCAACGAGTGACGTCATGTTAGACCAGTACAATGAGTGATGTCATCTGAGAACATAGCAACGAGTGACGTCATGTTAGACCAGTACAATGATTGATGTCATCTGAGAACATAGCAACGAGTGACGTCATGTTAGACCAGTACAATGAGTGATGTCATCTTAGAACATAGCAACGAGTGACGTCATGTTAGACCAGTACAATGAGTGATGTCATCTTAGAACATAGCAACGAGTGACGTCATGTTAGACCAGTACAATGAGTGATTTCATCTTAGAACATTACAATGATCGACGTCATGTTAGACCAGTACAATGAGTGATGCCATCTGAGAACATTACAATGAGTGATGTCATGTTAGACCAGTACAATGAGTGATGTCATCTTAGAACATTACAATGAGTGACGTCATGTTTGACCAGTAGGCTACAATGAGTGATGTCATCTTAGAATATAGCAATGACTGATGTCATGTTAGTCCAGTACAATGAGTGATGTCATGTTAGAACATAGCAATGAGGGATGTCATGTTAAACCAATACAACGAGTGATGTCATCTGAGAACATAGCAACGAGTGACGTCATGTTAGACCAGTACAATGAGTGATGTCATCTTAGAACATAGCAACGAGTGACGTCATGTTAGACCAGTACAATGAGTGATGTCATCTGAGAACATTGCAATGAGTGACGTCATGTTAGACCAGTACAATGAGTGATGTCATCTTAGAACATAGCAATGAGTGACGTCATCTTAGAACTTAGCAATGAGTGATGTCATCTGAGAACATAGCAATGAGTGACGTCATGTTTGACCAGTACAATGAGTGATGTCATCTGAGAACATTGCAATTAGTGACGTCATGTTAGACCAGTACAATGAGTGATGTCATATTAGAACATAGCAATGAGTGACTTCATGTTAGACCAGTACAATGAGTGATGTCATCTGAGAACATTGCAATGAGTGACGTCATGTTAGACCAGTACAATGAGTGATGTCATCTTAGAACATAGCAATGAGTGACGTCATGTTAGACCAGTACAATGAGTGATGTCATCTTTTGAACATAGCAATGAGTGACGTCATGTTAGACCAGTACAATGAGTGATGTCATCTTAGAACATAGCAATGAGTGACGTCATGTTAGTCCAGTACAATGAGTGATGTCATGTTAGACCAGTACAATGAGTGATGTCATCTTAAAACATTGCAATGAGTGACGTCATGTTAGACCAGTACAATGAGTGATGTCATGTTAGACCAGTACAATGAGTGATGTCATCTTAGAACATAGCAATGAGTGACGTCATGTTAGACCAGTACAATGAGTGATGTCATCTTAGAACATAGCAATGAGTGACTTCATGTTAGACCAGTACAATGAGTGATGTCATCTTAGAACATAGCAATGAGTGACGTCATGTTAGACCAGTACTATGAGTGATGTCATCTTAGAACATTGCAATGAGTGACGTCATGTTAGACCAGTACAATGAGTGATGTCATCTGAGAACATAGCAATGAGTGACGTCATGTTAGACCAGTACAATGAGTGATGTCATCTGAGAACATAGCAACGAGTGACGTCTTGTTAGACCAGTACAATGAGTGATGTCATCTTAGAACATTGCAACGAGTGACGTCATGTTAGACCAGTACAATGAGTGATGTCATCTGAGAACATAGCAACGAGTGACGTCATGTTAGACCAGTACAATGATTGATGTCATCTGAGAACATAGCAACGAGTGACGTCATGTTAGACCAGTACAATGATTGATGTCATCTGAGAACATAGCAACGAGTGACGTCATGTTAGACCAGTACAATGATTGATGTCATCTGAGAACATAGCAACGAGTGACGTCATGTTAGACCAGTACAATGATTGATGTCATCTGAGAACATAGCAACGAGTGACGTCATGTTAGACCAGTACAATGAGTGATGTCATCTTAGAACATTACAATGAGTGACGTCATGTTTGACCAGTAGGCTACAATGAGTGATGTCATCTTAGAATATAGCAATTACTGATGTCATGTTAGTCCAGTACAATGAGTGATGTCATGTTCGAACATAGCAATGAGTGACGTCATGTTAGACCAGTACAATGAGTGATGTCATCTTAGAACATAGCAACGAGTGACGTCATGTTAGACCAGTACAATGAGTGATGTCATCTTAGAACATTACAATGATCGACGTCATGTTAGACCAGTACAATGAGTGATGTCATCTGAGAACATTACAATGAGTGATGTCATGTTAGACCAGTACAATGAGTGATGTCATCTTAGAACATTACAATGAGTGACATCATGTTTGACCAGTAGGCTACAATGAGTGATGTCATCTTAGAATATAGCAATGACTGATGTCATGTTAGTCCAGTACAATGAGTGATGTCATGTTAGAACATAGCAATGAGGGATGTCATGTTAAACCAATACAATGAGTGATGTCATCTTAGAACATATAAATGAGTGACGTCATGTTAGACCAGTACAATGAGTGATGTCATCTGAGAACATAGCAATGAGTGACGTCATGTTAGACCAGTAGGCTACAATGAGTGATGTCATCTTAGAACATTGCAATGAGTGACGTCATGTTAGACCAGTACAATGAGTGATGTCATCTGAGAACATAGCAATGAGTGACGTCATGTTAGACCAGTACAATGAGTGATGTCATCTGAGAACATAGCAACGAGTGACGTCATGTTAGACCAGTACAATGAGTGATGTCATCTTAGAACATAGCAACGAGTGACGTCATGTTAGACCAGTACAATGAGTGATGTCATCTTAGAACATTACAATGATCGACGTCATGTTAGACCAGTACAATGAGTGATGTCATCTTAGAACATAGCAACGAGTGACGTCATGTTAGACCAGTACAATGAGTGATGTCATCTGAGAACATAGCAATGAGTGACGTCATGTTAGACCAGTACAATGAGTGATGTCATCTGAGAACATTACAAAGAGTGACGTCATGTTTGACCAGTAGGCTGCAATGAGTGATGTCATCTTAGAATATAGCAATGACTGATGTCATGTTAGTCCAGTACAATGAGTGATGTCATGTTAGACCAGTACAATGAGTGATGTCATCTTAGAACATAGCAACGAGTGACGTCATGTTAGACCAGTACAATGAGTGATGTCATCTTAGAACATTACAATGATCGACGTCATGTTAGACCAGTACAATGAGTGATGTCATCTTAGAACATAGCAACGAGTGACGTCATGTTAGACCAGTACAATGAGTGATGTCATCTTAGAACATTACAAAGAGTGACGTCATGTTAGACCAGTACAATGATTGATGTCATCTGAGAACATAGCAACGAGTGACGTCATGTTAGACCAGTACAATGAGTGATTTCATCTTAGAACATTGCAACGAGTGACGTCATGTTAGACCAGTACAATGAGTGATGTCATCTGAGAACATTGCAACGAGTGACGTCATGTTAGACCAGTACAATAAGTGATGTCATCTTAGAACATTACAATGATCGACGTCATGTTAGACCAGTACAATGAGTGATGTCATCTTAGAACATTACAAAGAGTGACGTCATGTTTGACCAGTAGGCTGCAATGAGTGATGTCATCTTAGAATATAGCAATGACTGATGTCATGTTAGTCCAGTACAATGAGTGATGTCATGTTAGAACATAGCAATGAGGGATGTCATGTAAGACCAATACAATGAGTGATTTCATCTTAGAACATATCAACGAGTGACGTCATGTTAGACCAGTACAATGAGTGATGTCATCTGAGAACATTGCAACGAGTGACGTCATGTTAGACCAGTACAATGAGTGATGTCATCTTAGAACATTGCAACGAGTGACGTCATGTTAGACCAGTACAATGAGTGATGTCATCTGAGAACATAGCAACGAGTGACGTCATGTTAGACCAGTACAATGATTGATGTCATCTGAGAACATAGCAACGAGTGACGTCATGTTAGACCAGTACAATGAGTGATGTCATCTTAGAACATAGCAACGAGTGACGTCATGTTAGACCAGTACAATGAGTGATGTCATCTTAGAACATAGCAACGAGTGACGTCATGTTAGACCAGTACAATGAGTGATTTCATCTTAGAACATTACAATGATCGACGTCATGTTAGACCAGTACAATGAGTGATGCCATCTGAGAACATTACAATGAGTGATGTCATGTTAGACCAGTACAATGAGTGATGTCATCTTAGAACATTACAATGAGTGACGTCATGTTTGACCAGTAGGCTACAATGAGTGATGTCATCTTAGAATATAGCAATGACTGATGTCATGTTAGTCCAGTACAATGAGTGATGTCATGTTAGAACATAGCAATGAGGGATGTCATGTTAAACCAATACAACGAGTGATGTCATCTGAGAACATAGCAACGAGTGACGTCATGTTAGACCAGTACAATGAGTGATGTCATCTTAGAACATAGCAACGAGTGACGTCATGTTAGACCAGTACAATGAGTGATGTCATCTTAGAACATTGCAATGAGTGACGTCATGTTAGACCAGTACAATGAGTGATGTCATCTGAGAACATTGCAATTAGTGACGTCATGTTAGACCAGTACAATGAGTGATGTCATATTAGAACATAGCAATGAGTGACTTCATGTTAGACCAGTACAATGAGTGATGTCATCTGAGAACATTGCAATGAGTGACGTCATGTTAGACCAGTACAATGAGTGATGTCATCTTAGAACATAGCAATGAGTGACGTCATGTTAGACCAGTACAATGAGTGATGTCATCTTTTGAACATAGCAATGAGTGACGTCATGTTAGACCAGTACAATGAGTGATGTCATCTTAGAACATAGCAATGAGTGACGTCATGTTAGTCCAGTACAATGAGTGATGTCATGTTAGACCAGTACAATGAGTGATGTCATCTTAAAACATTGCAATGAGTGACGTCATGTTAGACCAGTACAATGAGTGATGTCATGTTAGACCAGTACAATGAGTGATGTCATCTTAGAACATAGCAATGAGTGACGTCATGTTAGACCAGTACAATGAGTGATGTCATCTTAGAACATAGCAATGAGTGACTTCATGTTAGACCAGTACAATGAGTGATGTCATCTTAGAACATAGCAATGAGTGACGTCATGTTAGACCAGTACTATGAGTGATGTCATCTTAGAACATTGCAATGAGTGACGTCATGTTAGACCAGTACAATGAGTGATGTCATCTGAGAACATAGCAATGAGTGACGTCATGTTAGACCAGTACAATGAGTGATGTCATCTGAGAACATAGCAACGAGTGACGTCTTGTTAGACCAGTACAATGAGTGATGTCATCTTAGAACATTGCAACGAGTGACGTCATGTTAGACCAGTACAATGAGTGATGTCATCTGAGAACATAGCAACGAGTGACGTCATGTTAGACCAGTACAATGATTGATGTCATCTGAGAACATAGCAACGAGTGACGTCATGTTAGACCAGTACAATGATTGATGTCATCTGAGAACATAGCAACGAGTGACGTCATGTTAGACCAGTACAATGATTGATGTCATCTGAGAACATAGCAACGAGTGACGTCATGTTAGACCAGTACAATGATTGATGTCATCTGAGAACATAGCAACGAGTGACGTCATGTTAGACCAGTACAATGAGTGATGTCATCTTAGAACATTACAATGAGTGACGTCATGTTTGACCAGTAGGCTACAATGAGTGATGTCATCTTAGAATATAGCAATTACTGATGTCATGTTAGTCCAGTACAATGAGTGATGTCATGTTCGAACATAGCAATGAGTGACGTCATGTTAGACCAGTACAATGAGTGATGTCATCTTAGAACATAGCAACGAGTGACGTCATGTTAGACCAGTACAATGAGTGATGTCATCTTAGAACATTACAATGATCGACGTCATGTTAGACCAGTACAATGAGTGATGTCATCTGAGAACATTACAATGAGTGATGTCATGTTAGACCAGTACAATGAGTGATGTCATCTTAGAACATTACAATGAGTGACATCATGTTTGACCAGTAGGCTACAATGAGTGATGTCATCTTAGAATATAGCAATGACTGATGTCATGTTAGTCCAGTACAATGAGTGATGTCATGTTAGAACATAGCAATGAGGGATGTCATGTTAAACCAATACAATGAGTGATGTCATCTTAGAACATATAAATGAGTGACGTCATGTTAGACCAGTACAATGAGTGATGTCATCTGAGAACATAGCAATGAGTGACGTCATGTTAGACCAGTAGGCTACAATGAGTGATGTCATCTTAGAACATTGCAATGAGTGACGTCATGTTAGACCAGTACAATGAGTGATGTCATCTGAGAACATAGCAATGAGTGACGTCATGTTAGACCAGTACAATGAGTGATGTCATCTGAGAACATAGCAACGAGTGACGTCATGTTAGACCAGTACAATGAGTGATGTCATCTTAGAACATAGCAACGAGTGACGTCATGTTAGACCAGTACAATGAGTGATGTCATCTTAGAACATTACAATGATCGACGTCATGTTAGACCAGTACAATGAGTGATGTCATCTTAGAACATAGCAACGAGTGACGTCATGTTAGACCAGTACAATGAGTGATGTCATCTGAGAACATAGCAATGAGTGACGTCATGTTAGACCAGTACAATGAGTGATGTCATCTGAGAACATTACAAAGAGTGACGTCATGTTTGACCAGTAGGCTGCAATGAGTGATGTCATCTTAGAATATAGCAATGACTGATGTCATGTTAGTCCAGTACAATGAGTGATGTCATGTTAGACCAGTACAATGAGTGATGTCATCTTAGAACATAGCAACGAGTGACGTCATGTTAGACCAGTACAATGAGTGATGTCATCTGAGAACATTGCAACGAGTGACGTCATGTTAGACCAGTACAATGAGTGAGGTCATCTTAGAACATTGCAACGAGTGACGTCATGTTAGACCAGTACAATGAGTGATGTCATCTGAGAACATAGCAACGAGTGACGTCATGTTAGACCAGTACAATGATTGATGTCATCTGAGAACATAGCAACGAGTGACGTCATGTTAGACCAGTACAATGAGTGATGTCATCTTAGAACATAGCAACGAGTGACGTCATGTTAGACCAGTACAATGAGTGATGTCATCTTAGAACATAGCAACGAGTGACGTCATGTTAGACCAGTACAATGAGTGATTTCATCTTAGAACATTACAATGATCGACGTCATGTTAGACCAGTACAATGAGTGATGTCATCTGAGAACATTACAATGAGTGATGTCATGTTAGACCAGTACAATGAGTGATGTCATCTTAGAACATTACAATGAGTGACGTCATGTTTGACCAGTAGGCTACAATGAGTGATGTCATCTTAGAATATAGCAATGACTGATGTCATGTTAGTCTAGTACAATGAGTGATGTCATGTTAGAACATAGCAATGAGTGATGTCATGTTAAACCAATACAATGAGTGATGTCATCTTAGAACATATCAATGAGTGACGTCATGTTAGACCAGTACAACGAGTGATGTCATCTGAGAACATAGCAACGAGTGACGTCATGTTAGACCAGTACAATGAGTGATGTCATCTTAGAACATAGCAACGAGTGACGTCATGTTAGACCAGTACAATGAGTGATGTCATCTGAGAACATTGCAATGAGTGACGTCATGTTAGACCAGTACAATGAGTGATGTCATCTTAGAACATAGCAATGAGTGACGTCATCTTAGAACTTAGCAATGAGTGATGTCATCTGAGAACATAGCAATGAGTGACGTCATGTTTGACCAGTACAATGAGTGATGTCATCTGAGAACATTGCAATTAGTGACGTCATGTTAGACCAGTACAATGAGTGATGTCATATTAGAACATAGCAATGAGTGACTTCATGTTAGACCAGTACAATGAGTGATGTCATCTGAGAACATTACAATGAGTGACGTCATGTTAGACCAGTACAATGAGTGATGTCATCTTAGAACATAGCAATGAGTGACGTCATGTTAGACCAGTACAATGAGTGATGTCATCTTTTGAACATAGCAATGAGTGACGTCATGTTAGACCAGTACAATGAGTGATGTCATCTTAGAACATAGCAATGAGTGACGTCATGTTAGTCCAGTACAATGAGTGATGTCATGTTAGACCAGTACAATGAGTGATGTCATCTTAAAACATTGCAATGAGTGACGTCATGTTAGAACAGTACAATGAGTGATGTCATGTTAGACCAGTACAATGAGTGATGTCATCTTAGAACATAGCAATGAGTGACGTCATGTTAGACCAGTACAATGAGTGATGTCATCTTAGAACAAAGCAATGAGTGACGTCATGTTAGACCAGTACAATGAGTGATGTCATCTTAGAACATAGCAATGAGTGACGTCATGTTAGACCAGTACTATGAGTGATGTCATCTTAGAACATTGCAATGAGTGACGTCATGTTAGACCAGTACAATGAGTGATGTCATCTGAGAACATAGCAATGAGTGATGTCATGTTAGACCAGTACAATAAGTGATGTCATCTGAGAACATAGCAACGAGTGACGTCTTGTTAGACCAGTACAATGAGTGATGTCATCTTAGAACATTGCAACGAGTGACGTCATGTTAGACCAGTACAATGAGTGATGTCATCTGAGAACATAGCAACGAGTGACGTCATGTTAGACCAGTACAATGATTGATGTCATCTGAGAACATAGCAACGAGTGACGTCATGTTAGACCAGTACAATGATTGATGTCATCTGAGAACATAGCAACGAGTGACGTCATGTTAGACCAGTACAATGATTGATGTCATCTGAGAACATAGCAACGAGTGACGTCATGTTAGACCAGTACAATGATTGATGTCATCTGAGAACATAGCAACGAGTGACGTCATGTTAGACCAGTACAATGAGTGATGTCATCTTAGAACATTACAATGAGTGACGTCATGTTTGACCAGTAGGCTACAATGAGTGATGTCATCTTAGAATATAGCAATTACTGATGTCATGTTAGTCCAGTACAATGAGTGATGTCATGTTCGAACATAGCAGTGAGTGACGTCATGTTAGACCAGTACAATGAGTGATGTCATCTTAGAACATAGCAACGAGTGACGTCATGTTAGACCAGTACAATGAGTGATGTCATCTTAGAACATTACAATGATCGACGTCATGTTAGACCAGTACAATGAGTGATGTCATCTGAGAACATTACAATGAGTGATGTCATGTTAGACCAGTACAATGAGTGATGTCATCTTAGAACATTACAATGAGTGACGTCATGTTTGACCAGTAGGCTACAATGAGTGATGTCATCTTAGAATATAGCAATGACTGATGTCATGTTAGTCCAGTACAATGAGTGATGTCATGTTAGAACATAGCAATGAGGGATGTCATGTTAAACCAATACAATGAGTGATGTCATCTTAGAACATATCAATGAGTGACGTCATGTTAGACCAGTACAATGAGTGATGTCATCTGAGAACATAGCAATGAGTGACGTCATGTTAGACCAGTAGGCTACAATGAGTGATGTCATCTTAGAACATTGCAATGAGTGACGTCATGTTAGACCAGTACAATGAGTGATGTCATCTGAGAACATAGCAATGAGTGACGTCATGTTAGACCAGTACAATGAGTGATGTCATCTTAGAACATTACAATGAGTGACATCATGTTAGACCAGTAGGCTACAATGAGTGATGTCATCTTAGAACATAGCAATGAGTGACGTCATCTTAGAACTTAGCAATAAGTGATGTCATCTGAGAACATAGCAATGAGTGACGTCATGTTTGACCAGTACAATGAGTGATGTCATCTGAGAACATTGCAATGAGTGACGTCATGTTAGACCAGTACAATGAGTGATGTCATATTAGAACATAGCAATGAGTGACTTCATGTTAGACCAGTACAATGAGTGATGTCATCTGAGAACATTGCAATGAGTGACGTTATGTTAGACCAGTACAATGAGTGATTTCATCTTAGAACATAGCAATGAGTGACGTCATGTTAGACCAGTACAATGAGTGATGTCATCTTTTGAACATAGCAATGAGTGACGTCATGTTAGACCAGTACAATGAGTGATGTCATCTTAGAACATTGCAATGAGTGACGTCATGTTAGACCAGTACAATGAGTGATGTCATGTTAGACCAGTACAATGAGTGATGTCATCTTAGAACATAGCAATGAGTGACGTCATGTTAGACCAGTACAATGAGTGATGTCATCTTAGAACATAGCAATGAGTGACGTCATGTTAGACCAGTACAATGAGTGATGTCATCTTAGAACATAGCAATGAGTGACGTCATGTTAGACCAGTACTATGAGTGATGTCATCTTAGAACATTGCAATGAGTGACGTCATGTTAGACCAGTACAATGAGTGATGTCATCTGAGAACATAGCAATGAGTGACGTCATGTTAGACCAGTACAATGAGTGATGTCATCTGAGAACATAGCAACGAGTGACGTCATGTTAGACCAGTACAATGATTGATGTCATCTTAGAACATAGCAACGAGTGACGTCATGTTAGACCAGTACAATGAGTGATGTCATCTTAGAACATAGCAACGAGTGACGTCATGTTAGACCAGTAAAATGAGTGATGTCATCTTAGAACATTACAATGATCGACGTCATGTTAGACCAGTACAATGAGTGATGTCATCTTAGAACATAGCAACGAGTGACGTCATGTTAGACCAGTACAATGAGTGATGTCATCTTAGAACATTGCAACGAGTGACGTCATGTTAGACCAGTACAATGAGTGATGTCATCTGAGAACATAGCAACGAGTGACGTCATGTTAGACCAGTACAATGATTGATGTCATCTGAGAACATAGCAACAAGTGACGTCATGTTAGACCAGTACAATGATTGATGTCATCTGAGAACATAGCAACGAGTGACGTCATGTTAGACCAGTACAATGAGTGATGTCATCTTAGAACATTACAATGATCGACGTCATGTTAGACCAGTACAATGAGTGATGTCATCTGAGAACATTACAATGAGTGATGTCATGTTAGACCAGTACAATGAGTGATGTCATCTTAGAACATTACAAAGAGTGACGTCATGTTTGACCAGTAGGCTGCAATGAGTGATGTCATCTTAGAATATAGTAATGACTGATGTCATGTTAGTCCAGTACAATGAGTGATGTCATGTTAGAACATAGCAATGAGGGATGTCATGTAAGACCAATACAATGAGTGATTTCATCTTAGAACATATCAATGAGTGACGTCATGTTAGACCAGTACAATGAGTGATGTCATCTGAGAACATTGCAACGAGTGACGTCATGTTAGACCAGTACAATGAGTGATGTCATCTTTTGAACATAGCAATGAGTGACGTCATAATAGACCAGTACAATGAGTGATGTCATCTTAGAACATAGCAATGAGTGACGTCATGTTAGTCCAGTACAATGAGTGATGTCATGTTAGACCAGTACAATTAGTGATGTCATCTTAAAACATTGCAATGAGTGACGTCATGTTAGACCAGTACAATGAGTGATGTCATGTTAGACCAGTACAATGAGTGATGTCATCTTAGAACATAGCAATGAGTGACGTCATGTTAGACCAGTACAATGAGTGATGTCATCTTAGAACATAGCAATGAGTGACGTTATGTTAGACCAGTACAATGAGTGATGTCATCTTAGAACATAGCAATGAGTGACGTCATGTTAGACCAGTACTATGAGTGATGTCATCTTAGAACATTGCAATGAGTGACGTCATGTTAGACCAGTACAATGAGTGATGTCATCTGAGAACATAGCAATGAGTGACGTCATGTTAGACCAGTACAATGAGTGATGTCATCTGAGAACATAGCAACGAGTGACGTCTTGTTAGACCAGTACAATGAGTGATGTCATCTTAGAACATAGCAACGAGTGACGTCATGTTAGACCAGTACAATGAGTGATGTCATCTTTTGAACATAGCAATGAGTGACGTCATGTTAGACCAGTACAATGAGTGATGTCATCTTAGAACATAGCAATGAGTGACGTCATGTTAGTCCAGTACAATGAGTGATGTCATGTTAGACCAGTACAATGAGTGATGTCATCTTAAAACATTGCAATGAGTGACGTCATGTTAGACCAGTACAATGAGTGATGTCATGTTAGACCAGTACAATGAGTGATGTCATCTTAGAACATAGCAATGAGTGACGTCATGTTAGACCAGTACAATGAGTGATGTCATCTTAGAACATAGCAATGAGTGACGTCATGTTAGACCAGTACAATGAGTGATGTCATCTTAGAACATAGCAATGAGTGACGTCATGTTAGACCAGTACTATGAGTGATGTCATCTTAGAACATTGCAATGAGTGACGTCATGTTACACCAGTACAATGAGTGATGTCATCTGAGAACATAGCAATGAGTGACGTCATGTTAGACCAGTACAATGAGTGATGTCATCTGAGAACATAGCAACGAGTGACGTCATGTTAGACCAGTACAATGATTGATGTCATCTTAGAACATAGCAACGAGTGACGTCATGTTAGACCAGTACAATGAGTGATGTCATCTTAGAACATAGCAACGAGTGACGTCATGTTAGACCAGTAAAATGAGTGATGTCATCTTAGAACATTACAATGATCGACGTCATGTTAGACCAGTACAATGAGTGATGTCATCTTAGAACATAGCAACGAGTGACGTCATGTTAGACCAGTACAATGAGTGATGTCATCTTAGAACATTGCAACGAGTGACGTCATGTTAGACCAGTACAATGAGTGATGTCATCTGAGAACATAGCAACGAGTGACGTCATGTTAGACCAGTACAATAATTGATGTCATCTTAGAACATAGCAATGAGTGACGTCATGTTAGACCAGTACAATGAGTGATGTCATCTTAGAACATAGCAATGAGTGACGTCATGTTAGACCAGTACTATGAGTGATGTCATCTTAGAACATTGCAATGAGTGACGTCATGTTAGACCAGTACAATGAGTGATGTCATCTGAGAACATAGCAATGAGTGACGTCATGTTAGACCAGTACAATGAGTGATGTCATCTGAGAACATAGCAACGAGTGACGTCTTGTTAGACCAGTACAATGAGTGATGTCATCTTAGAACATAGCAACGAGTGACGTCATGTTAGACCAGTACAATGAGTGATGTCATCTTTTGAACATAGCAATGAGTGACGTCATGTTAGACCAGTACAATGAGTGATGTCATCTTAGAACATAGCAATGAGTGACGTCATGTTAGTCCAGTACAATGAGTAATGTCATGTTAGACCAGTACAATGAGTGATGTCATCTTAAAACATTGCAATGAGTGACGTCATGTTAGACCAGTACAATGAGTGATGTCATGTTAGACCAGTACAATGAGTGATGTCATCTTAGAACATAGCAATGAGTGACGTCATGTTAGACCAGTACAATGAGTGATGTCATCTTAGAACATAGCAATGAGTGACGTCATGTTAGACCAGTACAATGAGTGATGTCATCTTAGAACATAGCAATGAGTGACGTCATGTTAGACCAGTACTATGAGTGATGTCATCTTAGAACATTGCAATGAGTGACGTCATGTTAGACCAGTACAATGAGTGATGTCATCTGAGAACATAGCAATGAGTGACGTCATGTTAGACCAGTACAATGAGTGATGTCATCTGAGAACATAGCAACGAGTGACGTCATGTTAGACCAGTACAATGATTGATGTCATCTTAGAACATAGCAACGAGTGACGTCATGTTAGACCAGTACAATGAGTGATGTCATCTTAGAACATAGCAACGAGTGACGTCATGTTAGACCAGTAAAATGAGTGATGTCATCTTAGAACATTACAATGATCGACGTCATGTTACACCAGTACAATGAGTGATGTCATCTTAGAACATAGCAACGAGTGACGTCATGTTAGACCAGTAAAATGAGTGATGTCATCTTAGAACATTACAATGATCGACGTCATGTTAGACCAGTACAATGAGTGATGTCATCTTAGAACATAGCAACGAGTGACGTCATGTTAGACCAGTACAATGAGTGATGTCATCTTAGAACATTGCAACGAGTGACGTCATGTTAGACCAGTACAATGAGTGATGTCATCTGAGAACATAGCAACGAGTGACGTCATGTTAGACCAGTACAATGATTGATGTCATCTGAGAACATAGCAACAAGTGACGTCATGTTAGACCAGTACAATGATTGATGTCATCTGAGAACATAGCAACGAGTGACGTCATGTTAGACCAGTAAAATGAGTGATGTCATCTTAGAACATTACAATGATCGACGTCATGTTAGACCAGTACAATGAGTGATGTCATCTGAGAACATTACAATGAGTGATGTCATGTTAGACCAGTACAATGAGTGATGTCATCTTAGAACATTACAAAGAGTGACGTCATGTTTGACCAGTAGGCTGCAATGAGTGATGTCATCTTAGAATATAGCAATGACTGATGTCATGTTAGTCCAGTACAATGAGTGATGTCATGTTAGAACATAGCAATGAGGGATGTCATGTAAGACCAATACAATGAGTGATTTCATCTTCGAACATATCAATGAGTGACGTCATGTTAGACCAGTACAATGAGTGATGTCATCTGAGAACATTGCAACGAGTGACGTCATGTTAGACCAGTACAATGAGTGATGTCATCTTTTGAACATAGCAACGAGTGACGTCATGTTAGACCAGTACAATGAGTGATGTCATCTTAGAACATAGCAATGAGTGACGTCATGTTAGTCCAGTACAATGAGTGATGTCATGTTAGACCAGTACAATGAGTGATGTCATCTTAAAACATTGCAATGAGTGACGTCATGTTAGACCAGTACAATGAGTGATGTCATGTTAGACCAGTACAATGAGTGATGTCATCTTAGAACATAGCAATGAGTGACGTCATGTTAGACCAGTACAATGAGTGATGTCATCTTAGAACATAGCAATGAGTGACGTCATGTTAGACCAGTACTATGAGTGATGTCATCTTAGAACATTGCAATGAGTGACGTCATGTTAGACCAGTACAATGAGTGATGTCATCTGAGAACATAGCAACGAGTGACGTCATGTTAGACCAGTACAATGAGTGATGTCATCTGAGAACATAGCAACGAGTGACGTCTTGTTAGACCAGTACAATGAGTGATGTCATCTTAGAACATTGCAACGAGTGACGTCATGTTAGACCAGTACAATGAGTGATGTCATCTGAGAACATAGCAACGAGTGACGTCATGTTAGACCAGTACAATGATTGATGTCATCTGTGAACATAGCAACGAGTGACGTCATGTTAGACCAGTACAATGATTGATGTCATCTGAGAACATAGCAACGAGTGACGTCATGTTAGACCAGTACAATGATTGATGTCATCTGAGAACATAGCAACGAGTGACGTCATGTTAGACCAGTACAATGATTGATGTCATCTGAGAACATAGCAACGAGTGACGTCATGTTAGACCAGTACAATGAGTGATGTCATCTTAGAACATTACAATGAGTGACGTCATGTTTGACCAGTAGGCTACAATGAGTGATGTCATCTTAGAATATAGCAATTACTGATGTCATGTTAGTCCAGTACAATGAGTGATGTCATGTTCGAACATAGCAATGAGGGATGTCATGTTAGACCAATACAATGAGTGATGTCATCTTAGAACATATCAATGAGTGACGTCATGTTAGACCAGTACAATGAGTGATGTCATCTTAGAACATTACAATGAGTCACATCATGTTAGACCAGTAGAATACAATGAGTGATGTCATCTTAGAACATAGCAATGAGTGACGTCATCTTAGAACTTAGCAATAAGTGATGTCATCTGAGAACATAGCAATGAGTGACGTCATGTTTGACCAGTACAATGAGTGATGTCATCTGAGAACATTGCAATGAGTGACGTCATGTTAGACCAGTACAATGAGTGATGTCATATTAGAACATAGCAATGAGTGACTTCATGTTAGACCAGTACAATGAGTGATGTCATCTGAGAACATTGCAATCAGTGACGTTATATTAGACCAGTACAATGAGTGATGTCATCTTAGAACATAGCAATGAGTGACGTCATGTTAGACCAGTACAATGAGTGATGTCATCTTTTGAACATAGCAATGAGTGACGTCATGTTAGACCAGTACAATGAGTGATGTCATCTTAGAACATAGCAATGAGTGACGTCATGTTAGTCCAGTACAATGAGTGATGTCATGTTAGACCAGTACAATGAGTGATGTCATCTTAAAACATTGCAATGAGTGACGTCATGTTAGACCAGTACAATGAGTGATGTCATGTTAGACCAGTACAATGAGTGATGTCATCTTAGAACATAGCAATGAGTGACGTCATGTTAGACCAGTACAATGAGTGATGTCATCTTAGAACATAGCAATGAGTGACGTCATGTTAGACCAGTACTATGAGTGATGTCATCTTAGAACATTGCAATGAGTGACGTCATGTTAGACCAGTACAATGAGTGATGTCATCTGAGAACATAGCAATGAGTGACGTCATGTTAGACCAGTACAATGAGTGATGTCATCTGAGAACATAGCAACGAGTGACGTCATGTTAGACCAGTACAATGATTGATGTCATCTTAGAACATAGCAACGAGTGACGTCATGTTAGACCAGTACAATGAGTGATGTCATCTTAGAACATAGCAACGAGTGACGTCATGTTAGACCAGTAAAATGAGTGATGTCATCTTAGAACATTACAATGATCGACGTCATGTTAGACCAGTACAATGAGTGATGTCATCTTAGAACATAGCAACGAGTGACGTCATGTTAGACCAGTACAATGAGTGATGTCATCTTAGAACATTGCAACGAGTGACGTCATGTTAGACCAGTACAATGAGTGATGTCATCTGAGAACATAGCAACGAGTGACGTCATGTTAGACCAGTACAATGATTGATGTCATCTGAGAACATAGCAACAAGTGACGTCATGTTAGACCAGTACAATGATTGATGTCATCTGAGAACATAGCAACGAGTGACGTCATGTTAGACCAGTACAATGAGTGATGTCATCTTAGAACATTACAATGATCGACGTCATGTTAGACCAGTACAATGAGTGATGTCATCTGAGAACATTACAATGAGTGATGTCATGTTAGACCAGTACAATGAGTGATGTCATCTTAGAACATTACAAAGAGTGACGTCATGTTTGACCAGTAGGCTGCAATGAGTGATGTCATCTTAGAATATAGCAATGACTGATGTCATGTTAGTCCAGTACAATGAGTGATGTCATGTTAGAACATAGCAATGAGGGATGTCATGTAAGACCAATACAATGAGTGATTTCATCTTAGAACATATCAATGAGTGACGTCATGTTAGACCAGTACAATGAGTGATGTCATCTTAGAACATTGCAACGAGTGACGTCATGTTAGACCAGTACAATGAGTGATGTCATCTGAGAACATAGCAACGAGTGACGTCATGTTAGACCAGTACAATGATTGATGTCATCTGAGAACATAGCAACGAGTGACGTCATGTTAGACCAGTACAATGAGTGATGTCATCTTAGAACATAGCAACGAGTGACGTCATGTTAGACCAGTACAATGAGTGATTTCATCTTAGAACATTACAATGATCAACGTCATGTTAGACCAGTACAATGAGTGATGTCATCTGAGAACATTACAATGAGTGATGTCATGTTAGACCAGTACAATGAGTGATGTCATCTTAGAACATTACAATGAGTGACGTCATGTTTGACCAGTAGGCTACAATGAGTGATGTCATCTTAGAATATAGCAATGACAGATGTCATGTTAGTCCAGTACAATGAGTGATGTCATGTTAGAACATAGCAATGACGGATGTCATGTTAAACCAATACAATGAGTGATGTCATCTTAGAACATATCAATGAGTGACGTCATGTTAGACCAGTACAACGAGTGATGTCATCTGAGAACATAGCAACGAGTGACGTCATGTTAGACCAGTACAATGAGTGATGTCATCTTAGAACATAGCAACGAGTGATGTCATCTTAGAACTTAGCAATAAGTGATGTCATCTGAGAACATAGCAATGAGTGACGTCATGTTTGACCAGTACAATGAGTGATGTCATCTGAGAACATTGCAATGAGTGACGTCATGTTAGACCAGTACAATGAGTGATGTCATATTAGAACATAGCAATGAGTGACTTCATGTTAGACCAGTACAATGAGTGATGTCATCTGAGAACATTGCAATGAGTGACGTTATGTTAGACCAGTACAATGAGTGATGTCATCTTAGAACATAGCAATGAGTGACGTCATGTTAGACCAGTACAATGAGTGATGTCATCTTTTGAACATAGCAATGAGTGACGTCATTTTAGACCAGTACAATGAGTGATGTCATCTTAGAACATAGCAATGAGTGACGTCATGTTAGTCCAGTACAATGAGTGATGTCATGTTAGACCAGTACAATGAGTGATGTCATCTTAAAACATTGCAATGAGTGACGTCATGTTAGACCAGTACAATGAGTGATGTCATGTTAGACCAGTACAATGAGTGATGTCATCTTAGAACATAGCAATGAGTGACGTCATGTTAGACCAGTACAATGAGTGATGTCATGTTAGAACATAGCAATGAGTGACGTCATGTTAGACCAGTACAATGAGTGATGTCATCTGAGAACATAGCAACAAGTGACGTCATGTTAGACCAGTACAATGATTGATGTCATCTGAGAACATAGCAACGAGTGACGTCATGTTAGACCAGTACAATGAGTGATGTCATCTTAGAACATTACAATGATCGACGTCATGTTAGACCAGTACAATGAGTGATGTCATCTGAGAACATTACAATGAGTGATGTCATGTTAGACCAGTACAATGAGTGATGTCATCTTAGAACATTACAAAGAGTGACGTCATGTTTGACCAGTAGGCTGCAATGAGTGATGTCATCTTAGAATATAGCAATGACTGATGTCATGTTAGTCCAGTACAATGAGTGATGTCATGTTAGAACATAGCAATGAGGGATGTCATGTAAGACCAATACAATGAGTGATTTCATCTTAGAACATATCAATGAGTGACGTCATGTTAGACCAGTACAATGAGTGATGTCATCTGAGAACATTGCAACGAGTGACGTCATGTTAGACCAGTACAATGAGTGATGTCATCTTAGAACATTGCAACGAGTGACGTCATGTTAGACCAGTACAATGAGTGATGTCATCTGAGAACATAGCAACGAGTGACGTCATGTTAGACCAGTACAATGATTGATGTCATCTGAGAACATAGCAACGAGTGACGTCATGTTAGACCAGTACAATGAGTGATGTCATCTTAGAACATAGCAACGAGTGACGTCATGTTAGACCAGTACAATGAGTGATTTCATCTTAGAACATTACAATGATCGACGTCATGTTAGACCAGTACAATGAGTGATGTCATCTGAGAACATTACAATGAGTGATGTCATGTTAGACCAGTACAATGAGTGATGTCATCTTAGAACATTACAATGAGTGACGTCATGTTTGACCAGTAGGCTACAATGAGTGATGTCATCTTAGAATATAGCAATGACTGATGTCATGTTAGTCCAGTACAATGAGTGATGTCATGTTAGAACATAGCAATGAGGGATGTCATGTTAAACCAATACAATGAGTGATGTCATCTTAGAACATATCAATGAGTGACGTCATGTTAGACCAGTACAACGAGTGATGTCATCTGAGAACATAGCAACGAGTGACGTCATGTTAGACCAGTACAATGAGTGATGTCATCTTAGAACATAGCAACGAGTGACATCATGTTAGACCAGTACAATGATTGATGTCATCTGAGAACATAGCAACGAGTGACGTCATGTTAGACCAGTACAATGAGTGATGTCATCTTAGAACATTACAATGAGTGACGTCATGTTTGACCAGTAGGCTACAATGAGTGATGTCATCTTAGAACATAGCAATGAGTGATGTCATGTTAGACCAGTACAATGAGTGATGTCATCTAAGAACATAGCAATGAGTGACGTCATGTTAGATCAGTACTATGAGTGATGTCATCTTAGAACATTGCAATGATCGACGTCATGTTAGACCAGTACAATGAGTGATGTCATCTGAGAACATTACAATGAGTGATGTCATGTTAGACCAGTACAATGAGTGATGTCATCTTAGAACATTACAAAGAGTGACGTCATGTTTGACCAGTAGGCTGCAATGAGTGATGTCATCTTAGAATATAGCAATGACTGATGTCATGTTAGTCCAGTACAATGAGTGATGTCATGTTAGAACATAGCAATGAGGGATGTCATGTAAGACCAATACAATGAGTGATTTCATCTTAGAACATATCAATGAGTGACGTCATGTTAGACCAGTACAATGAGTGATGTCATCTTAGAACATTGCAACGAGTGACGTCATGTTAGACCAGTACAATGAGTGATGTCATCTGAGAACATAGCAACGAGTGACGTCATGTTAGACCAGTACAATGATTGATGTCATCTGAGAACATAGCAACGAGTGACGTCATGTTAGACCAGTACAATGAGTGATGTCATCTTAGAACATAGCAACGAGTGACGTCATGTTAGACCAGTACAATGAGTGATTTCATCTTAGAACATTACAATGATCGACGTCATGTTAGACCAGTACAATGAGTGATGTCATCTGAGAACATTACAATGAGTGATGTCATGTTAGACCAGTACAATGAGTGATGTCATCTTAGAACATTACAATGAGTGACGTCATGTTTGACCAGTAGGCTACAATGAGTGATGTCATCTTAGAATATAGCAATGACAGATGTCATGTTAGTCCAGTACAATGAGTGATGTCATGTTAGAACATAGCAATGACGGATGTCATGTTAAACCAATACAATGAGTGATGTCATCTTAGAACATATCAATGAGTGACGTCATGTTAGACCAGTACAACGAGTGATGTCATCTGAGAACATAGCAACGAGTGACGTCAGGTTAGACCAGTACAATGAGTGATGTCATCTTAGAACATAGCAACGAGTGATGTCATCTTAGAACTTAGCAATAAGTGATGTCATCTGAGAACATAGCAATGAGTGACGTCATGTTTGACCAGTACAATGAGTGATGTCATCTGAGAACATTGCAATGAGTGACGTCATGTTAGACCAGTACAATGAGTGATGTCATATTAGAACATAGCAATGAGTGACTTCATGTTAGACCAGTACAATGAGTGATGTCATCTGAGAACATTGCAATGAGTGACGTTATGTTAGACCAGTACAATGAGTGATGTCATCTTAGAACATAGCAATGAGTGACGTCATGTTAGACCAGTACAATGAGTGATGTCATCTTTTGAACATAGCAATGAGTGACGTCATTTTAGACCAGTACAATGAGTGATGTCATCTTAGAACATAGCAATGAGTGACGTCATGTTAGTCCAGTACAATGAGTGATGTCATGTTAGACCAGTACAATGAGTGATGTCATCTTAAAACATTGCAATGAGTGACGTCATGTTAGACCAGTACAATGAGTGATGTCATGTTAGACCAGTACAATGAGTGATGTCATCTTAGAACATAGCAATGAGTGACGTCATGTTAGACCAGTACAATGAGTGATGTCATCTTAGAACATAGCAATGAGTGACGTCATGTTAGACCAGTACAATGAGTGATGTCATCTGAGAACATAGCAACAAGTGACGTCATGTTAGACCAGTACAATGATTGATGTCATCTGAGAACATAGCAACGAGTGACGTCATGTTAGACCAGTACAATGAGTGATGTCATCTTAGAACATTACAATGATCGACGTCATGTTAGACCAGTACAATGAGTGATGTCATCTGAGAACATTACAATGAGTGATGTCATGTTAGACCAGTACAATGAGTGATGTCATCTTAGAACATTACAAAGAGTGACGTCATGTTTGACCAGTAGGCTGCAATGAGTGATGTCATCTTAGAATATAGCAATGACTGATGTCATGTTAGTCCAGTACAATGAGTGATGTCATGTTAGAACATAGCAATGAGGGATGTCATGTAAGACCAATACAATGAGTGATTTCATCTTAGAACATATCAATGAGTGACGTCATGTTAGACCAGTACAATGAGTGATGTCATCTGAGAACATTGCAACGAGTGACGTCATGTTAGACCAGTACAATGAGTGATGTCATCTTAGAACATTGCAACGAGTGACGTCATGTTAGACCAGTACAATGAGTGATGTCATCTGAGAACATAGCAACGAGTGACGTCATGTTAGACCAGTACAATGATTGATGTCATCTGAGAACATAGCAACGAGTGACGTCATGTTAGACCAGTACAATGAGTGATGTCATCTTAGAACATAGCAACGAGTGACGTCATGTTAGACCAGTACAATGAGTGATTTCATCTTAGAACATTACAATGATCGACGTCATGTTAGACCAGTACAATGAGTGATGTCATCTGAGAACATTACAATGAGTGATGTCATGTTAGACCAGTACAATGAGTGATGTCATCTTAGAACATTACAATGAGTGACGTCATGTTTGACCAGTAGGCTACAATGAGTGATGTCATCTTAGAATATAGCAATGACTGATGTCATGTTAGTCCAGTACAATGAGTGATGTCATGTTAGAACATAGCAATGAGGGATGTCATGTTAAACCAATACAATGAGTGATGTCATCTTAGAACATATCAATGAGTGACGTCATGTTAGACCAGTACAACGAGTGATGTCATCTGAGAACATAGCAACGAGTGACGTCATGTTAGACCAGTACAATGAGTGATGTCATCTTAGAACATAGCAACGAGTGACATCATGTTAGACCAGTACAATGATTGATGTCATCTGAGAACATAGCAACGAGTGACGTCATGTTAGACCAGTACAATGAGTGATGTCATCTTAGAACATTACAATGAGTGACGTCATGTTTGACCAGTAGGCTACAATGAGTGATGTCATCTTAGAACATAGCAATGAGTGATGTCATGTTAGACCAGTACAATGAGTGATGTCATCTAAGAACATAGCAATGAGTGACGTCATGTTAGACCAGTACTATGAGTGATGTCATCTTAGAACATTGCAATGATCGACGTCATGTTAGACCAGTACAATGAGTGATGTCATCTGAGAACATTACAATGAGTGATGTCATGTTAGACCAGTACAATGAGTGATGTCATCTTAGAACATTACAAAGAGTGACGTCATGTTTGACCAGTAGGCTGCAATGAGTGATGTCATCTTAGAATATAGCAATGACTGATGTCATGTTAGTCCAGTACAATGAGTGATGTCATGTTAGAACATAGCAATGAGGGATGTCATGTAAGACCAATACAATGAGTGATTTCATCTTAGAACATATCAATGAGTGACGTCATGTTAGACCAGTACAATGAGTGATGTCATCTGAGAACATTGCAACGAGTGACGTCATGTTAGACCAGTACAATGAGTGATGTCATCTTTTCAACATAGCAATGAGTGACGTCATGTTAGACCAGTACAATGAGTGATGTCATCTTAGAACATAGCAATGAGTGACGTCATGTTAGTCCAGTACAATGAGTGATGTCATGTTAGACCAGTACAATGAGTGATGTCATCTTAAAACATTGCAATGAGTGACGTCATGTTAGACCAGTACAATGAGTGATGTCATCTTAGAACATAGCAATGAGTGACGTCATGTTAGACCAGTACAATGAGTGATGTCATCTTAGAACATAGCAATGAGTGACGTCATGTTAGACCAGTACTATGAGTGATGTCATCTTAGAACATTGCAATGAGTGACGTCATGTTAGACCAGTACAATGAGTGATGTCATCTGAGAACATAGCAATGAGTGACGTCATGTTAGACCAGTACAATGAGTGATGTCATCTGAGAACATAGCAACGAGTGACGTCTTGTTAGACCAGTACAATGAGTGATGTCATCTTAGAACATTGCAACGAGTGACGTCATGTTAGACCAGTACAATGAGTGATGTCATCTGAGAACATAGCAACGAGTGACGTCATGTTAGACCAGTACAATGATTGATGTCATCTGAGAACATAGCAACGAGTGACGTCATGTTAGACCAGTACAATGATTGATGTCATCTGAGAACATAGCAACGAGTGACGTCATGTTAGACCAGTACAATGATTGATGTCATCTGAGAACATAGCAACGAGTGACGTCATGTTAGACCAGTACAATGATTGATGTCATCTGAGAACATAGCAACAAGTGACGTCATGTTAGACCAGTACAATGAGTGATGTCATCTTAGAACATTACAATGAGTGACGTCATGTTTGACCAGTAGGCTACAATGAGTGATGTCATCTTAGAATATAGCAATTACTGATGTCATGTTAGTCCAGTACAATGAGTGATGTCATGTTCGAACATAGCAATGAGGGATGTCATGTTAGACCAGTACAATGAGTGATGTCATCTTAGAACATTACAAAGAGTGACGTCATGTTTGACCAGTAGGCTGCAATGAGTGATGTCATCTTAGAATATAGCAATGACTGATGTCATGTTAGTCCAGTACAATGAGTGATGTCATGTTAGAACATAGCAATGAGGGATGTCATGTAAGACCAATACAATGAGTGATTTCATCTTAGAACATATCAATGAGTGACGTCATGTTAGACCAGTACAATGAGTGATGTCATCTGAGAACATTGCAACGAGTGACGTCATGTTAGACCAGTACAATGAGTGATGTCATCTTTTCAACATAGCAATGAGTGACGTCATGTTAGACCAGTACAATGAGTGATGTCATCTTAGAACATAGCAATGAGTGACGTCATGTTAGTCCAGTACAATGAGTGATGTCATGTTAGACCAGTACAATGAGTGATGTCATCTTAAAACATTGCAATGAGTGACGTCATGTTAGACCAGTACAATGAGTGATGTCATCTTAGAACATAGCAATGAGTGACGTCATGTTAGACCAGTACAATGAGTGATGTCATCTTAGAACATAGCAATGAGTGACGTCATGTTAGACCAGTACTATGAGTGATGTCATCTTAGAACATTGCAATGAGTGACGTCATGTTAGACCAGTACAATGAGTGATGTCATCTGAGAACATAGCAATGAGTGACGTCATGTTAGACCAGTACAATGAGTGATGTCATCTGAGAACATAGCAACGAGTGACGTCTTGTTAGACCAGTACAATGAGTGATGTCATCTTAGAACATTGCAACGAGTGACGTCATGTTAGACCAGTACAATGAGTGATGTCATCTGAGAACATAGCAACGAGTGACGTCATGTTAGACCAGTACAATGATTGATGTCATCTGAGAACATAGCAACGAGTGACGTCATGTTAGACCAGTACAATGATTGATGTCATCTGAGAACATAGCAACGAGTGACGTCATGTTAGACCAGTACAATGATTGATGTCATCTGAGAACATAGCAACGAGTGACGTCATGTTAGACCAGTACAATGATTGATGTCATCTGAGAACATAGCAACGAGTGACGTCATGTTAGACCAGTACAATGAGTGATGTCATCTTAGAACATTACAATGAGTGACGTCATGTTTGACCAGTAGGCTACAATGAGTGATGTCATCTTAGAATATAGCAATTACTGATGTCATGTTAGTCCAGTACAATGAGTGATGTCATGTTCGAACATAGCAATGAGGGATGTCATGTTAGACCAATACAATGAGTGATGTCATCTTAGAACATATCAATGAGTGACGTCATGTTAGACCAGTACAATGAGTGATGTCATCTTAGAACATTACAATGAGTCACATCATGTTAGACCAGTAGAATACAATGAGTGATGTCATCTTAGAACATAGCAATGAGTGAAGTCATCTTAGAACTTAGCAATAAGTGATGTCATCTGAGAACATAGCAATGAGTGACGTCATGTTTGACCAGTACAATGAGTGATGTCATCTGAGAACATTGCAATGAGTGACGTCATGTTAGACCAGTACAATGAGTGATGTCATATTAGAACATAGCAATGAGTGACTTCATGTTAGACCAGTACAATGAGTGATGTCATCTGAGAACATTGCAATGAGTGACGTTATGTTAGACCAGTACAATGAGTGATGTCATCTTAGAACATAGCAATGAGTGACGTCATGTTAGACCAGTACAATGAGTGATGTCATCTTTTGAACATAGCAATGAGTGACGTCATGTTAGACCAGTACAATGAGTGATGTCATCTTAGAACATAGCAATGAGTGACGTCATGTTAGTCCAGTACAATGAGTGATGTCATGTTAGACCAGTACAATGAGTGATGTCATCTTAAAACATTGCAATGAGTGACGTCATGTTAGACCAGTACAATGAGTGATGTCATGTTAGACCAGTACAATGAGTGATGTCATCTTAGAACATAGCAATGAGTGACGTCATGTTAGACCAGTACAATGAGTGATGTCATCTTAGAACATAGCAATGAGTGACGTCATGTTAGACCAGTACAATGAGTGATGTCATCTTAGAACATAGCAATGAGTGACGTCATGTTAGACCAGTACTATGAGTGATGTCATCTTAGAACATTGCAATGAGTGACGTCATGTTAGACCAGTACAATGAGTGATGTCATCTGAGAACATAGCAATGAGTGACGTCATGTTAGACCAGTACAATGAGTGATGTCATCTGAGAACATAGCAACGAGTGACGTCATGTTAGACCAGTACAATGATTGATGTCATCTTAGAACATAGCAACGAGTGACGTCATGTTAGACCAGTACAATGAGTGATGTCATCTTAGAACATAGCAACGAGTGACGTCATGTTAGACCAGTAAAATGAGTGATGTCATCTTAGAACATTACAATGATCGACGTCATGTTAGACCAGTACAATGAGTGATGTCATCTTAGAACATAGCAACGAGTGACGTCATGTTAGACCAGTACAATGAGTGATGTCATCTTAGAACATTGCAACGAGTGACGTCATGTTAGACCAGTACAATGAGTGATGTCATCTGAGAACATAGCAACGAGTGACGTCATGTTAGACCAGTACAATGATTGATGTCATCTGAGAACATAGCAACAAGTGACGTCATGTTAGACCAGTACAATGATTGATGTCATCTGAGAACATAGCAACGAGTGACGTCATGTTAGACCAGTACAATGAGTGATGTCATCTTAGAACATTACAATGATCGACGTCATGTTAGACCAGTACAATGAGTGATGTCATCTGAGAACATTACAATGAGTGATGTCATGTTAGACCAGTACAATGAGTGATGTCATCTTAGTACATTACAAAGAGTGACGTCATGTTTGACCAGTAGGCTGCAATGAGTGATGTCATCTTAGAATATAGCAATGACTGATGTCATGTTAGTCCAGTACAATGAGTGATGTCATGTTAGAACATAGCAATGAGGGATGTCATGTAAGACCAATACAATGAGTGATTTCATCTTAGAACATATCAATGAGTGACGTCATGTTAGACCAGTACAATGAGTGATGTCATCTGAGAACATTGCAACGAGTGAAGTCATGTTAGACCAGTACAATGAGTGATGTCATCTTAGAACATTGCAACGAGTGACGTCATGTTAGACCAGTACAATGAGTGATGTCATCTGAGAACATAGCAACGAGTGACGTCATGTTAGACCAGTACAATGATTGATGTCATCTGAGAACATAGCAACGAGTGACGTCATGTTAGACCAGTACAATGAGTGATGTCATCTTAGAACATAGCAACGAGTGACGTCATGTTAGACCAGTACAATGAGTGATGTCATCTTAGAACATAGCAACGAGTGACGTCATGTTAGACCAGTACAATGAGTGATTTCATCTTAGAACATTACAATGATCGACGTCATGTTAGACCAGTACAATGAGTGATGTCATCTGAGAACATTACAATGAGTGATGTCATGTTAGACCAGTACAATGAGTGATGTCATCTTAGAACATTACAATGAGTGACGTCATGTTTGACCAGTAGGCTACAATGAGTGATGTCATCTTAGAATATAGCAATGACTGATGTCATGTTAGTCCAGTACAATGAGTGATGTCATGTTAGAACATAGCAATGAGGGATGTCATGTTAAACCAATACAATGAGTGATGTCATCTTAGAACATATCAATGAGTGACGTCATGTTAGACCAGTACAACGAGTGATGTCATCTGAGAACATAGCAACGAGTGACGTCATGTTAGACCAGTACAATGAGTGATGTCATCTTAGAACATAGCAACGAGTGACGTCATCTTAGAACTTAGCAATAAGTGATGTCATCTGAGAACATAGCAATGAGTGACGTCATGTTTGACCAGTACAATGAGTGATGTCATCTGAGAACATTGCAATGAGTGACGTCATGTTAGACCAGTACAATGAGTGATGTCATATTAGAACATAGCAATGAGTGACTTCATGTTAGACCAGTACAATGAGTGATGTCATCTGAGAACATTGCAATGAGTGACGTTATGTTAGACCAGTACAATGAGTGATGTCATCTTAGAACATAGCAATGAGTGACGTCATGTTAGACCAGTACAATGAGTGATGTCATCTTTTGAACATAGCAATGAGTGACGTCATTTTAGACCAGTACAATGAGTGATGTCATCTTAGAACATAGCAATGAGTGACGTCATGTTAGTCCAGTACAATGAGTGATGTCATGTTAGACCAGTACAATGAGTGATGTCATCTTAAAACATTGCAATGAGTGACGTCATGTTAGACCAGTACAATGAGTGATGTCATGTTAGACCAGTACAATGAGTGATGTCATCTTAGAACATAGCAATGAGTGACGTCATGTTAGACCAGTACAATGAGTGATGTCATCTTAGAACATAGCAATGAGTGACGTCATGTTAGACCAGTACAATGAGTGATGTCATCTTAGAACATTACAATGAGTCACATCATGTTAGACCAGTAGAATACAATGAGTGATGTCATCTTAGAACATAGCAATGAGTGAAGTCATCTTAGAACTTAGCAATAAGTGATGTCATCTGAGAACATAGCAATGAGTGACGTCATGTTTGACCAGTACAATGAGTGATGTCATCTGAGAACATTGCAATGAGTGACGTCATGTTAGACCAGTACAATGAGTGATGTCATATTAGAACATAGCAATGAGTGACTTCATGTTAGACCAGTACAATGAGTGATGTCATCTGAGAACATTGCAATGAGTGACGTTATGTTAGACCAGTACAATGAGTGATGTCATCTTAGAACATAGCAATGAGTGACGTCATGTTAGACCAGTACAATGAGTGATGTCATCTTTTGAACATAGCAATGAGTGACGTCATGTTAGACCAGTACAATGAGTGATGTCATCTTAGAACATAGCAATGAGTGACGTCATGTTAGTCCAGTACAATGAGTGATGTCATGTTAGACCAGTACAATGAGTGATGTCATCTTAAAACATTGCAATGAGTGACGTCATGTTAGACCAGTACAATGAGTGATGTCATGTTAGACCAGTACAATGAGTGATGTCATCTTAGAACATAGCAATGAGTGACGTCATGTTAGACCAGTACAATGAGTGATGTCATCTTAGAACATAGCAATGAGTGACGTCATGTTAGACCAGTACAATGAGTGATGTCATCTTAGAACATAGCAATGAGTGACGTCATGTTAGACCAGTACTATGAGTGATGTCATCTTAGAACATTGCAATGAGTGACGTCATGTTAGACCAGTACAATGAGTGATGTCATCTGAGAACATAGCAATGAGTGACGTCATGTTAGACCAGTACAATGAGTGATGTCATCTGAGAACATAGCAACGAGTGACGTCATGTTAGACCAGTACAATGATTGATGTCATCTTAGAACATAGCAACGAGTGACGTCATGTTAGACCAGTACAATGAGTGATGTCATCTTAGAACATAGCAACGAGTGACGTCATGTTAGACCAGTAAAATGAGTGATGTCATCTTAGAACATTACAATGATCGACGTCATGTTAGACCAGTACAATGAGTGATGTCATCTTAGAACATAGCAACGAGTGACGTCATGTTAGACCAGTACAATGAGTGATGTCATCTTAGAACATTGCAACGAGTGACGTCATGTTAGACCAGTACAATGAGTGATGTCATCTGAGAACATAGCAACGAGTGACGTCATGTTAGACCAGTACAATGATTGATGTCATCTGAGAACATAGCAACAAGTGACGTCATGTTAGACCAGTACAATGATTGATGTCATCTGAGAACATAGCAACGAGTGACGTCATGTTAGACCAGTACAATGAGTGATGTCATCTTAGAACATTACAATGATCGACGTCATGTTAGACCAGTACAATGAGTGATGTCATCTGAGAACATTACAATGAGTGATGTCATGTTAGACCAGTACAATGAGTGATGTCATCTTAGTACATTACAAAGAGTGACGTCATGTTTGACCAGTAGGCTGCAATGAGTGATGTCATCTTAGAATATAGCAATGACTGATGTCATGTTAGTCCAGTACAATGAGTGATGTCATGTTAGAACATAGCAATGAGGGATGTCATGTAAGACCAATACAATGAGTGATTTCATCTTAGAACATATCAATGAGTGACGTCATGTTAGACCAGTACAATGAGTGATGTCATCTGAGAACATTGCAACGAGTGACGTCATGTTAGACCAGTACAATGAGTGATGTCATCTTAGAACATTGCAACGAGTGACGTCATGTTAGACCAGTACAATGAGTGATGTCATCTGAGAACATAGCAACGAGTGACGTCATGTTAGACCAGTACAATGATTGATGTCATCTGAGAACATAGCAACGAGTGACGTCATGTTAGACCAGTACAATGAGTGATGTCATCTTAGAACATAGCAACGAGTGACGTCATGTTAGACCAGTACAATGAGTGATGTCATCTTAGAACATAGCAACGAGTGACGTCATGTTAGACCAGTACAATGAGTGATTTCATCTTAGAACATTACAATGATCGACGTCATGTTAGACCAGTACAATGAGTGATGTCATCTGAGAACATTACAATGAGTGATGTCATGTTAGACCAGTACAATGAGTGATGTCATCTTAGAACATTACAATGAGTGACGTCATGTTTGACCAGTAGGCTACAATGAGTGATGTCATCTTAGAATATAGCAATGACTGATGTCATGTTAGTCCAGTACAATGAGTGATGTCATGTTAGAACATAGCAATGAGGGATGTCATGTTAAACCAATACAATGAGTGATGTCATCTTAGAACATATCAATGAGTGACGTCATGTTAGACCAGTACAACGAGTGATGTCATCTGAGAACATAGCAACGAGTGACGTCATGTTAGACCAGTACAATGAGTGATGTCATCTTAGAACATAGCAACGAGTGACGTCATCTTAGAACTTAGCAATAAGTGATGTCATCTGAGAACATAGCAATGAGTGACGTCATGTTTGACCAGTACAATGAGTGATGTCATCTGAGAACATTGCAATGAGTGACGTCATGTTAGACCAGTACAATGAGTGATGTCATATTAGAACATAGCAATGAGTGACTTCATGTTAGACCAGTACAATGAGTGATGTCATCTGAGAACATTGCAATGAGTGACGTTATGTTAGACCAGTACAATGAGTGATGTCATCTTAGAACATAGCAATGAGTGACGTCATGTTAGACCAGTACAATGAGTGATGTCATCTTTTGAACATAGCAATGAGTGACGTCATTTTAGACCAGTACAATGAGTGATGTCATCTTAGAACATAGCAATGAGTGACGTCATGTTAGTCCAGTACAATGAGTGATGTCATGTTAGACCAGTACAATGAGTGATGTCATCTTAAAACATTGCAATGAGTGACGTCATGTTAGACCAGTACAATGAGTGATGTCATGTTAGACCAGTACAATGAGTGATGTCATCTTAGAACATAGCAATGAGTGACGTCATGTTAGACCAGTACAATGAGTGATGTCATCTTAGAACATAGCAATGAGTGACGTCATGTTAGACCAGTACAATGAGTGATGTCATCTGAGAACATAGCAACAAGTGACGTCATGTTAGACCAGTACAATGATTGATGTCATCTGAGAACATAGCAACGAGTGACGTCATGTTAGACCAGTACAATGAGTGATGTCATCTTAGAACATTACAATGATCGACGTCATGTTAGACCAGTACAATGAGTGATGTCATCTGAGAACATTACAATGAGTGATGTCATGTTAGACCAGTACAATGAGTGATGTCATCTTAGAACATTACAAAGAGTGACGTCATGTTTGACCAGTAGGCTGCAATGAGTGATGTCATCTTAGAATATAGCAATGACTGATGTCATGTTAGTCCAGTACAATGAGTGATGTCATGTTAGAACATAGCAATGAGGGATGTCATGTAAGACCAATACAATGAGTGATTTCATCTTAGAACATATCAATGAGTGACGTCATGTTAGACCAGTACAATGAGTGATGTCATCTGAGAACATTGCAACGAGTGACGTCATGTTAGACCAGTACAATGAGTGATGTCATCTTAGAACATTGCAACGAGTGACGTCATGTTAGACCAGTACAATGAGTGATGTCATCTGAGAACATAGCAACGAGTGACGTCATGTTAGACCAGTACAATGATTGATGTCATCTGAGAACATAGCAACGAGTGACGTCATGTTAGACCAGTACAATGAGTGATGTCATCTTAGAACATAGCAACGAGTGACGTCATGTTAGACCAGTACAATGAGTGATTTCATCTTAGAACATTACAATGATCGACGTCATGTTAGACCAGTACAATGAGTGATGTCATCTGAGAACATTACAATGAGTGATGTCATGTTAGACCAGTACAATGAGTGATGTCATCTTAGAACATTACAATGAGTGACGTCATGTTTGACCAGTAGGCTACAATGAGTGATGTCATCTTAGAATATAGCAATGACTGATGTCATGTTAGTCCAGTACAATGAGTGATGTCATGTTAGAACATAGCAATGAGGGATGTCATGTTAAACCAATACAATGAGTGATGTCATCTTAGAACATATCAATGAGTGACGTCATGTTAGACCAGTACAACGAGTGATGTCATCTGAGAACATAGCAACGAGTGACGTCATGTTAGACCAGTACAATGAGTGATGTCATCTTAGAACATAGCAACGAGTGACATCATGTTAGACCAGTACAATGATTGATGTCATCTGAGAACATAGCAACGAGTGACGTCATGTTAGACCAGTACAATGAGTGATGTCATCTTAGAACATTACAATGAGTGACGTCATGTTTGACCAGTAGGCTACAATGAGTGATGTCATCTTAGAACATAGCAATGAGTGATGTCATGTTAGACCAGTACAATGAGTGATGTCATCTTAGAACATAGCAATGAGTGACGTCATGTTAGACCAGTACTATGAGTGATGTCATCTTAGAACATTGCAATGATCGACGTCATGTTAGACCAGTACAATGAGTGATGTCATCTGAGAACATTACAATGAGTGATGTCATGTTAGACCAGTACAATGAGTGATGTCATCTTAGAACATTACAAAGAGTGACGTCATGTTTGACCAGTAGGCTGCAATGAGTGATGTCATCTTAGAATATAGCAATGACTGATGTCATGTTAGTCCAGTACAATGAGTGATGTCATGTTAGAACATAGCAATGAGGGATGTCATGTAAGACCAATACAATGAGTGATTTCATCTTAGAACATATCAATGAGTGACGTCATGTTAGACCAGTACAATGAGTGATGTCATCTGAGAACATTGCAACGAGTGACGTCATGTTAGACCAGTACAATGAGTGATGTCATCTTTTCAACATAGCAATGAGTGACGTCATGTTAGACCAGTACAATGAGTGATGTCATCTTAGAACATAGCAATGAGTGACGTCATGTTAGTCCAGTACAATGAGTGATGTCATGTTAGACCAGTACAATGAGTGATGTCATCTTAAAACATTGCAATGAGTGACGTCAAATTAGACCAGTACAATGAGTGATGTCATGTTAGACCAGTACAATGAGTGATGTCATCTTAAAACATTGCAATGAGTGACGTCATGTTAGACCAGTACAATGAGTGATGTCATGTTAGACCAGTACAATGAGTGATGTCATCTTAGAACATAGCAATGAGTGACGTCATGTTAGACCAGTACAATGAGTGATGTCATCTTAGAACATAGCAATGAGTGACGTCATGTTAGACCAGTACAATGAGTGATGTCATCTGAGAACATAGCAACAAGTGACGTCATGTTAGACCAGTACAATGATTGATGTCATCTGAGAACATAGCAACGAGTGACGTCATGTTAGACCAGTACAATGAGTGATGTCATCTTAGAACATTACAATGATCGACGTCATGTTAGACCAGTACAATGAGTGATGTCATCTGAGAACATTACAATGAGTGATGTCATGTTAGACCAGTACAATGAGTGATGTCATCTTAGAACATTACAAAGAGTGACGTCATGTTTGACCAGTAGGCTGCAATGAGTGATGTCATCTTAGAATATAGCAATGACTGATGTCATGTTAGTCCAGTACAATTAGTGATGTCATGTTAGAACATAGCAATGAGGGATGTCATGTAAGACCAATACAATGAGTGATTTCATCTTAGAACATATCAATGAGTGACGTCATGTTAGACCAGTACAATGAGTGATGTCATCTGAGAACATTGCAACGAGTGACGTCATGTTAGACCAGTACAATGAGTGATGTCATCTTAGAACATTGCAACGAGTGACGTCATGTTAGACCAGTACAATGAGTGATGTCATCTGAGAACATAGCAACGAGTGACGTCATGTTAGACCAGTACAATGATTGATGTCATCTGAGAACATAGCAACGAGTGACGTCATGTTAGACCAGTACAATGAGTGATGTCATCTTAGAACATAGCAACGAGTGACGTCATGTTAGACCAGTACAATGAGTGATTTCATCTTAGAACATTACAATGATCGACGTCATGTTAGACCAGTACAATGAGTGATGTCATCTGAGAACATTACAATGAGTGATGTCATGTTAGACCAGTACAATGAGTGATGTCATCTTAGAACATTACAATGAGTGACGTCATGTTTGACCAGTAGGCTACAATGAGTGATGTCATCTTAGAATATAGCAATGACTGATGTCATGTTAGTCCAGTACAATGAGTGATGTCATGTTAGAACATAGCAATGAGGGATGTCATGTTAAACCAATACAATGAGTGATGTCATCTTAGAACATATCAATGAGTGACGTCATGTTAGACCAGTACAACGAGTGATGTCATCTGAGAACATAGCAACGAGTGACGTCATGTTAGACCAGTACAATGAGTGATGTCATCTTAGAACATAGCAACGAGTGACATCATGTTAGACCAGTACAATGATTGATGTCATCTGAGAACATAGCAACGAGTGACGTCATGTTAGACCAGTACAATGAGTGATGTCATCTTAGAACATTACAATGAGTGACGTCATGTTTGACCAGTAGGCTACAATGAGTGATGTCATCTTAGAACATAGCAATGAGTGATGTCATGTTAGACCAGTACAATGAGTGATGTCATCTTAGAACATAGCAATGAGTGACGTCATGTTAGACCAGTACTATGAGTGATGTCATCTTAGAACATTGCAATGATCGACGTCATGTTAGACCAGTACAATGAGTGATGTCATCTGAGAACATTACAATGAGTGATGTCATGTTAGACCAGTACAATGAGTGATGTCATCTTAGAACATTACAAAGAGTGACGTCATGTTTGACCAGTAGGCTGCAATGAGTGATGTCATCTTAGAATATAGCAATGACTGATGTCATGTTAGTCCAGTACAATGAGTGATGTCATGTTAGAACATAGCAATGAGGGATGTCATGTAAGACCAATACAATGAGTGATTTCATCTTAGAACATATCAATGAGTGACGTCATGTTAGACCAGTACAATGAGTGATGTCATCTGAGAACATTGCAACGAGTGACGTCATGTTAGACCAGTACAATGAGTGATGTCATCTTTTCAACATAGCAATGAGTGACGTCATGTTAGACCAGTACAATGAGTGATGTCATCTTAGAACATAGCAATGAGTGACGTCATGTTAGTCCAGTACAATGAGTGATGTCATGTTAGACCAGTACAATGAGTGATGTCATCTTAAAACATTGCAATGAGTGACGTCATGTTAGACCAGTACAATGAGTGATGTCATGTTAGACCAGTACAATGAGTGATGTCATCTTAGAACATAGCAATGAGTGACGTCATGTTAGACCAGTACAATGAGTGATGTCATCTTAGAACATAGCAATGAGTGACGTCATGTTAGACCAGTACTATGAGTGATGTCATCTTAGAACATTGCAATGAGTGACGTCATGTTAGACCAGTACAATGAGTGATGTCATCTGAGAACATAGCAATGAGTGACGTCATGTTAGACCAGTACAATGAGTGATGTCATCTGAGAACATAGCAACGAGTGACGTCATGTTAGACCAGTACAATGATTGATGTCATCTTAGAACATAGCAACGAGTGACGTCATGTTAGACCAGTACAATGAGTGATGTCATCTTAGAACATAGCAACGAGTGACGTCATGTTAGACCAGTACAATGAGTGATGTCATCTTAGAACATTGCAACGAGTGACGTCATGTTAGACCAGTACAATGAGTGATGTCATCTGAGAACATAGCAACGAGTGACGTCATGTTAGACCAGTACAATGATTGATGTCATCTGAGAACATAGCAACAAGTGACGTCATGTTAGACCAGTACAATGATTGATGTCATCTGAGAACATAGCAACGAGTGACGTCATGTTAGACCAGTACAATGAGTGATGTCATCTTAGAACATTACAATGATCGACGTCATGTTAGACCAGTACAATGAGTGATGTCATCTGAGAACATTACAATGAGTGATGTCATGTTAGACCAGTACAATGAGTGATGTCATCTTAGAACATTACAAAGAGTGACGTCATGTTTGACCAGTAGGCTGCAATGAGTGATGTCATCTTAGAATATAGCAATGACTGATGTCATGTTAGTCCAGTACAATGAGTGATGTCATGTTAGAACATAGCAATGAGGGATGTCATGTAAGACCAATACAATGAGTGATTTCATCTTAGAACATATCAATGAGTGACGTCATGTTAGACCAGTACAATGAGTGATGTCATCTTAGAACATTGCAACGAGTGACGTCATGTTAGACCAGTACAATGAGTGATGTCATCTGAGAACATAGCAACGAGTGACGTCATGTTAGACCAGTACAATGATTGATGTCATCTGAGAACATAGCAACGAGTGACGTCATGTTAGACCAGTACAATGAGTGATGTCATCTTAGAACATAGCAACGAGTGACGTCATGTTAGACCAGTACAATGAGTGATTTCATCTTAGAACATTACAATGATCAACGTCATGTTAGACCAGTACAATGAGTGATGTCATCTGAGAACATTACAATGAGTGATGTCATGTTAGACCAGTACAATGAGTGATGTCATCTTAGAACATTACAATGAGTGACGTCATGTTTGACCAGTAGGCTACAATGAGTGATGTCATCTTAGAATATAGCAATGACAGATGTCATGTTAGTCCAGTACAATGAGTGATGTCATGTTAGAACATAGCAATGACGGATGTCATGTTAAACCAATACAATGAGTGATGTCATCTTAGAACATATCAATGAGTGACGTCATGTTAGACCAGTACAACGAGTGATGTCATCTGAGAACATAGCAACGAGTGACGTCATGTTAGACCAGTACAATGAGTGATGTCATCTTAGAACATAGCAACGAGTGATGTCATCTTAGAACTTAGCAATAAGTGATGTCATCTGAGAACATAGCAATGAGTGACGTCATGTTTGACCAGTACAATGAGTGATGTCATCTGAGAACATTGCAATGAGTGACGTCATGTTAGACCAGTACAATGAGTGATGTCATATTAGAACATAGCAATGAGTGACTTCATGTTAGACCAGTACAATGAGTGATGTCATCTGAGAACATTGCAATGAGTGACGTTATGTTAGACCAGTACAATGAGTGATGTCATCTTAGAACATAGCAATGAGTGACGTCATGTTAGACCAGTACAATGAGTGATGTCATCTTTTGAACATAGCAATGAGTGACGTCATTTTAGACCAGTACAATGAGTGATGTCATCTTAGAACATAGCAATGAGTGACGTCATGTTAGTCCAGTACAATGAGTGATGTCATGTTAGACCAGTACAATGAGTGATGTCATCTTAAAACATTGCAATGAGTGACGTCATGTTAGACCAGTACAATGAGTGATGTCATGTTAGACCAGTACAATGAGTGATGTCATCTTAGAACATAGCAATGAGTGACGTCATGTTAGACCAGTACAATGAGTGATGTCATCTTAGAACATAGCAATGAGTGACGTCATGTTAGACCAGTACAATGAGTGATGTCATCTGAGAACATAGCAACAAGTGACGTCATGTTAGACCAGTACAATGATTGATGTCATCTGAGAACATAGCAACGAGTGACGTCATGTTAGACCAGTACAATGAGTGATGTCATCTTAGAACATTACAATGATCGACGTCATGTTAGACCAGTACAATGAGTGATGTCATCTGAGAACATTACAATGAGTGATGTCATGTTAGACCAGTACAATGAGTGATGTCATCTTAGAACATTACAAAGAGTGACGTCATGTTTGACCAGTAGGCTGCAATGAGTGATGTCATCTTAGAATATAGCAATGACTGATGTCATGTTAGTCCAGTACAATGAGTGATGTCATGTTAGAACATAGCAATGAGGGATGTCATGTAAGACCAATACAATGAGTGATTTCATCTTAGAACATATCAATGAGTGACGTCATGTTAGACCAGTACAATGAGTGATGTCATCTGAGAACATTGCAACGAGTGACGTCATGTTAGACCAGTACAATGAGTGATGTCATCTTAGAACATTGCAACGAGTGACGTCATGTTAGACCAGTACAATGAGTGATGTCATCTGAGAACATAGCAACGAGTGACGTCATGTTAGACCAGTACAATGATTGATGTCATCTGAGAACATAGCAACGAGTGACGTCATGTTAGACCAGTACAATGAGTGATGTCATCTTAGAACATAGCAACGAGTGACGTCATGTTAGACCAGTACAATGAGTGATTTCATCTTAGAACATTACAATGATCGACGTCATGTTAGACCAGTACAATGAGTGATGTCATCTGAGAACATTACAATGAGTGATGTCATGTTAGACCAGTACAATGAGTGATGTCATCTTAGAACATTACAATGAGTGACGTCATGTTTGACCAGTAGGCTACAATGAGTGATGTCATCTTAGAATATAGCAATGACTGATGTCATGTTAGTCCAGTACAATGAGTGATGTCATGTTAGAACATAGCAATGAGGGATGTCATGTTAAACCAATACAATGAGTGATGTCATCTTAGAACATATCAATGAGTGACGTCATGTTAGACCAGTACAACGAGTGATGTCATCTGAGAACATAGCAACGAGTGACGTCATGTTAGACCAGTACAATGAGTGATGTCATCTTAGAACATAGCAACGAGTGACATCATGTTAGACCAGTACAATGATTGATGTCATCTGAGAACATAGCAACGAGTGACGTCATGTTAGACCAGTACAATGAGTGATGTCATCTTAGAACATTACAATGAGTGACGTCATGTTTGACCAGTAGGCTACAATGAGTGATGTCATCTTAGAACATAGCAATGAGTGATGTCATGTTAGACCAGTACAATGAGTGATGTCATCTAAGAACATAGCAATGAGTGACGTCATGTTAGACCAGTACTATGAGTGATGTCATCTTAGAACATTGCAATGATCGACGTCATGTTAGACCAGTACAATGAGTGATGTCATCTGAGAACATTACAATGAGTGATGTCATGTTAGACCAGTACAATGAGTGATGTCATCTTAGAACATTACAAAGAGTGACGTCATGTTTGACCAGTAGGCTGCAATGAGTGATGTCATCTTAGAATATAGCAATGACTGATGTCATGTTAGTCCAGTACAATGAGTGATGTCATGTTAGAACATAGCAATGAGGGATGTCATGTAAGACCAATACAATGAGTGATTTCATCTTAGAACATATCAATGAGTGACGTCATGTTAGACCAGTACAATGAGTGATGTCATCTGAGAACATTGCAACGAGTGACGTCATGTTAGACCAGTACAATGAGTGATGTCATCTTTTCAACATAGCAATGAGTGACGTCATGTTAGACCAGTACAATGAGTGATGTCATCTTAGAACATAGCAATGAGTGACGTCATGTTAGTCCAGTACAATGAGTGATGTCATGTTAGACCAGTACAATGAGTGATGTCATCTTAAAACATTGCAATGAGTGACGTCATGTTAGACCAGTACAATGAGTGATGTCATCTTAGAACATAGCAATGAGTGACGTCATGTTAGACCAGTACAATGAGTGATGTCATCTTAGAACATAGCAATGAGTGACGTCATGTTAGACCAGTACTATGAGTGATGTCATCTTAGAACATTGCAATGAGTGACGTCATGTTAGACCAGTACAATGAGTGATGTCATCTGAGAACATAGCAATGAGTGACGTCATGTTAGACCAGTACAATGAGTGATGTCATCTGAGAACATAGCAACGAGTGACGTCTTGTTAGACCAGTACAATGAGTGATGTCATCTTAGAACATTGCAACGAGTGACGTCATGTTAGACCAGTACAATGAGTGATGTCATCTGAGAACATAGCAACGAGTGACGTCATGTTAGACCAGTACAATGATTGATGTCATCTGAGAACATAGCAACGAGTGACGTCATGTTAGACCAGTACAATGATTGATGTCATCTGAGAACATAGCAACGAGTGACGTCATGTTAGACCAGTACAATGATTGATGTCATCTGAGAACATAGCAACGAGTGACGTCATGTTAGACCAGTACAATGATTGATGTCATCTGAGAACATAGCAACAAGTGACGTCATGTTAGACCAGTACAATGAGTGATGTCATCTTAGAACATTACAATGAGTGACGTCATGTTTGACCAGTAGGCTACAATGAGTGATGTCATCTTAGAATATAGCAATTACTGATGTCATGTTAGTCCAGTACAATGAGTGATGTCATGTTCGAACATAGCAATGAGGGATGTCATGTTAGACCAGTACAATGAGTGATGTCATCTTAGAACATTACAAAGAGTGACGTCATGTTTGACCAGTAGGCTGCAATGAGTGATGTCATCTTAGAATATAGCAATGACTGATGTCATGTTAGTCCAGTACAATGAGTGATGTCATGTTAGAACATAGCAATGAGGGATGTCATGTAAGACCAATACAATGAGTGATTTCATCTTAGAACATATCAATGAGTGACGTCATGTTAGACCAGTACAATGAGTGATGTCATCTGAGAACATTGCAACGAGTGACGTCATGTTAGACCAGTACAATGAGTGATGTCATCTTTTCAACATAGCAATGAGTGACGTCATGTTAGACCAGTACAATGAGTGATGTCATCTTAGAACATAGCAATGAGTGACGTCATGTTAGTCCAGTACAATGAGTGATGTCATGTTAGACCAGTACAATGAGTGATGTCATCTTAAAACATTGCAATGAGTGACGTCATGTTAGACCAGTACAATGAGTGATGTCATCTTAGAACATAGCAATGAGTGACGTCATGTTAGACCAGTACAATGAGTGATGTCATCTGAGAACATAGCAATGAGTGACGTCATGTTAGACCAGTACAATGAGTGATGTCATCTGAGAACATAGCAACGAGTGACGTCTTGTTAGACCAGTACAATGAGTGATGTCATCTTAGAACATTGCAACGAGTGACGTCATGTTAGACCAGTACAATGAGTGATGTCATCTGAGAACATAGCAACGAGTGACGTCATGTTAGACCAGTACAATGATTGATGTCATCTGAGAACATAGCAACGAGTGACGTCATGTTAGACCAGTACAATGATTGATGTCATCTGAGAACATAGCAACGAGTGACGTCATGTTAGACCAGTACAATGATTGATGTCATCTGAGAACATAGCAACGAGTGACGTCATGTTAGACCAGTACAATGATTGATGTCATCTGAGAACATAGCAACGAGTGACGTCATGTTAGACCAGTACAATGAGTGATGTCATCTTAGAACATTACAATGAGTGACGTCATGTTTGACCAGTAGGCTACAATGAGTGATGTCATCTTAGAATATAGCAATTACTGATGTCATGTTAGTCCAGTACAATGAGTGATGTCATGTTCGAACATAGCAATGAGGGATGTCATGTTAGACCAATACAATGAGTGATGTCATCTTAGAACATATCAATGAGTGACGTCATGTTAGACCAGTACAATGAGTGATGTCATCTTAGAACATTACAATGAGTCACATCATGTTAGACCAGTAGAATACAATGAGTGATGTCATCTTAGAACATAGCAATGAGTGAAGTCATCTTAGAACTTAGCAATAAGTGATGTCATCTGAGAACATAGCAATGAGTGACGTCATGTTTGACCAGTACAATGAGTGATGTCATCTGAGAACATTGCAATGAGTGACGTCATGTTAGACCAGTACAATGAGTGATGTCATATTAGAACATAGCAATGAGTGACTTCATGTTAGACCAGTACAATGAGTGATGTCATCTGAGAACATTGCAATGAGTGACGTTATGTTAGACCAGTACAATGAGTGATGTCATCTTAGAACATAGCAATGAGTGACGTCATGTTAGACCAGTACAATGAGTGATGTCATCTTTTGAACATAGCAATGAGTGACGTCATGTTAGACCAGTACAATGAGTGATGTCATCTTAGAACATAGCAATGAGTGACGTCATGTTAGTCCAGTACAATGAGTGATGTCATGTTAGACCAGTACAATGAGTGATGTCATCTTAAAACATTGCAATGAGTGACGTCATGTTAGACCAGTACAATGAGTGATGTCATGTTAGACCAGTCCAATGAGTGATGTCATGTTAGACCAGTACAATGAGTGATGTCATCTTAAAACATTGCAATGAGTGACGTCATGTTAGACCAGTACAATGAGTGATGTCATGTTAGACCAGTACAATGAGTGATGTCATCTTAGAACATAGCAATGAGTGACGTCATGTTAGACCAGTACAATGAGTGATGTCATCTTAGAACATAGCAATGAGTGACGTCATGTTAGACCAGTACAATGAGTGATGTCATCTTAGAACATAGCAATGAGTGACGTCTTGTTAGACCAGTACTATGAGTGATGTCATCTTAGAACATTGCAATGAGTGACGTCATGTTAGACCAGTACAATGAGTGATGTCATCTGAGAACATAGCAATGAGTGACGTCATGTTAGACCAGTACAATGAGTGATGTCATCTGAGAACATAGCAACGAGTGACGTCATGTTAGACCAGTACAATGATTGATGTCATCTTAGAACATAGCAACGAGTGACGTCATGTTAGACCAGTACAATGAGTGATGTCATCTTAGAACATAGCAACGAGTGACGTCATGTTAGACCAGTAAAATGAGTGATGTCATCTTAGAACATTACAATGATCGACGTCATGTTAGACCAGTACAATGAGTGATGTCATCTTAGAACATAGCAACGAGTGACGTCATGTTAGACCAGTACAATGAGTGATGTCATCTTAGAACATTGCAACGAGTGACGTCATGTTAGACCAGTACAATGAGTGATGTCATCTGAGAACATAGCAACGAGTGACGTCATGTTAGACCAGTACAATGATTGATGTCATCTGAGAACATAGCAACAAGTGACGTCATGTTAGACCAGTACAATGATTGATGTCATCTGAGAACATAGCAACGAGTGACGTCATGTTAGACCAGTACAATGAGTGATGTCATCTTAGAACATTACAATGATCGACGTCATGTTAGACCAGTACAATGAGTGATGTCATCTGAGAACATTACAATGAGTGATGTCATGTTAGACCAGTACAATGAGTGATGTCATCTTAGTACATTACAAAGAGTGACGTCATGTTTGACCAGTAGGCTGCAATGAGTGATGTCATCTTAGAATATAGCAATGACTGATGTCATGTTAGTCCAGTACAATGAGTGATGTCATGTTAGAACATAGCAATGAGGGATGTCATGTAAGACCAATACAATGAGTGATTTCATCTTAGAACATATCAATGAGTGACGTCATGTTAGACCAGTACAATGAGTGATGTCATCTGAGAACATTGCAACGAGTGACGTCATGTTAGACCAGTACAATGAGTGATGTCATCTTAGAACATTGCAACGAGTGACGTCATGTTAGACCAGTACAATGAGTGATGTCATCTGAGAACATAGCAACGAGTGACGTCATGTTAGACCAGTACAATGATTGATGTCATCTGAGAACATAGCAACGAGTGACGTCATGTTAGACCAGTACAATGAGTGATGTCATCTTAGAACATAGCAACGAGTGACGTCATGTTAGACCAGTACAATGAGTGATGTCATCTTAGAACATAGCAACGAGTGACGTCATGTTAGACCAGTACAATGAGTGATTTCATCTTAGAACATTACAATGATCGACGTCATGTTAGACCAGTACAATGAGTGATGTCATCTGAGAACATTACAATGAGTGATGTCATGTTAGACCAGTACAATGAGTGATGTCATCTTAGAACATTACAATGAGTGACGTCATGTTTGACCAGTAGGCTACAATGAGTGATGTCATCTTAGAATATAGCAATGACTGATGTCATGTTAGTCCAGTACAATGAGTGATGTCATGTTAGAACATAGCAATGAGGGATGTCATGTTAAACCAATACAATGAGTGATGTCATCTTAGAACATATCAATGAGTGACGTCATGTTAGACCAGTACAACGAGTGATGTCATCTGAGAACATAGCAACGAGTGACGTCATGTTAGACCAGTACAATGAGTGATGTCATCTTAGAACATAGCAACGAGTGACGTCATCTTAGAACTTAGCAATAAGTGATGTCATCTGAGAACATAGCAATGAGTGACGTCATGTTTGACCAGTACAATGAGTGATGTCATCTGAGAACATTGCAATGAGTGACGTCATGTTAGACCAGTACAATGAGTGATGTCATATTAGAACATAGCAATGAGTGACTTCATGTTAGACCAGTACAATGAGTGATGTCATCTGAGAACATTGCAATGAGTGACGTTATGTTAGACCAGTACAATGAGTGATGTCATCTTAGAACATAGCAATGAGTGACGTCATGTTAGACCAGTACAATGAGTGATGTCATCTTTTGAACATAGCAATGAGTGACGTCATTTTAGACCAGTACAATGAGTGATGTCATCTTAGAACATAGCAATGAGTGACGTCATGTTAGTCCAGTACAATGAGTGATGTCATGTTAGACCAGTACAATGAGTGATGTCATCTTAAAACATTGCAATGAGTGACGTCATGTTAGACCAGTACAATGAGTGATGTCATGTTAGACCAGTACAATGAGTGATGTCATCTTAGAACATAGCAATGAGTGACGTCATGTTAGACCAGTACAATGAGTGATGTCATCTTAGAACATAGCAATGAGTGACGTCATGTTAGACCAGTACAATGAGTGATGTCATCTGAGAACATAGCAACAAGTGACGTCATGTTAGACCAGTACAATGATTGATGTCATCTGAGAACATAGCAACGAGTGACGTCATGTTAGACCAGTACAATGAGTGATGTCATCTTAGAACATTACAATGATCGACGTCATGTTAGACCAGTACAATGAGTGATGTCATCTGAGAACATTACAATGAGTGATGTCATGTTAGACCAGTACAATGAGTGATGTCATCTTAGAACATTACAAAGAGTGACGTCATGTTTGACCAGTAGGCTGCAATGAGTGATGTCATCTTAGAATATAGCAATGACTGATGTCATGTTAGTCCAGTACAATGAGTGATGTCATGTTAGAACATAGCAATGAGGGATGTCATGTAAGACCAATACAATGAGTGATTTCATCTTAGAACATATCAATGAGTGACGTCATGTTAGACCAGTACAATGAGTGATGTCATCTGAGAACATTGCAACGAGTGACGTCATGTTAGACCAGTACAATGAGTGATGTCATCTTAGAACATTGCAACGAGTGACGTCATGTTAGACCAGTACAATGAGTGATGTCATCTGAGAACATAGCAACGAGTGACGTCATGTTAGACCAGTACAATGATTGATGTCATCTGAGAACATAGCAACGAGTGACGTCATGTTAGACCAGTACAATGAGTGATGTCATCTTAGAACATAGCAACGAGTGACGTCATGTTAGACCAGTACAATGAGTGATTTCATCTTAGAACATTACAATGATCGACGTCATGTTAGACCAGTACAATGAGTGATGTCATCTGAGAACATTACAATGAGTGATGTCATGTTAGACCAGTACAATGAGTGATGTCATCTTAGAACATTACAATGAGTGACGTCATGTTTGACCAGTAGGCTACAATGAGTGATGTCATCTTAGAATATAGCAATGACTGATGTCATGTTAGTCCAGTACAATGAGTGATGTCATGTTAGAACATAGCAATGAGGGATGTCATGTTAAACCAATACAATGAGTGATGTCATCTTAGAACATATCAATGAGTGACGTCATGTTAGACCAGTACAACGAGTGATGTCATCTGAGAACATAGCAACGAGTGACGTCATGTTAGACCAGTACAATGAGTGATGTCATCTTAGAACATAGCAACGAGTGACATCATGTTAGACCAGTACAATGATTGATGTCATCTGAGAACATAGCAACGAGTGACGTCATGTTAGACCAGTACAATGAGTGATGTCATCTTAGAACATTACAATGAGTGACGTCATGTTTGACCAGTAGGCTACAATGAGTGATGTCATCTTAGAACATAGCAATGAGTGATGTCATGTTAGACCAGTACAATGAGTGATGTCATCTTAGAACATAGCAATGAGTGACGTCATGTTAGACCAGTACTATGAGTGATGTCATCTTAGAACATTGCAATGATCGACGTCATGTTAGACCAGTACAATGAGTGATGTCATCTGAGAACATTACAATGAGTGATGTCATGTTAGACCAGTACAATGAGTGATGTCATCTTAGAACATTACAAAGAGTGACGTCATGTTTGACCAGTAGGCTGCAATGAGTGATGTCATCTTAGAATATAGCAATGACTGATGTCATGTTAGTCCAGTACAATGAGTGATGTCATGTTAGAACATAGCAATGAGGGATGTCATGTAAGACCAATACAATGAGTGATTTCATCTTAGAACATATCAATGAGTGACGTCATGTTAGACCAGTACAATGAGTGATGTCATCTGAGAACATTGCAACGAGTGACGTCATGTTAGACCAGTACAATGAGTGATGTCATCTTTTCAACATAGCAATGAGTGACGTCATGTTAGACCAGTACAATGAGTGATGTCATCTTAGAACATAGCAATGAGTGACGTCATGTTAGTCCAGTACAATGAGTGATGTCATGTTAGACCAGTACAATGAGTGATGTCATCTTAAAACATTGCAATGAGTGACGTCATGTTAGACCAGTACAATGAGTGATGTCATGTTAGACCAGTACAATGAGTGATGTCATCTTAAAACATTGCAATGAGTGACGTCATGTTAGACCAGTACAATGAGTGATGTCATGTTAGACCAGTACAATGAGTGATGTCATCTTAGAACATAGCAATGAGTGACGTCATGTTAGACCAGTACAATGAGTGATGTCATCTTAGAACATAGCAATGAGTGACGTCATGTTAGACCAGTACAATGAGTGATGTCATCTGAGAACATAGCAACAAGTGACGTCATGTTAGACCAGTACAATGATTGATGTCATCTGAGAACATAGCAACGAGTGACGTCATGTTAGACCAGTACAATGAGTGATGTCATCTTAGAACATTACAATGATCGACGTCATGTTAGACCAGTACAATGAGTGATGTCATCTGAGAACATTACAATGAGTGATGTCATGTTAGACCAGTACAATGAGTGATGTCATCTTAGAACATTACAAAGAGTGACGTCATGTTTGACCAGTAGGCTGCAATGAGTGATGTCATCTTAGAATATAGCAATGACTGATGTCATGTTAGTCCAGTACAATGAGTGATGTCATGTTAGAACATAGCAATGAGGGATGTCATGTAAGACCAATACAATGAGTGATTTCATCTTAGAACATATCAATGAGTGACGTCATGTTAGACCAGTACAATGAGTGATGTCATCTGAGAACATTGCAACGAGTGACGTCATGTTAGACCAGTACAATGAGTGATGTCATCTTAGAACATTGCAACGAGTGACGTCATGTTAGACCAGTACAATGAGTGATGTCATCTGAGAACATAGCAACGAGTGACGTCATGTTAGACCAGTACAATGATTGATGTCATCTGAGAACATAGCAACGAGTGACGTCATGTTAGACCAGTACAATGAGTGATGTCATCTTAGAACATAGCAACGAGTGACGTCATGTTAGACCAGTACAATGAGTGATTTCATCTTAGAACATTACAATGATCGACGTCATGTTAGACCAGTACAATGAGTGATGTCATCTGAGAACATTACAATGAGTGATGTCATGTTAGACCAGTACAATGAGTGATGTCATCTTAGAACATTACAATGAGTGACGTCATGTTTGACCAGTAGGCTACAATGAGTGATGTCATCTTAGAATATAGCAATGACTGATGTCATGTTAGTCCAGTACAATGAGTGATGTCATGTTAGAACATAGCAATGAGGGATGTCATGTTAAACCAATACAATGAGTGATGTCATCTTAGAACATATCAATGAGTGACGTCATGTTAGACCAGTACAACGAGTGATGTCATCTGAGAACATAGCAACGAGTGACGTCATGTTAGACCAGTACAATGAGTGATGTCATCTTAGAACATAGCAACGAGTGACATCATGTTAGACCAGTACAATGATTGATGTCATCTGAGAACATAGCAACGAGTGACGTCATGTTAGACCAGTACAATGAGTGATGTCATCTTAGAACATTACAATGAGTGACGTCATGTTTGACCAGTAGGCTACAATGAGTGATCTCATCTTAGAACATAGCAATGAGTGATGTCATGTTAGACCAGTACAATGAGTGATGTCATCTTAGAACATAGCAATGAGTGACGTCATGTTAGACCAGTACTATGAGTGATGTCATCTTAGAACATTGCAATGATCGACGTCATGTTAGACCAGTACAATGAGTGATGTCATCTGAGAACATTACAATGAGTGATGTCATGTTAGACCAGTACAATGAGTGATGTCATCTTAGAACATTACAAAGAGTGACGTCATGTTTGACCAGTAGGCTGCAATGAGTGATGTCATCTTAGAATATAGCAATGACTGATGTCATGTTAGTCCAGTACAATGAGTGATGTCATGTTAGAACATAGCAATGAGGGATGTCATGTAAGACCAATACAATGAGTGATTTCATCTTAGAACATATCAATGAGTGACGTCATGTTAGACCAGTACAATGAGTGATGTCATCTGAGAACATTGCAACGAGTGACGTCATGTTAGACCAGTACAATGAGTGATGTCATCTTTTCAACATAGCAATGAGTGACGTCATGTTAGACCAGTACAATGAGTGATGTCATCTTAGAACATAGCAATGAGTGACGTCATGTTAGTCCAGTACAATGAGTGATGTCATGTTAGACCAGTACAATGAGTGATGTCATCTTAAAACATTGCAATGAGTGACGTCATGTTAGACCAGTACAATGAGTGATGTCATGTTAGACCAGTACAATGAGTGATGTCATCTTAGAACATAGCAATGAGTGACGTCATGTTAGACCAGTACAATGAGTGATGTCATCTTAGAACATAGCAATGAGTGACGTCATGTTAGACCAGTACTATGAGTGATGTCATCTTAGAACATTGCAATGAGTGACGTCATGTTAGACCAGTACAATGAGTGATGTCATCTGAGAACATAGCAATGAGTGACGTCATGTTAGACCAGTACAATGAGTGATGTCATCTGAGAACATAGCAACGAGTGACGTCTTGTTAGACCAGTACAATGAGTGATGTCATCTTAGAACATTGCAACGAGTGACGTCATGTTAGACCAGTACAATGAGTGATGTCATCTGAGAACATAGCAACGAGTGACGTCATGTTAGACCAGTACAATGATTGATGTCATCTGAGAACATAGCAACGAGTGACGTCATGTTAGACCAGTACAATGATTGATGTCATCTGAGAACATAGCAACGAGTGACGTCATGTTAGACCAGTACAATGATTGATGTCATCTGAGAACATAGCAACGAGTGACGTCATGTTAGACCAGTACAATGATTGATGTCATCTGAGAACATAGCAACGAGTGACGTCATGTTAGACCAGTACAATGAGTGATGTCATCTTAGAACATTACAATGAGTGACGTCATGTTTGACCAGTAGGCTACAATGAGTGATGTCATCTTAGAATATAGCAATTACTGATGTCATGTTAGTCCAGTACAATGAGTGATGTCATGTTCGAACATAGCAATGAGGGATGTCATGTTAGACCAATACAATGAGTGATGTCATCTTAGAACATATCAATGAGTGACGTCATGTTAGACCAGTACAATGAGTGATGTCATCTTAGAACATTACAATGAGTCACATCATGTTAGACCAGTAGAATACAATGAGTGATGTCATCTTAGAACATAGCAATGAGTGACGTCATGTTTGACCAGTACAATGAGTGATGTCATCTGAGAACATTGCAATGAGTGACGTCATGTTAGACCAGTACAATGAGTGATGTCATATTAGAACATAGCAATGAGTGACTTCATGTTAGACCAGTACAATGAGTGATGTCATCTGAGAACATTGCAATGAGTGACGTTATGTTAGACCAGTACAATGAGTGATGTCATCTTAGAACATAGCAATGAGTGACGTCATGTTAGAACAGTACAATGAGTGATGTCATCTTTTGAACATAGCAATGAGTGACGTCATGTTAGACCAGTACAATGAGTGATGTCATCTTAGAACATAGCAATGAGTGACGTCATGTTAGTCCAGTACAATGAGTGATGTCATGTTAGACCAGTACAATGAGTGATGTCATCTTAAAACATTGCAATGAGTGACGTCATGTTAGACCAGTACAATGAGTGATGTCATGTTAGACCAGTACAATGAGTGATGTCATCTTAGAACATAGCAATGAGTGACGTCATGTTAGACCAGTACAATGAGTGATGTCATCTTAGAACATAGCAATGAGTGACGTCATGTTAGACCAGTACAATGAGTGATGTCATCTTAGAACATAGCAATGAGTGACGTCATGTTAGACCAGTACTATGAGTGATGTCATCTTAGAACATTGCAATGAGTGACGTCATGTTAGACCAGTACAATGAGTGATGTCATCTGAGAACATAGCAATGAGTGACGTCATGTTAGACCAGTACAATGAGTGATGTCATCTGAGAACATAGCAACGAGTGACGTCATGTTAGACCAGTACAATGATTGATGTCATCTTAGAACATAGCAACGAGTGACGTCATGTTAGACCAGTACAATGAGTGATGTCATCTTAGAACATAGCAACGAGTGACGTCATGTTAGACCAGTAAAATGAGTGATGTCATCTTAGAACATTACAATGATCGACGTCATGTTAGACCAGTACAATGAGTGATGTCATCTTAGAACATAGCAACGAGTGACGTCATGTTAGACCAGTACAATGAGTGATGTCATCTTAGAACATTGCAACGAGTGACGTCATGTTAGACCAGTACAATGAGTGATGTCATCTGAGAACATAGCAACGAGTGACGTCATGTTAGACCAGTACAATGAGTGATGTCATCTTAGAACATAGCAACGAGTGACATCATGTTAGACCAGTACAATGATTGATGTCATCTGAGAACATAGCAACGAGTGACGTCATGTTAGACCAGTACAATGAGTGATGTCATCTTAGAACATTACAATGAGTGACGTCATGTTTGACCAGTAGGCTACAATGAGTGATCTCATCTTAGAACATAGCAATGAGTGATGTCATGTTAGACCAGTACAATGAGTGATGTCATCTTAGAACATAGCAATGAGTGACGTCATGTTAGACCAGTACTATGAGTGATGTCATCTTAGAACATTGCAATGATCGACGTCATGTTAGACCAGTACAATGAGTGATGTCATCTGAGAACATTACAATGAGTGATGTCATGTTAGACCAGTACAATGAGTGATGTCATCTTAGAACATTACAAAGAGTGACGTCATGTTTGACCAGTAGGCTGCAATGAGTGATGTCATCTTAGAATATAGCAATGACTGATGTCATGTTAGTCCAGTACAATGAGTGATGTCATGTTAGAACATAGCAATGAGGGATGTCATGTAAGACCAATACAATGAGTGATTTCATCTTAGAACATATCAATGAGTGACGTCATGTTAGACCAGTACAATGAGTGATGTCATCTGAGAACATTGCAACGAGTGACGTCATGTTAGACCAGTACAATGAGTGATGTCATCTTTTCAACATAGCAATGAGTGACGTCATGTTAGACCAGTACAATGAGTGATGTCATCTTAGAACATAGCAATGAGTGACGTCATGTTAGTCCAGTACAATGAGTGATGTCATGTTAGACCAGTACAATGAGTGATGTCATCTTAAAACATTGCAATGAGTGACGTCATGTTAGACCAGTACAATGAGTGATGTCATGTTAGACCAGTACAATGAGTGATGTCATCTTAGAACATAGCAATGAGTGACGTCATGTTAGACCAGTACAATGAGTGATGTCATCTTAGAACATAGCAATGAGTGACGTCATGTTAGACCAGTACTATGAGTGATGTCATCTTAGAACATTGCAATGAGTGACGTCATGTTAGACCAGTACAATGAGTGATGTCATCTGAGAACATAGCAATGAGTGACGTCATGTTAGACCAGTACAATGAGTGATGTCATCTGAGAACATAGCAACGAGTGACGTCTTGTTAGACCAGTACAATGAGTGATGTCATCTTAGAACATTGCAACGAGTGACGTCATGTTAGACCAGTACAATGAGTGATGTCATCTGAGAACATAGCAACGAGTGACGTCATGTTAGACCAGTACAATGATTGATGTCATCTGAGAACATAGCAACGAGTGACGTCATGTTAGACCAGTACAATGATTGATGTCATCTGAGAACATAGCAACGAGTGACGTCATGTTAGACCAGTACAATGATTGATGTCATCTGAGAACATAGCAACGAGTGACGTCATGTTAGACCAGTACAATGATTGATGTCATCTGAGAACATAGCAACGAGTGACGTCATGTTAGACCAGTACAATGAGTGATGTCATCTTAGAACATTACAATGAGTGACGTCATGTTTGACCAGTAGGCTACAATGAGTGATGTCATCTTAGAATATAGCAATTACTGATGTCATGTTAGTCCAGTACAATGAGTGATGTCATGTTCGAACATAGCAATGAGGGATGTCATGTTAGACCAATACAATGAGTGATGTCATCTTAGAACATATCAATGAGTGACGTCATGTTAGACCAGTACAATGAGTGATGTCATCTTAGAACATTACAATGAGTCACATCATGTTAGACCAGTAGAATACAATGAGTGATGTCATCTTAGAACATAGCAATGAGTGACGTCATGTTTGACCAGTACAATGAGTGATGTCATCTGAGAACATTGCAATGAGTGACGTCATGTTAGACCAGTACAATGAGTGATGTCATATTAGAACATAGCAATGAGTGACTTCATGTTAGACCAGTACAATGAGTGATGTCATCTGAGAACATTGCAATGAGTGACGTTATGTTAGACCAGTACAATGAGTGATGTCATCTTAGAACATAGCAATGAGTGACGTCATGTTAGAACAGTACAATGAGTGATGTCATCTTTTGAACATAGCAATGAGTGACGTCATGTTAGACCAGTACAATGAGTGATGTCATCTTAGAACATAGCAATGAGTGACGTCATGTTAGTCCAGTACAATGAGTGATGTCATGTTAGACCAGTACAATGAGTGATGTCATCTTAAAACATTGCAATGAGTGACGTCATGTTAGACCAGTACAATGAGTGATGTCATGTTAGACCAGTACAATGAGTGATGTCATCTTAGAACATAGCAATGAGTGACGTCATGTTAGACCAGTACAATGAGTGATGTCATCTTAGAACATAGCAATGAGTGACGTCATGTTAGACCAGTACAATGAGTGATGTCATCTTAGAACATAGCAATGAGTGACGTCATGTTAGACCAGTACTATGAGTGATGTCATCTTAGAACATTGCAATGAGTGACGTCATGTTAGACCAGTACAATGAGTGATGTCATCTGAGAACATAGCAATGAGTGACGTCATGTTAGACCAGTACAATGAGTGATGTCATCTGAGAACATAGCAACGAGTGACGTCATGTTAGACCAGTACAATGATTGATGTCATCTTAGAACATAGCAACGAGTGACGTCATGTTAGACCAGTACAATGAGTGATGTCATCTTAGAACATAGCAACGAGTGACGTCATGTTAGACCAGTAAAATGAGTGATGTCATCTTAGAACATTACAATGATCGACGTCATGTTAGACCAGTACAATGAGTGATGTCATCTTAGAACATAGCAACGAGTGACGTCATGTTAGACCAGTACAATGAGTGATGTCATCTTAGAACATTGCAACGAGTGACGTCATGTTAGACCAGTACAATGAGTGATGTCATCTGAGAACATAGCAACGAGTGACGTCATGTTAGACCAGTACAATGATTGATGT
>JAVDOI010000024.1:2060000-2065000 GCA_032191485.1 Leptoclinus maculatus
TTTTCACTTGAGAAATGTGTGAGAAAAAGGCAAGATTGAAGAAGAGATGCACACAAAGAGGTGGGTAACAGTAAAAAGGGAAAAAAGAATCAATCAATATTTTCTTCTTTTTGGAATGGTAATCAATGAACTGTTTTAGGTTCGTTAATGTTTTGCGATTGACCTACTGATCGTATATTTTAGTTATTTTCAAGCCGGTTCCAACCCAAAAGGTCAGAGTTCTCTGTGAAGAAAAGTAAACTTTAATTCGCCATTTACCCTACTCTCTTGACCATTCAAAGAACTGCTTCATTTTTTCAAATCGGGTTCCTTTGAACATAAAATGAGATTTCTTAAACATGAACGTGTCCTAAATGTACTGTAAAAGACTGCAATTTTTGACAGCTTTTAAAGAAATATGTGTTGGAGACAAACTTGCTTACGGCCATACCTCTCTCATCGCGCCCGATCTCGTCTGATCTCGGAAGCTAAGCAGAGTCGGGCCTGGTTAGTACTTCGATGGGAGACCGCCTGGGAATACCAGGTGCTGTAAGCCTTTTCACTTCTCTCTCCATAAGGCAGAGGACACTGCTGCTTTTTCACTTGAGAAATGTGTGAGAAAAAGGCAAGATTGAAGAAGAGATGCACACAAAGAGGTGGGTAACAGTAAAAAGGGAAAAAAGAATCAATCAATATTTTCTTCTTTTTGGAATGGTAATCAATGAACTGTTTTAGGTTCGTTAATGTTTTGCGATTGACCTACTGATCGTATATTTTAGTTATTTTCAAGCCGGTTCCAACCCAAAAGGTCAGAGTTCTCTGTGAAGAAAAGTAAAGTTTAATTCGCCATTTACCCTACTCTCTTGACCATTCAAAGAACTGCTTCATTTTTTTAAATCGGGGTCCCTTTGAACATAAAATGAGATTTCTTAAACATGAACGTGTCCTAAATGTACTGTAAAAGACTGCAATTTTTGACAGCTTTTAAAGGAATATGTGTTGGAGACAAACTTGCTTACGGCCATACCTCTCTCATCGCGCCTGATCTCGTCTGATCTCGGAAGCTAAGCAAAGTCGGGCCTGGTTAGTACTTGGATGGGAGACCGCCTGGGAATACTAGGTGCTGTAAGCCTTTTCACTTCTCTCTCCATGAGGCAGAGGACACTGCTGCTTTTTCACTTGAGAAATGTGTGAGAAAAAGGCAAGATTGAAGAAGAGATGCACACAAAGAGGTGGGTAACAGTAAAAAGGGAAAAAAGAATCAATCAATATTTTCTTCTTTTTGGAATGGTAATCAATGAACTGGTTTAGGTTCGTTAATGTTTTGCGATTGACCTACTGATCGTATATTTTAGTTATTTTCAAGCCGGTTCCAACCCAAAAGGTCAGAGTTCTCTGTGAAGAAAAGTAAAGTTTAATTCACCATTTACCCTACTCTCTTGACCGTTAAAAAAACTGCTTAATTTTTTCAAATCGGGGTCCCTTTGAACATAAAATGAGATTTCTTAAACATGAACGTGTCCTAAATGTACTGTAAAAGACTGCAATTTTTGACAGCTTTTAAAGGAATATGTGTTGGAGACAAACTTGCTTACGGCCATACCTTTCTCATCGCGCCCGATCTCGTCTGATCTCGGAAGCTAAGCAGAGTCGGGCCTGGTTAGTACTTGGATGGGAGACCGCCTGGGAATACCAGGTGCTGTAAGCCTTTTCACTTCTCTCTCCATAAGGCAGAGGACACTGCTGCTTTTTCACTTGAGAAATGTGTGAGAAAAAGGCAAGATTGAAGAAGAGATGCACACAAAGAGGTGGGTAACAGTAAAAAGGGAAAAAAGAATCAATCAATATTTTCTTCTTTTTGGAATGGTAATCAATGAACTGGTTTAGGTTCGTTAATGTTTTGCGATTGACCTACTGATCGTATATTTTAGTTATTTTCAAGCCGGTTCCAACCCAAAAGGTCAGAGTTCTCTGTGAAGAAAAGTAAAGTTTAATTCGCCATTTACCCTACTCTCTTGACCATTCAAAGAACTGCTTCATTTTTTCAAATCGGGGTCCCTTTGAACATAAAATGAGATTTCTTAAACATGAACGTGTCCTAAATGTACTGTAAAAGACTGCAATTTTTGACAGCTTTTAAAGGAATATGTGTTGGAGACAAACTTACTTACGGCCATACCTTTCTCATCGCGCCCGATCTCGTCTGATCTCGGAAGCTAAGCAGAGTCGGGCCTGGTTAGTACTTGGATGGGAGACGGCCTGGGAATACCAGGTGCTGTAAGCCTTTTCACTTCTCTCTCCATAAGGCAGAGGACACTGCTGCTTTTTCACTTGAGAAATGTGTGAGAAAAAGGCAAGATTGAAGAAGAGATGCACACAAAGAGGTGGGTAACAGTAAAAAGGGAAAAAAGAATCAATCAATATTTTCTTCTTTTTGGAATGGTAATCAATGAACTGTTTTAGGTTCGTTAATGTTTTGCGATTGACCTACTGATCGTATATTTTAGTTATTTTCAAGCCGGTTCCAACCCAAAAGGTCAGAGTTCTCTGTGAAGAAAAGTAAAGTTTAATTCGCCATTTACCCTACTCTCTTGACCATTCAAAGAACTGCTTCATTTTTTCAAATCGGGGTCCCTTTGAACATAAAATGAGATTTCTTAAACATGAACGTGTCCTAAATGTACTGTAAAAGACTGCAATTTTTGAGAGCTTTTAAAGGAATATGTGTTGGAGACAAACTTGCTTACGGCCATACCTCTCTCATCGCGCCCGATCTCGTCTGATCTCGGAAGCTAAGCAGAGTCGGGCCTGGTTAGTACTTGGATGGGAGACCGCCTGGGAATACCAGGTGCTGTAAGCCTTTTCACTTCTCTCTCCATAAGGCAGAGGACACTGCTGCTTTTTCACTTGAGAAATGTGTGAGAAAAAGGCAAGATTGAAGAAGAGATGCACACAAAGAGGTGGGTAACAGTAAAAAGGGAAAAAAGAATCAATCAATATTTTCTTCTTTTTGGAATGGTAATCAATTAACTGTTTTAGGTTCGTTAATGTTTTGCGATTGACCTACTGATCGTATATTTTAGTTATTTTCAAGCCGGTTCCAACCCAAAAGGTCAGAGTTCTCTGTGAAGAAAAGTAAAGTTTAATTCGCCATTTACCCTACTCTCTTGACCATTCAATGAACTGCTTCATTTTTTCAAATCGGGTTCCTTTGAACATAAAATGAGATTTCTTAAACATGAACGGGTCCTAAATGTACTGTAAAAGACTGCAATTTTTGACAGCTTTTAAAGGAATATGTGTTGGAGACAAACTTGCTTACGGCCATACCTCTCTCATCGTGCCCGATCTTGTCTGATCTCGGAAGCTAAGCAGAGTCGGGCCTGGTTAGTACTTGGATGGGAGACCGCCTGGGAATACCAGGTGCTGTAAGCCTTTTCACTTCTCTCTCCATAAGGCAGAGGACACTGCTGCTTTTTCACTTGAGAAATGTGTGAGAAAAAGGCAAGATTGAAGAAGAGATGCACACAAAGAGGTGGGTAACAGTAAAAAGGGAAAAAAGAATCAATCAATATTTTCTTCTTTTTGGAATGGTAATCAATGAACTGGTTTAGGTTCGTTAATGTTTTGCGATTGACCTACTGATCGTATATTTTAGTTATTTTCAAGCCGGTTCCAACCCAAAAGGTCAGTTCTCTGTGAAGAAAAGTTAAGTTTAATTCGCCATTTACCCTACTCTCTTGACCATTCAAAGAACTGCTTCATTTTTTCAAATCGGGTTCCTTTGAACATAAAATGAGATTTCTTAAACATGAACGTGTCCTAAATGTACTGTAAAAGACTGCAATTTTTGACAGCTTTTAAAGGAATATTTGTTGGAGACAAACTTGCTTACGGCCATACCTCTCTCATCGTGCCCGATCTTGTCTGATCTCGGAAGCTAAGCAGAGTCGGGCCTGGTTAGTACTTGGATGGGAGACAGCCTGGGAATACCAGGTGCTGTAAGCCTTTTCACTTCTCTCTCCATAAGGCAGAGGACACTGCTGCTTTTTCACTTGAGAAATGTGTGAGAAAAAGGCAAGATTGAAGAAGAGATGCACACAAAGAGGTGGGTAACAGTAAAAAGGGAAAAAAGAATCAATCAATATTTTCTTCTTTTTGGAATGGTAATCAATGAACTGGTTTAGGTTCGTTAATGTTTTGCGATTGACCTACTGATCGTATATTTTAGTTATTTTCAAGCCGGTTCCAACCCAAAAGGTCAGTTCTCTGTGAAGAAAAGTTAAGTTTAATTCGCCATTTACCCTACTCTCTTGACCATTCAAAGAACTGCTTAATTATTTTAAATCGGGGTCCCTTTGAACATAAAATGAGATTTCTTAAACATGAACGTGTCCTAAATGTACTGTAAAAGACTGCAATTTTTGACAGCTTTTAAAGGAATATGTGTTGGAGACAAACTTGCTTACGGCCATACCTCTCTCATCGCGCCCGATCTCGTCTGATCTCGGAAGCTAAGCAGAGTCGGGCCTGGTTAGTACTTGGATGGGAGACCGCCTGGGAATACCAGGTGCTGTAAGCCTTTTCACTTCTCTCTCCATAAGGCAGAGGACACTGCTGCTTTTTCACTTGAGAAATGTGTGAGAAAAAGGCAAGATTGAAGAAGAGATGCACACAAAGAGGTGGGTAACAGTAAAAAGGGAAAAAAGAATCAATCAATATTTTCTTCTTTTTGGAATGGTAATCAATGAACTGGTTTAGGTTCGTTAATGTTTTGCGATTGACCTACTGATCGTATATTTTAGTTATTTTCAAGCCGGTTCCAACCCAAAAGGTCAGTTCTCTGTGAAGAAAAGTAAAGTTTAATTCGCCATTTACCCTACTCTCTTGACCATTCAAAGAACTGCTTAATTTTTTTAAATCGGGGTCCCTTTGAACATAAAATGAGATTTCTTAAACATGAACGTGTCCTAAATGTACTGTAAAAGACTGCAATTTTTGACAGCTTTTAAAGGAATATG
>JAVDOI010000024.1:2077500-2080000 GCA_032191485.1 Leptoclinus maculatus
TGGTTGTGGAAATATTATATTTGCTACCGAAAATAGCTTTCTTCGGTACCAGTCGGTACCAATCGGTACCACTAGGCGCCCTACCGGGCGCCTCTCGGGCTAGAAAGGTTAATGTTTTGCGATTGACCTACTGATCGTATATTTTAGTTATTTTCAAGCCGGTTCCAACCCAAAAGGTCAGAGTTCTCTGTGAAGAAAAGTAACGTTTAATTCGCCATTTACCCTACTCTCTTGACCATTCAAAGAACTGCTTCATTTTTTTCAATCGGGGTCCCTTTGAACATAAAATGAGATTTCTTAAACATGAACGTGTCCTAAATGTACTGTAAAAGCCTGCAATTTTTGACAGCTTTTAAAGGAATATGTGTTGGAGACAAACTTGCTTACGGCCATACCTCTCTCATCGCGCCCGATCTCGTCTGATCTCGGAAGCTAAGCAGAGTCGGGCCTGGTTAGTACTTGGATGGGAGACCGCCTGGGAATACCAGGTGCTGTAAGCCTTTTCACTTCTCTCTCCATAAGGCAGAGGACACTGCTGCTTTTTCACTTGAGAAATGTGTGAGAAAAAGGCAAGATTGAAAAAGAGATGCACACAAAGAGGTGGGTAACAGTAAAAAGGGAAAAAAGAATCAATCAATATTTTCTTCTTTTTGGAATGGTAATCAATGAACTGGTTTAGGTTCGTTAATGTTTTGTGATTGACCTACTGATCGTATTTTAGTTATTTTCAAGCCTGTTCCAACCCAAAAGGTCAGAGTTCTCTGTGAAGAAAAGTAAAGTTTAATTCACCATTTACCCTACTCTCTTGACCATTCAAAGAAGTGCTTCATTTTTTTAAATCGGGGTCCCTTTGAACATAAAATGAGATTTCTTAAACATGAACGTGTCCTAAATGTACTGTAAAAGACTGCAATTTTTGAGAGCTTTTAAAGGAATATGTGTTGGAGACAAACTTGCTTACGGCCATACCTCTCTCATCGCGCCCGATCTCGTCTGATCTCGGAAGCTAAGCAGAGTCGGGCCTGGTTAGTACTTGGATGGGAGACCGCCTGGGAATACCAGGTGCTGTAAGCCTTTTCACTTCTCTCTCCATAAGGCAGAGGACACTGCTGCTTTTTCACTTGAGAAATGTGTGAGAAAAAGGCAAGATTGAAGAAGAGATGCACACAAAGAGGTGGGTAACAGTAAAAAGGGAAAAAAGAATCAATCAATATTTTCTTCTTTTTGGAATGGTAATCAATGAACTGGTTTAGGTTCGTTAATGTTTTGCGATTGACCTACTGATCGTATATTTTAGTTATTTTCAAGCCGGTTCCAACCCAAAAGGTCAGAGTTCTCTGTGAAGAAAAGTAAAGTTTAATTCGCCATGTACCCTACTCTCTTGACCATTCAAAGAACTGCTTCATTTTTTTAAATCGGGGTCCCTTTGAACATAAAATGAGATTTCTTAAACATGAACGTGTCCTAAATGTACTGTAAAAGACTGCAATTTTTGACAGCTTTTAAAGGAATATGTGTTGGGGACAATCTTGCTTACGGCCATACCTCTCTCATCGCGCCCGATCTCGTCTGATCTCGGAAGCTAAGCAGAGTCGGGCCTGGTTAGTACTTGGATGGGAGACCGCCTGGGAATACCAGGTCCTGTAAGCCTTTTCACTTCTCTCTCCATAAGGCAGAGGACACTGCTGCTTTTTCACTTGAGAAATGTGTGAGAAAAAGGCAAGATTGAAGAAGAGATGCACACAAAGAGGTGGGTAACAGTAAAAAGGGAAAAAAGAATCAATCAATATTTTCTTCTTTTTGGAATGGTAATCAATGAACTGGTTTAGGTTCGTTAATGTTTTGCGATTGACCTACTGATCGTATATTTTAGTTATTTTCAAGCCGGTTCCAACCCAAAAGGTCAGAGTTCTCTGTGAAGAAAAGTAACGTTTAATTCGCCATTTACCCTACTCTCTTGACCATTCAAAGAACTGCTTCATTTTTTTCAATCGGGGTCCCTTTGAACATAAAATGAGATTTCTTAAACATGAACGTGTCCTAAATGTACTGTAAAAGACTGCAATTTTTGACAGCTTTTAAAGGAATATGTGTTGGAGACAAACTTGCTTACGGCCATACCTCTCTCATCGCGCCCGATCTCGTCTGATCTCGGAAGCTAAGCAGAGTCGGGCCTGGTTAGTACTTGGATGGGAGACCGCCTGGGAATACCAGGTGCTGTAAGCCTTTTCACTTCTCTCTCCATAAGGCAGAGGACACTGCTGCTTTTTCACTTGAGAAATGTGTGAGAAAAAGGCAAGATTGAAGAAGAGATGCACACAAAGAGGTGGGTAACAGTAAAAAGGGAAAAAAGAATCAATCAATATTTTCTTCTTTTTGGAATGGTAATCAATGAACTGGTTTAGGTTCGTTAATGTTTTGCGATTGACCTACTGATTGTATATTTTAGTTATTTTCAAGCCGGTTCCAACCCAAAAGGTCAGAGTTCTCTGTGAAGAAA